>JAMPIV010013419.1:120000-201255 GCA_024509875.1 Oreohelix idahoensis | reverse complement strand
GCCCCCACCCACCCCTCCCCCCCCCCCCCCTCTCCCCCCCCCCCCCCCCTCCCCCCCCCCCCCTCCAGCCCACCCCCCCCCCCCCCCGAAGAAATTAACTACGGGCGAAATTCTCAAAAAAACCCACTAAGAAGAAAAACGTTTAATAAAATAGTTACATACCGATTATCGTTTTTTTTTCTTCCCGCAATGGAGAACGATAAATCACGTAGTCTGACGGCCACGCAAATATTATTTTTCATAGATGACCGAATCCCCGTTTTATTTTCTAGTCCCATTATATACAAGAGAAAAACACCCACGCGAATTATTCCGTCCTAAACGCTAATCCCGGACATAAGGAAGGGAAACCCGAGGCCTGTAAACAGCCGTACGACAACTCCGCCTAGCTATCAAGCGAATCACACTGACCCCACGGCCAGCTAGGCATCCCCAAAAAAAGATGCTTTGCTGGCTATTTATCAGTACGAAACACACAAGATAACACCGGAAGTATACAGTGGCAACTCAGCCCTAAAATGACGCAATCACTTCTGTTGTTCTCCTATTAACAGTATGTGTCAGTCCAAACAAGACAAAGACCTTGATACTGGGTCCAGTAAATAGTAGAAGACTTAAGGACATTAGTATAGAACAGAGGGTAGGTTTCTGGTATTGTATAAACATAAATAACACATAAGGAAGGGAAACCCGAGGCCTGTAAACAGTAAATTAATATTAGACAAACATAAAGGTATGTTTTCAGGCACTCGTAAGAAATAAAGAAGTAGAACACTTGGACAACAGAAAAACAACAGACGTGAGTGGCTTACCCAGGGTTCGAACCCCGTACCTTCCGTACGACAACTCCGCCTAGCTATCAAGCGAATCACACTGACCCCACGGCCAGCTAGGCATCCCCAAAAAAAGATGCTTTGCTGGCTATTTTTCAGTACCAAACACACAAGATAACACCGGAAGTATACAGTGGGCAACTCAGCCCTTTAAATGACGCAATCACTTCTGTTGTTCTCCTATTAACAGTATGTGTCAGTCCAAACAAGACAAAGACCTTGATACTGGGTCCAGTAAATAGTAGAAGACTTAAGGACATTAGTATAGAACAGAGGGTAGGTTTCTGGTATTGTATAAACATAAATAACACATAAGGAAGGGAAACCCGAGGCCTGTAAACAGTAAATTAATATTAGACAAACATAAAGGTATGTTTTCAGGCACTCGTAAGAAATAAAGAAGTAGAACACTTGGACAACAGAAAAACAACAGACGTGAGTGGCTTACCCAGGGTTCGAACCCCGTACCTTCCGTACGACAACTCCGCCTAGCTATCAAGCGAATCACACTGACCCCACGGCCAGCTAGGCATCCCCAAAAAAAGATGCTTTGCTGGCTATTCATGTCCTTAAGTCTTCTACTATTTACTGGACCCAGTATCAAGGTCTTTGTCTTGTTTGGACTGACACATACTGTTAATAGGAGAACAACAGAAGTGATTGCGTCATTTAAGGGCTGAGTTGCCCACTGTATACTTCCGGTGTTATCTTGTGTGTTTCGTACTGATAAATAGCCAGCAAAGCATCTTTTTTTGGGGATGCCTAGCTGGCCGTGGGGTCAGTGTGATTCGCTTGATAGCTAGGCGGAGTTGTCGTACGGAAGGTACGGGGTTCGAACCCTGGGTAAGCCACTCACGTCTGTTGTTTTTCTGTTGTCCAAGTGTTCTACTTCTTTATTTCTTACGAGTGCCTGAAAACATACCTTTATGTTTGTCTAATATTAATTTACTGTTTACAGGCCTCGGTTTCCCTTCCTTATGTGTTATTTATGTTTATACAATACCAGAAACCTACCCTCTGTTCTATACTAATGTCCTTAAGTCTTCTACTATTTACTGGACCCAGTATCAAGGTCTTTGTCTTGTTTGGACTGACACATACTGTTAATAGGAGAACAACAGAAGTGATTGCGTCATTTAAGGGCTGAGTTGCCCACTGTATACTTCCGGTGTTATCTTGTGTGTTTCGTACTGATAAATAGCCAGCAAAGCATCTTTTTTTGGGGATGCCTAGCTGGCCGTGGGGTCAGTGTGATTCGCTTGATAGCTAGGCGGAGTTGTCGTACGGAAGGTACGGGGTTCGAACCCTGGGTAAGCCACTCACGTCTGTTGTTTTTTCTGTTGTCCAAGTGTTCTACTTCTTTATTTCTTACGAGTGCCTGAAAACATACCTTTATGTTTGTCTAATATTAATTTACTGTTTACAGGCCTCGGGTTTCCCTTCCTTATGTGTTATTTATGTTTATACAATACCAGAAACCTACCCTCTGTTCTATACTAATGTCCTTAAGTCTTCTACTATTTACTGGACCCAGTATCAAGGTCTTTGTCTTGTTTGGACTGACACATACTGTTAATAGGAGAACAACAGAAGTGATTGCGTCATTTAAGGGCTGAGTTGCCCACTGTATACTTCCGGTGTTATCTTGTGTGTTTCGTACTGATAAATAGCCAGCAAAGCATCTTTTTTTGGGGATGCCTAGCTGGCCGTGGGGTCAGTGTGATTCGCTTGATAGCTAGGCGGAGTTGTCGTACGGAAGGTACGGGGTTCGAACCCTGGGTAAGCCACCACGTCTGTTGTTTTTCTGTTGTCCAAGTGTTCTACTTCTTTATTTCTTACGAGTGCCTGAAAACATACCTTTATGTTTGTCTAATATTAATTTGCTAATCCCGGACCAATGGGAGCGCTAGAAAAATCAATACTATCAACCCACGCAAACCCCGCGTGCTTAAAATTGCGTCACGTTACCTGTCGGCCGCGTGCTTCCGGCCGCGTGCTTCCGGCCTCGTCATATCGCGTGCCGGAAATGGCGATTATTTTCGTAAACAACGAAATTTACGGGAATCGCGAAAAATCAGAAGAAAGTAAAACTGGCCGAGTGAAAAATAAACCTACCGACCTAAAACGAACCCATTAAAATTTATCTACTCAAAAAAAAAAACCAAACACGATATATATTCAAATGAGAAGAAATAAAATGGTGAAAAAGCGTGCCCGAAAATAGCGATTTCCGTAAACAACGGAAAATCGCGTGATCAGAAGAAAATAAAACTGGTGAAAACTCAAAATAGAACCATAGAATCGGGCCTGTTAAAAGTCAGAATTACAGTGTAGCATCACATAAGTCCCCCCTTTCAAGTACGGGAACCGTGCTAAATCACTGAAATCTCTGGGTTTCATACTGGTCCGCATCTAGATCTACATCCCGATCTAATCACTATCATAATTAGCATTATCATACAGGCCCATCTCCATATCCTTGAGAATCTTTGCAAGCCCTGGATCGTGAGGGTCACGCCAGGGGATTTTCTCCTGTCGACTGCAACATGACTGATCGCCCTTCCTCCTCCTTCTCGTGTGTTTCCTTCGCCCACGAATTTTCCTGGCGGCGCGTGGTAAATAATGATTACCAGCTGGTGCGACCTCCCAGTGTTTTGAAACGGTCTGACTGGCTTGGCCAGACATCGCCGTAACAGGGCGTAACTGTTTGCGGTTGCCTGAAGAACCGTGCACATGTTCCTTCTTGTCAGTATTTCCCTCCCTTGAGAGATGTAATACCATCGGGGGCCTAATTCCCGACGAAAAAGAAGGTACTTCCGAAATCAGAGACGTCGCCGCTGTAAAACCTTTAGTCTTACCAGGGCTGACAGGCGAATACGCCTCTGTAAATAACATTCCACTGTCTTTAGAGGCGTCTCTCCTCCTCATAGCAAGACAAGGATGTTTGAGCTCCCGTGGGGCTCCGTGAATTTGGGGCTTTCCCCTTTCACTTTTCTGGCCTGCAGTAGGCCCCCTTGCATTAGCAAGGATCGGTGTGGTTGGGTTTCCCAAAACTAAGTAAGGGCTTCCCAGGACGAAATCATGTGCTGGCTGTGCCATCACAGCTGCCTTGATGGTGCCAGACACAAACTTGCATTTCACCTCGATATTGGCGACGGGCAGACGCTGTGAGATACCTCTTCTCAAAATGCCACCAATCTCAACTATTTCTCCTGTCCACTGACCTGGTTTCACCAAATGACGAGCGACGATGCTGGGGTATGTAAGCCCACTATCAAACAAACACGTAGTGGCTGTCCCATTCACTACGGCTGGTCCACTGTTAGAGAACAACTTCTCTGCCTGGACTGGTTCCCATTTATTCCCTTTAGTCCATCTCACCGGTCTTAAACAAGCTGCATGATGAGCTGGGGGTTTGTTCATGCACCGGGATGTCCAATGGGAAGTGGTTCTACAATTCTGACAATACCTCTCATTATCTCCTCTGTTCCTAGCGGGTTCCTGAGAGGTTGTTGTCGGTGCTCTGTTATGCTGCTGGGGGCGCAAGTTATAACCAGAATGAGGCTCCTTGCGAGAAGGCCCTGGTTGCTGATGAGCTGGTGAAGTAGCCGACTGCGATGATGAAGCTTCTTTGTCCGGGGCTGGCAGGTCTGGGTTTTTCCGTTTCTGTCCCAGTACTTCGGCCTGTGCCGTCTGGTACCTTTCCGCGAACACGATAATCTAATCGAGTTGCTGGGCTCCCTGCTCCGCCAGATACCGCCTCAAGTCGGGGGACATGTTTGCTTTTACCTGTTCACACAGGACTAACTCCTCCAACCCTTCAAAAGTTTTTGCCAGTCCTGACAGTTCCCTCCACCGAGTAAGGTAATTTCTCATCCGCTCGGCAAACTGTGCGAAACTCTATCCCTTCTCCGGCCTGCTCTCCCTGAACATGGTTTGGCATTTCCGGGGTGTCCACTGAAATATTTGCAATAAAGCGTTTCGCAGTGCCTCAAAGTTGTTCTGATCATCTATGAGCATCTTATTGTACACTTCATACGCATGACCTTTGAGCGATTGTGATAATTTTAGGCACCAAAGACTCTCATCCAACCCGTATGCCTTTGCCATTCTTTGAAATTTTTCCAAGAACACGTCAATCTTTTCATTCCCATTCGGGAACGAGTCAAATGGGAAGCTCATGGCTGCCATCCGGGGCCCTCCGTTTCCTGAGGTGTCTGTCGCTCCTGCTCCGGGAGAATCTCCATTAGCTGAACTGCCTTCCGAAGATCGGTACTGCAGTTCCAGAGAACGCAATGCTGTCTCTCCGCTGCCTTCTCCCTCTCTTGTGCTTCCCTTTCCTCTTTTGCTGCTTCCAATTTCCGAAGTTCCATCTCTGCCTGTCTCTCCGCTGCTTCCGCGGCGGCGGCCCTCTCTTCTTTCGCTGCTTCTGCTTGTCTTTCTGCTGCTTCTGCAGCGGCTGCCCTGTCCTCTTTCTCTTTCTCTCGCTGAATATGCCTATCATTTTCCCTTATCAGGTAGGCCTTAGTCTCCTCCTTATCCATTCCCATGTCCTGAGCAGCCTCTCGCCAGGCAGCTCGTAACTTGGCCATATCCGCCATCTTACCTGTAAACTGCTGTAAGTTCACAAATACAGAGAAATGACAGAAAAGTGTAGCGGAAGGTTTTATATGTGTGAGATGATAGTGCTAGAGTAGAAATAGTATTCTCTCCAGAATGTGTGAGGTCCCAGTGACAGAGAAGTACACTGGTATCACTCGATAGTCACGGCTGTGAAAGTATCTGGACTGAAAATATTCAGAGAACAGTCAGACCTTACTGCGCCACCTCCGCTATGTGACCACCTGTGATATTAATAAACATTCAACCAAACTCACTATCAACTATATTGAATGAATAAAGCTGGTGAATACAATTTATATCCTCTTTATTTACATCTATCTAATTGTGGTGATTGTGTGTGACTGGTGATACAAAAGTTATATTTATACAAAACCAAATTGGCGAAATCAATTACAGTTTTTGCAAGTTAAACTAAAATGTCATTTCTTTAGACTCTTCCAATTAGTTGGGTAATAGACTTCTTCACTGTCTTATTCACTTTATAACTTTCACTAGTTTATCACGCAAATTGTCATCACAAAACTCTGCTTGACCGTTATCACTTCTTGGTTGCACGATTGTCACAAATATCACTCATCTGTTAGGTTAATCAGTGTTCATATGAGATGTACAGCTTCAGTAGGTCTTGCTTCTACCAATCCAGACACTGCCGGGGCGATTCGCATTGATCATCGAGCAATTCTTGATCATTGACCTCTGACTTTTGGTTGACAAGTATGAACCTGCAGATAATTGTAGGATATGTGGCTATTTGTGGATAACAATTACCACATTCCTATTGTAGGTGAGATGAATTTGTTTTCAGATGTATGCGTGAAAATGCATGATTATGGATCAGTGACAAGACAGGTGTCTACTGTGGAACATTTTATAAAATCAAATAATACAAAATAATATGTACAAACATATATGGTATGAGGTTATAGTATCCCCCTGCCTGACACGTTAGCTCTGTAAAGTGCAGTAACTTGATGACAGAATGAATAAGCCCTGATAATGATTGTTGGTAGTCCTGAAAAAATTGTTATTAGTCCTGAAAAGGATTGTGCTAGCCTTGATACGGACTCAGTCACGGTGGTTATATTTCGGGTTCCAATCTTCAACAATCCTATCAAGTAATCAATTAATATGCATGATACTTTCATAACATAAAGATTAAACAAATCCTGAAATAAAAGTTGTAATTACTGTATTATTTTACATAGTAACTTTACATACCCTCGCAGGATCTAATTAAGATCAGTAAAGACTGGCTTTAGTGGAGTAACAGAACTGCCTGGCTGCAAATAACAAGATATTGGCCTCTGCACGTTCCTCTCTCTCCAGCCGTTGTCCTTCTGTCTTGCTTCGCTGTACAAGTGAATTTGAAATCATTTACGTCCGCCCTTATATATGCAGCTACCGGACGTACAGGAAACAAGGCTCGCAACTCCAGCAAACTTCCCAAAAAAGTTGTAACTTCGGGGGGTTTGTGCTAGAGGTGTTTCAAACCTTGGTCTCGTGCATTTCACCTTTCCCAGTTCAAGCCTTTGGAGTTATATATTTCCGTTCTCCATGAGTTGACCTTTATATCCATATGTTGTTTTCCCATAGCTGTGTCGTGTTAACGATTTTATATTGAATTATGAATAGGAAAAAACACAGGATTTCTCAAGGCACGGACACTTAGTCTTGCAAAATTCTTCACAACTACTTACTCCCTTCTGATTTCCTTGTACCTATACATAATTGAAGATATTCCCGTCAAAAGGAGACCATTCTCATCCTTGTCTGTCATTCCGTTCTCCTTCCCGATGTCTAATTCTAACCATGATTTCGGACGATTTATTCTTCCTTATACACTCGCCGAAGTCATTCTATCTGACCGTGGGAAACCCCTTCTCTGATTGGCTGCCCTAGATACACACAGGAAAATACCCCTGCATTCCTTTGTTCAGGTCAGCACACTGGTGTCCCACTTTTCGGTCTTCAAACATTTAACTAGGCAATGCGTAACATGCGACAGAGCCTCCCTCTCTTTTAAGCTGTAGATTTCTACAGCTAACAACTGTAAGCTTTGCCGTAGTTAATGTTCTTCTTACTCTCGTTCTATCTCAGTTGGGTGTCGAGTAAGAAAATCTGCTCCTACATTTTGTTTTCATGGATATAGATTTATCCTTCGCTATCTCTCTTTTCCCAGTTCGGCTTTTCATCCAGGCCCTTACCGCTGGTGAAATGGGGTCGGTAGGTTTCCCTTGAAGTTTACCGCCCTCTTTTCGTTGATAGTTGGTTGCGGTTTTCCCTCGCAAATTCGTAGGTGTTTGATTTTGGCTACGTGATTTGTTCTTTTTGTCCAGCGCATGGGTTTCAGACTGCAATTTAACCTGTGTGGGATATTTCCTTTCCCCTCCAGTGCAAATCTCGGGAGTACCCATGATGGCTGGTTTGCTTGTAGACTTTTGAAGACTCTTCCGTCGACTTTCTAAATCTACATGGGTGCACTCTGGACAGGAATTTACATACCGATTGATGTCTTCCGTAATACCTGGCCAGTAGTACTGGGTGGCTATTCTTTGTTTTGTGGCACCATTACCCAGGTGTTCACTCAAAGTTATGTGCCCCCAGCCTATAACCTTATTTCTATAGGTGGATGGTACAACAATTTGACCATGACTGTTCGTCCCTCTGCCAGCTTTCCTGTGCAAGAGTCCATGTTCCATATAGAAATGTCCTTTGATTGGATTGTTATGTGTTTTTGACAGTTTGCCAAAACAAAGGCTTCAATGTGCTGTCTGCTACTTGAGCCTTTTTCATCTCAATCGAAATCAAATTTTAATTTGGTGTCCCTCTCTATGTTCCTGGAGTCAGACCTGGTCTGGATTTCTGCCATAACCACAGGTTTTACCGGGTTTCCCAAGAAAACATATCTACGCCCCAACATCAGGGGGTAAAAGGGATCATCTAACACTGCTGCATTTATCTCCCCTTCCACATAGCGACAACTGACATGAATCTTTGCTATGGGTAAAGTGAGGGGTAATGCTCCTTTTAGTGGCCCTTGAATATCTACTGTTTCTGTGGTGATTTGTTCAGGGCGCACCAGAGATGCACACACGACTGCGTCATAGGACAAACCTGTGTCATACATTCCTGTGACTTGTTTGCCATTCACAGTCACTATCTCCTGTGTAGGTGGGTGATGGAAGCTATTCTGACTCACTGTCAGTTCCTTCCTATCCGAAGTCCTCACCTGTAGACATGCAGCATGATGAAGAGGTTTTTTTCCTTCACAATTATCAGTGTTGTGTGGTTGTTCATTTTGCAGAACTTACACCATTTTTCTTCCCTTCGTGAGGGTTTATTGTTATATCCTGGAGGGTTCTTGTCTTTGTAGTTATATCTTTGGTTGTTCTTGGTTGTATTGTCCTTTTGTTCAAACTCGTTTTGGTTTTGTGGTGACTTGAAACTATCTCCCTGCTTCCTCTTATTTCCTTTGAGTCAGGGGGTGAGCCAGTTTGTGACTTTCTGCATAGATGATTATTTCATCTAATCTCTCTCTTTTATGTTCTACCAGGAATGTCTTCGTCTCAGGAGACATGGACTCCAGGAGTTGTTCTATCAACATCATCTCCTTGATCCCTTCAAAATCCTGATTGAAGTTTCCTAACTGACACCACCTCAGCAAGTAACTTTCCAACCTTGCTGAGAACTGCTGATATGTTTCTCCTGTCTGGAGCATAGCAGTTCTAAATCGCCTTCTATAAGCTTCTGCGTTTTGTTCGTAACGCAACAACAATGCTTGTTTCAAGGCTTCATAGTTTTCCTGATCTTCTTTTTGCATCTTCAAGTAGACATTATAAGATACTCCTCTCAATCCCTGTGACAACTTCAAATTCCACTTTTCTTTTTCTAGGCCATAAGTAGTGGCCAATCGTTCATATCTATCAAGGTAATCCTCTATTCCCTCTTCTTTCTCCACAAATGGGTCCAAGTGGAAGTTCATAGCTCCATTGGAGGTGCTTTGGCTGGCGCTGGTATCCGAATGAGATGACCTACTACCATTAGTAGTAGCCACTGCCTGTATTTCAAGCTCTTTTAATCTCAGTTCATGGTCTCTATCAGCTTGTAGCTTCCTTTCCTCAGCTGTTAATCTTCTTTCTTCAGCCTCCAATTTCTTGGCTTGAGCCTCAACTTCCAACAGCAGCCTCTTTTCTTCAGCTTCCATTCTTTTGGCTTCTCTCTCAGCTTCTAGTCTTTGGGCTTCTCTCTCAGCTTCTGCTTGCAGCTTCCTTTCCTCTCTATCCATATGTTTGTCCACTTCAGTTGTGACATACTGGACGAGAGCATCACCTGTCAAGTCCAGCTCTTTTCCCATTTGCATGATCGCAGTTCTGAACTTCACTAAGTCAGCCATTATATTAAGTTAAGTAGGGTATGAAAACTTACCTAAACTTACTTAAAATAATTATCAAATGGACAACACAATTAATCGTGCAACCTTGTGATAGTCAATATTTCCTGAGTACTCTAAGGTACTGTTACTGAGAAAAAAAATCTTATTCTCTAATTTACAAAAAAAATTTTTTTTTTTTTTTTTTTTTTTTTTCTCTATTGGTGGCCCAAGATAGACTAAAGATAGATGTATAGATAGAGGATGGCTCAGGATATACGAGAATATCCCGGACGAGCCCCCACTGTGGCGAAAGGTTTTATATGTGTGAGATGATAGTGCTAGAGTAGAAATAGTATTCTCTCCAGAATGTGTGAGGTCCCAGTGACAGAGAAGTACACTGGTATCACTCGATAGTCACGGCTGTGAAAGTATCTGGACTGAAAATATTCAGAGAACAGTCAGACCTTACTGCGCCACCTCCGCTATGTGACCACCTGTGATATTAATAAACATTCAACCAAACTCACTATCAACTATATTGAATGAATAAAGCTGGTGAATACAATTTATATCCTCTTTATTTACATCTATCTAATTGTGGTGATTGTGTGTGACTGGTGATACAAAAGTTATATTTATACAAAACCAAATTGGCGAAATCAATTACAGTTTTTGCAAGTTAAACTAAAATGTCATTTCTTTAGACTCTTCCAATTAGTTGGGTAATAGACTTCTTCACTGTCTTATTCACTTTATAACTTTCACTAGTTTATCACGCAAATTGTCATCACAAAACTCTGCTTGACCGTTATCACTTCTTGGTTGCACGATTGTCACAAATATCACTCATCTGTTAGGTTAATCAGTGTTCATATGAGATGTACAGCTTCAGTAGGTCTTGCTTCTACCAATCCAGACACTGCCGGGGCGATTCGCATTGATCATCGAGCAATTCTTGATCATTGACCTCTGACTTTTGGTTGACAAGTATGAACCTGCAGATAATTGTAGGATATGTGGCTATTTGTGGATAACAATTACCACATTCCTATTGTAGGTGAGATGAATTTGTTTTCAGATGTATGCGTGAAAAATGCATGATTATGGATCAGTGACAAGACAGGTGTCTACTGTGGAACATTTTATAAAATCAAATAATACAAAATAATATGTACAAACATATATGGTATGAGGTTATAGTATCCCCCTGCCTGACACGTTAGCTCTGTAAAGTGCAGTAACTTGATGACAGAATGAATAAGCCCTGATAATGATTGTTGGTAGTCCTGAAAAAATTGTTATTAGTCCTGAAAAGGATTGTGCTAGCCTTGATACGGACTCAGTCACGGTGGTTATATTTCGGGTTCCAATCTTCAACAATCCTATCAAGTAATCAATTAATATGCATGATACTTTCATAACATAAAGATTAAACAAATCCTGAAATAAAAGTTGTAATTACTGTATTATTTTACATAGTAACTTTACATACCCTCGCAGGATCTAATTAAGATCAGTAAAGACTGGCTTTAGTGGAGTAACAGAACTGCCTGGCTGCAAATAACAAGATATTGGCCTCTGCACGTTCCTCTCTCTCCAGCCGTTGTCCTTCTGTCTTGCTTCGCTGTACAAGTGAATTTGAAATCATTTACGTCCGCCCTTATATATGCAGCTACCGGACGTACAGGAAACAAGGCTCGCAACTCCAGCAAACTTCCCAAAAAAGTTGTAACTTCGGGGGGTTTGTGCTAGAGGTGTTTCAAACCTTGGTCTCGTGCATTTCACCTTTCCCAGTTCAAGCCTTTGGAGTTATATTTTCCGTTCTCCATGAGTTGACCTTTATATCCATATGTTGTTTTCCCATATCTGTCGTGTTAACGATTTTATATTGAATTATGAATAGGAAAAACACAGGATTTCTCAAGGCACGGACACTTAGTCTTGCAAAATTCTTCACAACTACTTACTCCCTTCTGATTTCCTTGTACCTATACATAATTGAAGATATTCCCGTCAAAAGGAGACCATTCTCATCCTTGTCTGTCATTCCGTTCTCCTTCCCGATGTCTAATTCTAACCATGATTTCGGACGATTTATTCTTCCTTATACACTCGCCGAAGTCATTCTATCTGACCGTGGGAAACCCCTTCTCTGATTGGCTGCCCTAGATACACACAGGAAAATACCCCTGCATTCCTTTGTTCAGGTCAGCACACTGGTGTCCCACTTTTCGGTCTTCAAACATTTAACTAGGCAATGCGTAACATGCGACAAAAAGGAAAAGAGAAGGAACAACCAGTTACGTAATATAAAATACTCCCTCTTTAACCGCTGTTCCAAAAACCCGACCTCAGACTAGCACTAAGTCTGAATAATAACTTGAAAAAATTTAGTTAGGAAGCTACCAAAAACTAAATTACCTTCCTGTTAAAGAAAAATATGTCGCTATGCCATCAATTACCTCTAAGTAATATACATCAAAAATACCACAAAATCTACTAGACTGTAACCTGTGGAAAAACTTACAACTGGATCAGTTCTAGTAGCTCAAGTCTAGGGGATATTTAAAGAAACTCTATTCTCAGAAAACTTTCTAGAGACAATCTATGAATATAGATCACAGAATTGATCTCCACAGAATGATCCACCGGACGATTGCCGCCCACTTGTCACGAAGTGGTTTTAAGTTTATAGAGTGTGCCTGAATGAAAGCAAGACCCTAGTATGAGAAAGTCTGAGAAAATAGAATTTAGATGAAAAATGACATGCATGTGGACAGACGCGACTATTGGCTCAAGGGATAGAACCAGGATGTGAATCTCCCCTTGCCGCTTCGTGACTTTAGACTGGCTATAGTCTCGCCCTCCTCTAACTTCCTTTAAATACAAGGAGATAAGGTGTATAAATACGACCACAAACACCACTATACAGACAACATAGAGTAAGTATAGTAAAGAATAGAAGCTGATCCAGTAAATAATATATGTATATATTTATTTACATACAAGAAAAAACATAAAATGGCATATTACGTCATCAAGTCAGTCGATAGCGTGCACTGTTGCACGGCCTGGAAAAACAAGTAACAATTAAATTGAGAGACACGAGAGACAAAAAAAAACCCCAAATCACATTCACTCTTTCTGTCACCCTGCTGAGGAACAATAAAAATGGTTAGTGATTTAGACCAAATCTAATTTGGTGGGGCTGTCAACTTTTAGCCTCCACTCTCTAACACTAATAAATTTCTACTGTCTTAGTCCTGGTGACTCTTCCTCAACGAACGGCTACACAGCTCTTTACTAGTCAGGCGATAGGCGCCGATAACTACACCACAAGAAATGCTAAAAATAATAGACTTGGTTTTTCGAACGCAGACTCAGTGTCTATCCGTCCAATGGATACTGAACAGACCCTACTGGTCCTGTCTATTTTCTCCCTCCTTCTCTATCTTTCTCTCTTGATCTCAGTGTCTCTCTAACACTCGAGGGCTGATGATGCGGCGTCACCGTTACGCTGTTCTCTTGATTTCTATCAGGACCTAGGTATGGTAACCCTGTCACCTGTTCCTGATTTTGGTGATGACGATGTTCGGATATCAAGCATGAGGGACTTGATTAACTGTAGACAAAACTTCTCTGCTGCTGAATAGCTTCCCTCTTTTAACCCGCTCCGGAGTTAGAGGAAAAAACACAGCCTTGATTTCAGGCTGTACAAAATGAAACTAGTCTCCCGGCCACCTGCCGTTGCTAGAGACTATAATAGCGATGCTCTCGGCTGTATGATAAATAAACCTCGGTCCAGCTGAAGCATAGGGACTTCACTGCCAGAGACCATAGGGTAATTTTCTTTTGCTCCTGACGATACTCGAGTACTCTGACCCTGAGATGTCTTTTGCCGTGGATAATTTTATTTGACAAAATTATGCTCCACACTGTTTCGCCGAGACTCGCTGAAATTAAAAGAAACAGCGTCTAATGTACACCCTTCTCTAAAATCGCTTATCTCTAACATATACGATACATAAAAATAATTCTATACACGTGTCTCGTCAATCTCACTCCTTCTCCTCTTTCTCTCGTTCTTCACACAATACATAAAATACCACTATCCCACGTGGCCTCTTCATCCCCCCCCCCTCCTTCTACTAAAATCTGCCAGGTAAAATAAACAATATCCCAGACACCGTCTGACACGTTACGCATGGATACCCACGTGTTCAAAACATTTCAACTAGGGAATTCCTTTGTCCTAAATTCCGGGCCTACTTTCCCCCATTAACACATGAGGGTTCCCGGCTTACTCCAATTTAAATGAAATCTCGCCGTAGGAATAGTTTCCTCCCCTAAGCAGTATAATTCACTTACAACGTAAATCTGAACCCTCCGACAATATTTCTCACATTAAAGGCTCAGAAAAATTAGCGAACACACCAGGGATTTCCCCATAAAATTACATTAGTAAATACACAGAAATAAATGGTGGTTTTACATAACATTCTACAAATATGGGCACACGTGTTTCTCACAACTTCCCACACCCCTAACTACTGCCAAAATCATAGAAAGAATAAGCACACTGTTGCATTTACATCGTTCTTCAAAAAATGATAATGGATGGCACTATCGTTTATTTTAAAACTGAAAAGTTACTGTCCCCCCCCCCCCCCCCCCCACCCCCCCGAAAAAATTAACTACGGGCGAAATTCTCAAAAACCCACTAAGAAGAAAAACGATTAATAAAATAGTTACATACCGATTATCGTTTTTTTCTTCCCGCAATGGAGAACGATAAATCACGTAGTCTGACGGCCAGGCAATTATTTTTCATAGAGACCGAATCCCCGTTTTCTGTCCCATTATATACAAGAGAAAACACCCACGCGAATTCCCGTCCTACGCTAATCCCGGACCAATGGGAGCGCTAGAAAAATCAATACTATCAACCCACGCAAACCCCGCGTGCTTAAAATTGCGTCACGTTACCTGTCGGCCGCGTGCTTCCGGCCGCGTGCTTCCGGCCTTGTCATATCGCGTGCCGGAAATGGCGATTATTTTCGTAAACAACGAAATTTACGGGAATCGCGAAAAATCAGAAGAAAGTAAAACTGGCCGAGTGAAAAATAAACCTACCGACCTAAAACGAACCCATTAAAATTTATCTACTCAAAAAAAAAAATACCAAACACGATATATATTCAAATGAGAAGAAATAAAATGGTGAAAAAGCGTGCCCGAAAATAGCGATTTCCGTAAACAACGGAAAATCGCGTGATCAGAAGAAAATAAAACTGGTGAAAACTCAAAATAGAACCATAGAATCGGGCCTGTTAAAAGTCAGAATTACAGTGTAGCATCACAATCCCTAGCTCTAAGCCTCCCATACCTACCGTGGCAGCCAATCTTCTCCCATTCTGCAGACATGGCCAAACCATACGCTAGGTAAACCTTGTGCTATTACTATCGTCAGCATCGGCATCATTTTCCTTTGCGGTGCTTACGGAACATGGAGTCACCATTGCAGCTCGTCCAAACAGTCACGCGCTCTTGTAGCGGTAGTTTGGCGGTTTACGGTTCAATTTGTTTTACAAAATGAGATTGCCACTCCGCGCCCCCCCCCCCCCCCCCAGCACAACCTCATATTAGTCGCCTTGTACGACATGCCTGAGGGCGCAGTGGGGCTATTCTATCTTTATCTCTTCAGAGAACTACACGGGGTGCGCTATTACTATTACTATTACTTTGTGAATATAACAGAACGGGCGCGCTATTACTATTACTATTACTTTGTGAATATAACAGAACGGGCGCACTATTACTATTACTTTGTGAATATAACAGAACTAAAGTATCGACCAATAAGGGAGCTAATTTGGCTATAACAGTAACACTGCTGTCATTACATCGTTATCGGCAAGTTGTAAAATAATGTTGGTGAATGTCATCAAGATTAGCATCGTGAAAATGAGTTGGTGACATATATAAGTGAAGCATCAAAGCAGGGTCACATGTTATTGTCATCAGCTTCGATTAACAAGTATTCAGAAAGCTAGACGGTGGAGGGCAAAAAAAAAAAAAAAAAGGACACGAAAATGAAAGATTTGCTGTGTCCGCTATTGTTATGTAAAGAAGACATTTTCAGATGCACGTGACAGAAGAACCTGGCACAGATTTGTTGAAGGTCTATGCTCCGTGGGGAGCCGAGGTGTAATAATGATGATGTTGATATTGTTTGGTCGGAGTGGCTAATAGGTATGGCGTCCGCTTCCTATACTATAGGTACCAGGTTCGCTCTCAGCTCAGCGAATATAATTGTTTGAAATTTTTTTTTCAGAACCAGTGGTGTCTAATGGTGTTATCCTCCCCCCAATCTCCTGGCTTGTGAGATTTTATACCTAGCCGTCCCGGATAAGGGCGAAAAAATAGGAAGACCCGTGTGTAATTTCGCACGTTACAAATGCCATACAGGTCGCTGCCCTGGCTAAATTAAAAAATTAGGAAACCTACGAGCAACAAAAATATTTATAGAATGTGTGATTCCTGTATACACACATTGGGATTCTGGCAGGTGATACGGAGTTTGTGCACTGTGCTGATATCCTCCTTGTCCTTGTGTGATCTAAGAGAGGAGATCGGATCATTGATGGAGTTGTCCGTGTGCAATGAAGATGGAGCCAAACCAAATCAAGCATATTTCGTACACTTATAGTATACAGGTTTTGTGCTAATCGACCTGGCTCTGATCCTCACGATTTCCAGCCCGTCTTTTCCCCATAAAGCACTCCCGGAATCAAATTTCCATCTTGTTATCGTACAGACGAAAGTTTTATTGACTAATGCTATCTAAGGATTTTTCTACGACTTCTAGGCTCAAAGATTGTTCTATTCTTACCAGGAAGGAAGACGTAGTATTGAGGATACTGAATCCAATTTTATCTTTAAAAGGGTAACACTGTGTTTTGGTGAGTGGGCCAGTACAGTACACTGCGGATGCTATCTGCGGGAATCACGGGTCGGTAAAAGTATCTGCAGTTAGCGTCCTTCTGATCTGTAGTACGAATACTTTTGGCAACAGTTTTTTTTTTATATGTAAAAGCTTTGTCGCATAACCCAGCGATGTGATTACCAGCTAGAAGCGGGAATATCCTAGATTGCTTAGACATCTAGTGAGTGGGTATGTGCGGGTAGCCAATACAGACAACCCACAATGTATGTTCCTTATAGCTGGTGTCTAAGGGTTCTTTCCGAAGTCATATTCTATACAGCTGCTAATGGCATTGTTTGTCATATCCCTGAGATAGAGATAATAATATCCCGTTGGTAGCACCATGATATTTCTAATTTAATCTTCTTTTCTTGGGTCCTCAGCCAATGACTTACAAAGCCATGCAGTGGCCGTCACGCTTAGTGGTGTCTTGTAGAGCAGCAAAAAAACTATCTCCATTTAGTTCGGTCTATTGGTGTCCTTTGTGCGGTCCCCCAACTCTGGTTGATTCTTTTCATTTCGACCTACACAGTTCTCCGCCAGGTCCTTTTTGGTGGGATTCTCTTTCGCCGTCCTTCTGAGGTCCACAGCAAATAAGTTCTGGTGATGGTGTCGGGGTCTCTTTCGCGGCGAATTACAGAGATCTTATTTTTAACATCTGGTTGGGTAGACTAAAACATTCAGTTCTGTCCCCGCCTTCAGAGCCTCCTGATTCACATTTATTTAATTGTTTTGTTTATTGTTATGGGAGGCATAAAAATAATAATAACAACATAATTATGAAGTCACTCAGCTACATCCGTCTGGCTACCACCACAGACATACAATCACGAGACACCGGATCCGGCCAGCACACACAGAGCAAGCAGCACACACACACACACACATACAGTTCTTTGGGACCAATATAGATGGAGATGAATACGTGCGTGAGTATTTGGGCTTGTGTGTGTGTGTTGTTTTTTTTTTTAAATCTTGTATTTACTATAATCATTACAACTAGAACCAGTAATTAAGCACTAAAATGTAAGCCCACGAAAGCGAAACAAATTTCACAGATGATTTATTATACAAGTTTGTCTGACTTTGCCATAAACCGTGCTTTAAAAAATCGTCTAGTCTCTAAAATTATACAATCCGTCCTAGTCATCTTTGTGAGTCACAGTAGCTGACGCTGGTTACGAGTCATTTGTTGTTTTGTTACGGATGAGTTGTCAAGGGAAAGACAATCCGGGTTTCGTGAAGTGAACAAACAAAAGAAAGGAAAGTGACACGAGAGGGGGGAGGGGAGAGAGAGAGAGAGAGAGAGAGAAAGAGAGAGAGAGAGAGAGAGAGAGAGAGAGAGAGAGAGAGAGAGAGAGAGAGAGAGAGAGAGAGAGAGAGAGAATTAAGACAGACACAAAAGAGAGATATTTAGTGTGAACTGCCTCCTTGCAGGAGATACCACTCGGCAGTTATCGGATGACATCACCGAGTTATTTATAAATAAGCTCGATTTCTCTCGTAATACCCCTCAGGGCTCCCAGAACAGGTGCCGATGACAGACAATTTTCTTTTAAAATTAGTTTTATCTCATTTTGGCGAGGAGCGCTCAGTTGTCTGGTGTTAATTGTAATGAGTGAATGAACGAACGAACTTTATTTTCAAAGGGTTGAGACAGACAGATATACAGACAGTTAGCAGTGTTGTCGACTCGAGCTTAAGTCACCACAACGATTCGACTCCAGACTCGACCCAAGGTTTCTCTATTAGCGACTCGACACGACTTGGGACGTTCCAGTTTTGGTGAACCAACTTTGCCGCCATAATTCATATAGAAAATGGTTTTGTTTAAATCGATAAAAGATACACGACAATAGAGTTTAATCAAATGAAAGTAGTTAGTCAATAAAATGCCGAAATAGTGATAAATATTCTTCATTATTATTTGTAGTGGTTGTTTGAATAAAAGCGACTGTCACTATAAACTTTTGTAGGTACAAAAATGAGACACGACTTAAAAGCTACTGTTAGGGACTTGAGACACGACTTGAGATTTGTACTTAGAGGCTTGACACTCGACTTGAGACTTGTTAGGAAAAACTTTAAGACAACTCGGACAGGCGGACGGACGACGGACTGATAGATGGATTAGGCAGGTAGACAGACATGTGACATAATTCATAAATAATAAAAATGGAGATATTGCAAGATGTAGGTATATTAATAAAGATAACCCCTTTGTCTGTAAGTGGATGTTAGCCTTGCTGTTGTATAGAAGACTTTTCACTTAAAAAAAAAAAAAATTTACAAATACTATCTATCATTACCATAACGTCCGTCAGTTTCAAGGTAATTCACCTTTCCAGCTTATATTCTTTTGCCACGGCTTTGGCAGTTTCCAAACATATATAGAAAGATCTGATCTGACCCTGCAACCATTGTAGAACCTGTTGTTGTGAAACAATCCCTTAGTCAGTTATGATGGAATGGAGCTACTGTTACGACTACTGTTATGAGGCCATCGTTGTCGAAGTTAAGAATGTTTTAATTTGAACACATTTTGAAAATTGATAATCTGCAGGTCAGAAATGTAAAAAAATAAATAAATAGATAATGCCTTTTTTTACGCTAATTAAATACAGAACGTTCGATTGACGGAGTGGTTATAGAGTTGGTCTCTTGCGGCAAAAGTGCCGTGTTCGATTCACAGTATCGACAAACTCTAGTCTACCCGGCTGTAAATGGGTACCTGACTCTGTTCGTGAGTTATTGAAGGAAAAGGCAGCGAGGAAGGGAACTGGTCACCCCCACCTCTCGATGCTGGACCCAGTAATGTGAATTTTCTAACATTTCACTTCCCTACCCCGGCGTGATGCTGACCACATCACCCCTAGAGTGCCGAGAGTCAAGAAAATACGGGCCTAACACCGTATTCCCAATATGCCTCAATAGGCGTGTAACGGGATCCTTTACCTTTTTTCACGCCTCTACGGCAGTATCTGCTATGGGACTGCCTTCACCTTTCAATGAAATACAGATTTCAATAGTTCACCGTGACTCTGAATCGCGGTTTTCCTAAATGCAACTTCATCGGTCTAAACATGTGAAAATCTTACTTACTTACTTATTCGTTCCTCTTCTACCGTGGGGTGTAGAGGTTTGTAAGAGAGAGCGCCATACTATTCTATCGGCTGTCTTCCTCCTGGCTTGGTTCCATTCTAGTCCTCGGTCCTGCAAAGACTGTCTAATGTTGTCCTTCCAGCGGACTTAGGGTCGTCATTTTGAATTTTGGGCTACTTTTGGCGGTTTTGGGGCTACTATGGGCGAAAAACCGAAAACCGGAAGCTGATTTAGGTGGCGTTCTTCAACTAATGAAGGAAAATGACATATAAACGGGACCAAAATAAAAACCTAGATCTAGGTGAATCGACGAAGGAGTGGCAATGCTGGCTGTATCATTGTAAGGAGGGTGCACAATGATCTCCCAGCCCCGTTGATGATAGCGTTTCCATGGTGACGCGCAGTATATGGGGTAAGTGTTATCATGCAGCAAGATAATTTGATTTAACAGTATCCAAGGTCGTTTCATTCGAACCGCTTAGTAAGTGTTATTGCGAACCAATTTACTGTAATACTCTGCGTCAATGGACGCGTGAGTGAGAAGAAAATTGCCATGGATTAATCTCAGTGAATCCCACAGTCAGCTTTTCAACGCGTCAAATATTCACACTGCTTGCTGCTGATTGTAGAATCTGAACATGCAGAGGACTGGAGACAGCCTCTTGAACTTTAGAAATTGTATTACATTAATCACATGTATTTGATAAGGAAATAAATAAATAAAGTCTGCGTCGTTCCTCATTCTGAAATACCGCAGTTACGTTGGGTGATCTTGTTAATATCCACTGTCCACTGTTTTGTAGTGCCTAGTTGGCAGTGTGGTTAGTCACAATTCACTCCAGTAGCGAGGTGATGGTGCCGTTTAGATGGGTCTGGGTTTTCTGTTGTCTACTTTTCTATTTATTTATTTCTTACTAGTGCATGCAACGTACCTAAATATGTGTATTATTTATGTTTTATTTTAACAGTGTTGTAAGAAGTTACTTATATGAAGACATGCAAGAGGCTGGCATCCTCATCATATAAAACAAATCGCTACAGATGCTACCACTGCGTGAGCACATTAAATGCTTTGTGCATGTTTACTGTAAGGTAGCCAACCGCTATGGTAGCCGCATGCTCCCTAAGGAGCTGACTGTGACGTACGTCTAAGTATGACAAATGAATTTCCCTGACTCGATGGATGATAACAGAATATTGGCCTCTCATAACTTTAGAACCCCTGATCATCTGTTGTAACTTTTACCGGCATGCAGCGGTACCATCAAAGAACAGGCTGATCTTCAGAATTCAACGTGGAGCGGCCGCGATCTAAAGAATCAGGGACTTGCAGCTCACAGAGTTAGCTTCTCGGGAAATTTTCGCACTCTTATGCGAGCAGCCTGAGACGGAAGAAAATCGGTAGACCGGGGAAAACGAAGGAATCGCAGCGTTTAACACATCGGCGAGGTACCCCGAATTTTGCTCAAGATCAAGAAAGGTGCGAAAATTTAACACGCCCCATTCAAGTTACATTCGAGAAGTATAAATAGAGAACTCCGATAAACTGCATTTTATCGTTCGCTGTGACAGAATCCTAGTTGCACTAGCATAGTCGGATTCCTGCTGGATTTCATCTACCTTCGTGACTATTGGAGTGTATTCTTTCTGTGCAGACGGTAATTTATACATTAGCTTCGAGTGATCATTGGTCGAGTTATTTCTATTGATTTCAATGGATTGTGGTGTAAATTTAACCTTATTAAATAAACCCATTTTCAAAGTTCTAGTGCAAACTAATGTTACAGCTAAAAGTATTTCCTAATACAATTGACGCGTAAATTTATTTTGCAGACGTTAAAGAGAATTATAACTTTAATACAGTTTAGTTCTGTATAGATAGATGTGCTTTTAATTATTTTTAACTCACGGGAAGTTTTCCTGATTTGTTAATTGACGACGCTAATAAGTAAATAGGCTAACTGTAATTTATCGCGTCGGATTATAATATGATTTGTAATGCATTTCTTGTTTTGATTATCTTTCATTCAGAACGATCATTCAACCTGCATCCCAGCAATTATTAACTATATACAGAGTTCTGCCAAACTCAATTTGATAACTCCAGTAACATATGAACTTTTTTAAAGCTAAACTTGTGGCGACCTGTAATGGGCCCCGCTCCTCTGAACGTAACTGAGAAAAAAGCCATTCAAGAAACACTTTAAAAATACTAGTTCATATAGAGCCCTTAACGACAACTGGAAGCAGAACATATTTTATTCACTGCCCCTATTTGTGAAGAAAAAGCATCGATACCTGAACACTGTCTGTCACGCATATTCAGTGGATTTTAACCCCCCCCCCCCCCCCCCCCCCCGCCCCCCCGAAGAAGAACTTACCTCAGTGTTTTTCTTAACTTGTGACATTACGGAAAAAGGAAGTTATCTCCGCCAGCTGTGCCAATTTTAGGAACCACACCATACCTCACGCTTAGCCAAGTGCCTGTGCCTTTCTTTATGAACTTTATCTAATAAACAAACAGTACCGTTAAACTTCAACGTCCAGCGATTTCGGGACACTTTGTTAACTTAAACAACCCGCAAAATCTGGGGCTGTACACGGAAGAAATTACTTTTACCTAAGCCAAGGTTTAGTGCTGTTTTTTGATGTAATTCCTATGAAGTGCCAGAATTCACCTTTCGGTAAGTCTGCGTGTGTGTTTGTTGGGATGGCCAGCCCTAGTGTGTTTTTTTGAATGAAAGGAGATTTATCTTTTCTTTACCCTTTTAATTAGTTCGACCTTATACTAAGGTGCATTATATTCCTTGTACGGGATCTCTCCTAGTGGGATTGGGTAACTGTGTTCATTCCCCCCTCCCGTAAAATTTGTTGATTTAAAGGGAGACAATTGAGAACCCTAGCTTTCCTCTACACCCCCCCCCCCTTTTTCTGTAACCCCTTGCCTCAGAGTAATAACTTTACCAGTGGGTTAAATTGCCTATCTCTGATCACCCCCCCCCCCCCCCTTTCTTGTCTTTGGGACCGGGTTTTGTCTGTTAGTAGATATAAACGGGAAACGGTGGATGGGATATTTCTCCTCAAAAACCCCCTCTTCCCTAGTTATATTGGTATTTTGTAACCTTTGATTTTGACTGTAAATGTACAATTATGTGTGAGTCCTTTATGATAATAAAGGTATGAATATTTATTTGTGTTGGTTGTCGGTTGGCCTAAAACTCCAAACATTTCCATCTGTGTAGTTTGTATTCATGTACGTTGAGCGACAGAATCACCAAATCGGTGAGTGCGCCTGAGCGACTGGAACTGACACAATTGTTTGTGCAGAAGAGAGATAGGAGTAGTCTGTGAGAAAACAGATATTGTCGTAATAAGAGACTGTCCTTGCTCCTTCCCAGCGCTTGTGAATCTACTACCTCATTCACCTAAATCCTTATTCTCACAGAGCCTTCAATATCACTTTACACTCTAAAGGGACCAATATTCATCAGCACCCTCTCAGATAAAAATTACGACAATATATGGTTAGCTCGTTCGAGATTTTGAACCTAGTTAAAATAGAGTGTGGTTGATTGTCTTTTTGAAGTAGGGTATAATCTTTAAAAGTATTACTTCCCCTAGACCAAGCCGTTCAGTATTTTGGGCCAACCACACAATAATTAAGACAGGTTTGTTTTTCCACAGGAACAGGCAGTTAGTGATAATAAAAGATTGTCACATTTGTATTCTCTGGCAGAGGGAATTGAAAATTTTGGTTATATAATTGCTGGGACTGCGTGATTGTTTTACAATCACTAAAGGTTATGAAGCGTTTGAGTTGAGCTAAGCTAAAGACGGATTGTTCTGATTTTTTAAAATTAAGTTAACTACGTCTCATCTCAAAAATTGTCTTCAGGGACGGAGTTTGTTGTTAGAGAATTAACATTTTCTGGTTAGGAGCCGCGCTAGCGTAGTGGTTACAACACCGCTCTGGCGACCGGGTGATTCAGGATCAAACCCGGGCGACGGCATTTGAGGATTTTTCGTCGACCGGGAATTGGACTGGATTAACTCGAGACCTGGCGAGGACATCTGAAGGAGTGTCGTCGACCAGGGATTGGCGGCTCCTGAGTCGACCCAGCTGTAATGGGTACCTCCGAAATCGGAGAGTATTTGCCTGAATGGCGAGGGACACCTGTCTCTGTACAAGAAAAAAGGGATACTCACGTAAAATCAATGTCAGGTTAGACATTAGTAATAACCTGAGATTTCGCCTCGAGTATTAGCGGGCGTACGCAAAAAAAAAAAAAAAAAAAAAAAAAAAAAAAAAAAAAAAAAAAACATTTTCTGGGAAATTTTTTTTTTCCTTTTAAATTGTTTAATATAAATTTTTCTCTACTGTTAGTAAGAGTAGATTCTTTTCTAGTGTAACTTACCATTTAATTGGCATAGTTGCTTGCGTTACGAGTCTTAAGTGACAATAATAGCGGCGATAAGTTAACACACGAGGTCATTCAGTAAATTTTTTACTTTGTTTTTTCTCGTAGCGGCCTTGAGTTTTTCCCCTTCTTGTTCCATCTTACTATTCTCTAGTCTTAGAAGCATCCAGTTCTTTGACAATGGCTGAGAGAATTAGGATAAGATCCATTTTGAGACAGGAAGCGAAAGACTCAGGATTAGACACAGAAGCCGCGAATCTGTTTATCACCCAGGAACTGCAAATATATGACGCGGAGCAACAAAGAGCAGAAGCAGAGAGGAAGGAAGAGAAACAAAGGGCAGAAGCTGAGAGGAAGGAAGAAAAAGAGAGAGAAGAGAGGGCAGAAGCTAGGAAGAAAGAAGCGGCCGATCGTCAATTGGAACAGAAGAAAATTGAGGCAGAAATGGAAGCCCGCAGAGAGAGAGAAAGAGAGAGGGAAAGACAACATGAATTAGCGCTCAAGGCTTTAGAGAGTCGGAGTGCCTCTACTTCAAATAATGGAGAGCCGTCTTCGCCCCAGTCTCAAACAATGGATCTCTCCAGCACTCAGTCTGCCCAATTAACTGCGATGTCTTTCGCTTTAGAGTCTTTTCCTAGCCCTAACGAAAAAATTGACAGCTACCTAGAAAAATTCGAGAGACTCGCGAATCTTTATGGGTTAGAGAGTACCCGCTGGGCGCTCAAACTTCAACGTCACTGAAAGGCAATGCTTATGACGTGTACACAAAGCTGGGACCGAATCAACATGATTACGACATGTTGAAGAAGGCCTTACTACAGCAGTTTGAGATGACTGCCCGAAAGTTTCTGCAGTTGTTCAGAAACAGCCGAAAAGAGAGCACGGAAACATTTCCCCAGTTCTCTTCACGTCTCACGGGTTATCTGACAAAGTGCATTGAATTATCTGACCTACCTCTTACATATGAGGGACTACTTGAACTTGTTCTTGTGGAACAGATAAAGGCAACTATGTCAAACGAAACCCGTAGATTTTTGGCTGAACAGGGCGCAGTCAGGCTTGAGGACATACTCAATAAGGCCGAACGCTATACCAATGCAATGGCCGAACTTCCCAGCACTAAACGTAAACCCACAGATGAGCCATCTCGTAAACAAAATCTAGAGCAGTCATCCCTATTCCTCTAATTCCTCTCAGAATTATAACCAACGAGAAAATAATACCCAGAGACCTCCCCAGGAAAAATCGAAATTCTACAAAACCCGATACCCCCCCAACAACAATTCTGATCAACCCACCAAGCCTACGTGGCAGCGCGGCCACCAAGGTCAAGGAAAAGGAAAGACCCCTACACCAGGAACGTCTGATCAGGGCAAACAAACCGGTCCAAACCGCGTTGGATGTTTGCATACAGCCTCGAAAGGTAGAGTCAATGTCAGTGATTCTCAACCTGAGGGGGACCGACCCTCAACTCGAGGAACTGTAATTTTGAATGGTACCTCAACCACTTGTCTCTTTGACACTGGATTAAGTTTTAGTTGTATTGTTGCTAGACACCTAGTCAAACCAGGTCAGGAGACAGAGGAAACCGTCAAACTTAGTGGAGTGTTTAAGAGTGATGCGCCCAGGACGCTGCCTATCGCACTGGTAGAAATACACTCTGATTTTGTCAGAGGAGTTATAAAAGCGGCCATTATGGATGATCCTATCTACCCAGTTATCCTGGGATGTAGATATGTGTTTATTGGGAGACCAAAGGAGCCGATTGTGGCAGCGGTAACCACAAGAGGGCAAGCCAAGAAGGAGAGGGAGCCTGCGCCAAATTTGTTGCCGAACGAACTGAAGGAGGCGCAACAAAAGGACCCTACTCTGGAGCTCTGCTTTAAAAAAACTGCCCATGGCTAAGGACCCCAGACACAACGGAGACATCTTTTCTAAGGATGGCGTATTGTATCGTAGAACGGGAAACCCGGACACGGGGAATAACCAGCTCCTAGTTCCGACGCAGTACCGAAGCCAGATCTTAGAGATGGGGCACTCTCTTCCCTTTAGCGGACATATGGGACAAAACGCCACTATTCAGCGAATAAAAACCCACTATTGGTGGCCAGGAATGAACTCTGACATTGTCAGGTACGTGAAATCCTGCGCCCAGTGCCAACGGGTAGCACCCAAGCACTTGACACCCCCAGTACCTATGGGGCAAATGCCAATAGTAGGGACTCCATTTGAACGGGTTGCTGTCGACATTATTGGTCCTCTGGAAAAGACCAAAAGAAGGAACAGGTTCATCCTGACCTTAGTTGACACTTGCACTATGTGGGCCGAAGCTGTACCGCTAACATGCATAGATTCCAAGCATGTTGCAGAAGCCCTCGTGCAAATTTTTACACGGTTGGGATTCCCTCAACAAGTTTTGACGGACAATGGATCCCAATTCCGTAGCCTGTTAATGGAGGAGATCTTTAAGATCTTGAGGGCCAAACATATCCACACAAGTCCCTACCATCCGGCCGGAAATGGGCTCGTGGAACGTTTTAATGGCAGCCTCACCACCATGTTACGTAAGCTGGGTCAGGAGAAACCGGAAGACTGGGACCTATATATATCGGCTGCCTTATTCGCCTACCGAGAGGTTCCCCAAGCGTCTACGGGATTCCCGCCTGCTACACTTTTATTTGGCAGACCTATAAAGGGGCCATTAGAAGCCTTACTTCGGTCCCTGACAGACCAAAAGGCTGACGAGACAGTCGTCTCTGCAAGCAAGTATGTATCTGAGCTCAAGGAAAGGCTAAAGCTAGGATGGGATCTAGCTACAACCAACCTTACGAAAGCCCGCGCTAAACACGCTAAAAGATACAACAAAGCTGCAAAAGAGAGAGAGCTCCAACCAGGGGAGAAAGTTTTGTTGCTACTCCCAACCGGAAGCAATAAACTTCGCATCGGATGGCAAGGGCCGTTTACCGTCCTTAAAAAGATCTCACGTACCAATTACAAGATCTCCATCAAAGGAAAGGAGAAGGTCTTCCACATAAATCTGCTAAAGAAATATTTGGAAAGACCGGTGCCATCCTCCGAGCATCTCCTGGCTGTCGCCATAGCAACGGAAGACGAGGAAGATGATGATGGTTGCATGGAGTATCCACTGCAACCCACAGAATCCTTTAAAGATGTCAAGTTCGGCGACAATCTCTCACCTGAACCACAAACAGAAACCAGGGCTCTACTAAAACAGTACAGTGCAGTCTTAACGGATGTACCTGGTCGAACAAATCTCATTGAATTTGATATGAAATTAACAAACGAGACCCCTGTTCAAACCAGAGTTTACCCCATCCCATACGCTAAAGCGGATGCACTTCGCGGAGAAATAGACAAGCTGCGTCAGGCAGGAATTATCAGTGAGTCTACATCTCCTTACAGCTCGAGTGTAGTGCTGTTGCAGAAGCCCAATAAGGAAGTTAGGCTGTGCATTGATTACAGGTTGCTAAACGCTGTAACGGAATTCCAGCCCGAACCTCTCCAAACTGTTTCTGAGTTGTTCACCAAGCTCAGCAAAGCAAAGATCTTCTCCAAGATTGACCTCAGTAAAGGTTATTATCAAATACCAGTCAAGGAGGAAATTAAACCTTTGTTAGCTTTCAGCACTAGCGAAGGACATTACACATTTAATGTGATGCCGTTCGGTTTGCATAACGCACCAGGAGTGTTCACCAGGATGATGAGGAAGCTTCTAGAGCCTTTGCAAAGTCCCCATATCCATAATTTCATGGATGACATATTAATTGCATCGGAAACCTATGAAGAACATATTGCTACGGTTGCTATGCTCCTCAGGAGACTACAGGAAACGGGTCTCACAGCCAGACCTAGCAAATGTCTCATCGGGTTTGAACAGTTAGACTTCCTGGGGCATACTATTTCTCACGGATGCAGTTGGCCTATTAAGAAGAACGTGGAGAAAATTGTGGCAGCAAAAAGACCCCGAACGAAGAAAGACGTACGTTCCTTCATATCGCTATGTGCATACTATCAGAAATACATCCAGAACTTCAACGGACTGACAGCACCTCTGACTGACCTCACCAAGAAAGGTTGTCCTGATAAGGTCATATGGGATCAAAAGTGCGAACACGCGTATAGTACTTTGAAAGGACAGTTGTCGGCATACCCCATCCTAAGGTTACCTGACCTTAAGAAACCTTTCATACTGAGAGTTGACGCGTCAGGTCAGGGCATCGGGTCAACATTGCTGCAAGCCGAGGACAGTGACCCGAACATGCTATTCCCAGTAGCCTATGGCAGTCGGAAACTGAATAAAGCGGAACGCAACTACAGTGTCGTTGAAAGAGAATGTCTCGCTCTGATTCATGGCATCAGACGCCATCATGAGTTTCTGTATGGTACTTCTTTCACGGTGCAAACAGACCATGCTCCACTAGCCTTCCTGGGTGCCAAGAAGGAATTCAACGCAAGGATAATGCGTTGGGCCTTGCTATTGAGTGTTTATTCCTTCAAAGTGGAATATATTCCAGGAAAACAGAATGTCGGAGCTGACTTCTTGAGTAGAAAGTGGACCACAGAGGAAGAGGAGAAAATCGACGATGCCAATCATCCAAAAACTACCGATCAGGGCAGCTTCATTGTCATAAATTAAACATGAAAACGAGTTTCCATGTCTCAAAAGTGGGGACGATTGTGACGTACGTCTAAGTATGACAAATGAATTTCCCTGACTCGATGGATGATAACAGAATATTGGCCTCTCATAACTTTAGAACCCCTGAACATCTGTTGTAACTTTTACCGGCATGCAGCGGTACCATCAAAGAACAGGCTGATCTTCAGAATTCAACGTGGAGCGGCCGCGATCTAAAGAATCAGGGACTTGCAGCTCACAGAGTTAGCTTCTCGGGAAATTTTCGCACTCTTATGCGAGCAGCCTGAGACGGAAGAAAATCGGTAGACCGGGGAAAACGAAGGAATCGCAGCGTTTAACACATCGGCGAGGTACCCCGAATTTTGCTCAAGATCAAGAAAGGTGCGAAAATTTAACACGCCCCATTCAAGTTACATTCGAGAAGTATAAATAGAGAACTCCGATAAACTGCATTTTATCGTTCGCTCTGACAGAATCCTAGTTGCACTAGCATAGTCGGATTCCTGCTGGATTTCATCTACCTTCGTGACTATTGGAGTGTATTCTTTCTGTGCAGACGGTAATTTATACATTAGCTTCGAGTGATCATTGGTCGAGTTATTTCTATTGATTTCAATGGATTGTGGTGTAAATTTAACCTTATTAAATAAACCCATTTTCAAAGTTCTAGTGCAAACTAATGTTACAGCTAAAAGTATTTCCTAATACAATTGACGCGTAAATTTATTTTGCAGACGTTAAAGAGAATTATAACTTTAATACAGTTTAGTTCTGTATAGATAGATGTGCTTTTAATTATTTTTAACTCACGGGAAGTTTTCCTGATTTGTTAATTGACGACGCTAATAAGTAAATAGGCTAACTGTAATTTATCGCGTCAGATTATAATATGATTTGTAATGCATTTCTTGTTTTGATTATCTTTCATTCAGAACGATCATTCAACCTGCATCCCAGCAATTATTAACTATATACAGAGTTCTGCCAAACTCAATTTGATAACTCCAGTAACATATGATGAACTTTTTTAAAGCTAAACTTGTGGCGACCTGTAATGGGCCCCGCTCCTCTGAACGTAACTGAGAAAAAAGCCATTCAAGAAACACTTTAAAAATACTAGTTCATATAGAGCCCTTAACGACAACTGGAAGCAGAACATATTTTATTCACTGCCCCTATTTGTGAAGAAAAAGCATCGATACCTGAACACTGTCTGTCACGCATATTCAGTGGATTTTAACCCCCCCCCCCCCCCCCCCCCCCCCCCCCCCGAAGAAGAACTTACCTCAGTGTTTTTCTTAACTTGTGACATTACGGAAAAAGGAAGTTATCTCCGCCAGCTGTGCCAATTTTAGGAACCACACCATACCTCACGCTTAGCCAAGTGCCTGTGCCTTTCTTTATGAACTTTATCTAATAAACAAACAGTACCGTTAAACTTCAACGTCCAGCGATTTCGGGACACTTTGTTAACTTAAACAACCCGCAAAATCTGGGGCTGTACACGGAAGAAATTACTTTTACCTAAGCCAAGGTTTAGTGCTGTTTTTTTTATGTATTTCCTATGAAGTGCCAGAATTCACCTTTCGGTAAGTCTGCGTGTGTGTTTGTTGGGATGGCCAGCCCTAGTGTGTTTTTTTTTGAATGAAAGGAGATTTATCTTTTCTTTACCCTTTTAATTAGTTCGACCTTATACTAAGGTGCATTATATTCCTTGTACGGGATCTCTCCTAGTGGGATTGGGTAACTGTGTTCATTCCCCCCTCCCGTAAAATTTGTTGATTTAAAGGGAGACAATTGAGAACCCTAGCTTTCCTCTACACCCCCCCTTTTTTTCTGTAACCCCTTGCCTCAGAGTAATAACTGTACCAGTGGGTTAAATTGCCTATCTCTGATCACCCACCCCCTCCCCCCCTTTTTCTTGTCTTTGGGACCGGGTTTTGTCTGTTAGTAGATATAAACGGGAAACGGTGGATGGGATATTTCTCCTCAAAAAAACCCCTCTTCCCTAGTTATATTGGTATTTTGTAACCTTTGATTTTGACTGTAAATGTACAATTATGTGTGAGTCCTTTATGATAATAAAGGTATGAATATTTATTTGTGTTGGTTGTCGGTTGGCCTAAAACTCCAAACATTTCCATCTGTGTAGTTTGTATTCATGTACGTTGAGCGACAGAATCACCAAATCGGTGAGTGCGCCTGAGCGACTGGAACTGACACAATTGTTTGTGCAGAAGAGAGATAGGAGTAGTCTGTGAGAAAACAGATATTGTCGTAATAAGAGACTGTCCTTGCTACTTCCCAGCGCTTGTGAATCTACTACCTCATTCACCTAAATCCTTATTCTCACAGAGCCTTCAATATCACTTTACACTCTAAAGGGACCAATATTCATCAGCACCCTCTCAGATAAAAATTACGACACTGACAATGAAAAGATGATAATTGTTTCGTTTAGATTTGATGTAACCAGTCTTATTTTTATTTTCGTTTCTTCCTGTTTTCCATTTTTTTAATCATAAAGATATTTCTTTGCACCAAAGAAGAGTTGGCGACTCGAAAAGCAGCAGCTGGGAGACTTTTTCAGGCCATAAATCGAAGATTCCTCAGCAAGAGAGAGGTTGGTAAGAAAACGAAGATGGCTGTATACCGCTCCACCTATGTCCCAGTCTTGACATATGGATGCGAGTCATGGACAATGACTACAACCCATAAAAGCCAGATCCAAACCTCAGAAACGAGGTATCTGAGGAAGGTGGTTGAAGTAACAAGAAGAGACATGGTCCGCAACCAGACGATACGTCAAGGCCTTAAATCCTACCCCCTGCAGACCCAAGTAGAACAGTCCCAATTAAGATGGTTTGGCCATGTCTGCAGAATGGGAGAAGATCGGATACCACGACAAGCATGGGAAAGAAAGAGCCAAGGATCCAGACCCCGAGGACGACCCAGAGTCCGCTGGGAGGACAACATTAGACAATCTTTGAAGGACCGAGGACTAGAATGGAACCAGGCCAGGAGGAAGACAGCCGATAGGATAGTCTGGCGCTCTCTCTTCCAAACCTCTACACCTCACGGTAGAAGGGGAAAGACTAAGTAAGTAAGTAAGATATTTCTTTGTCTTTTTCGTCGTTTCGTTTTCAAGTATATTACATCCGCATTTTATCTTTGCATTTTTCTCACCAAAGTTTGTTTCTTTGGTTTTTTTTTTCCTCATTAAATACTTTTTTCGGGATCTACACATCTTATCTACCCCCGACCATATTCTTTTCATCAGTCTTGTTTAAACTTTTTTTTTTTTTTAATTAAAAAGCTGAAAAAAATAAAGAAAATACGTAGGCTACGTATTAAAATTCCTATTTCAGACAGCGCAAACTGTTCCCATTGGCTGGCAAATATTGACCGGCTATTTTTTGTCCTTTACCGCAGCCTACGTTCTGTTGAGTCTCCGAGCAAACGTTGCTGTACGCGCATGTTCCCGAACGGATGTGACGTAGCATAATCCAGCCAGATTTAAGTAGGAGGCAATTTGTTTCTTCGGCGTTCCAATTTTTTTTTGGCTCGTGTACGTGTCTGGCCACGGCTCTAGGATGACGGGGGCTGGAGCAGTGTCACCTCGTCTTTCATTCACAAAACCCGAGAATAATTACCACGTGATGAGCTGTTGTTTGATGTGTCTAACACGCTTCAAAATGGCCAAGTGTAATGATCTGCAAAGATTATAGCGTCACGCTGCCGCCTACCCAGCTTTAAATGGGTACTTGACACTGCTCTTGAGCTAGGGAAGGTATAGGTAGGCTTACCGTACGTCCCGGTTTGACCGGGACTGTCCCGGTTTGAAGGTATGGTCCCGGAATCCCGGCCAGTTTGGTTTGTCATTTTGTCCCGGTTATTTGGAAAAAATTAAAAAGTGCCAAATATACATGAAGTCAAAAAGTGCAGCCTCGGAAAATGGCAATTAGGCAACACGAAAACCCGACTTTAACACTGGCCTAGTACGCAGCGTCGCAAGTCAGTTGCGCAGCCGCCGCGCATGCGCAATCTTAGTTGAGTTCTGTCAGATTGCGTAGGTAATTTACTCGAGTCGGTGTTTGTTTTCGGCGTGTTGTTTGCGATTATTTTGTACTGTACATTAAATTAATTTAACCCCCAAAATGCCAAAAAGAAACTGTGTATTTACGGATGAATTAAGAAAGGATTATCCGTTTTTGAAAAAAGTTTGTGGTCATATTGACACAGTGAAATGCGAACAGTGTTCTTCAGAATTTTCGGTGGCTCATGGTGGGCGTTTGGACATCAAAAATCACTTGAAATGTGCGAGACATAAAGGCTAGTCTAGCAGCGGCAGGAACTTCCTCAAAAATATTGTCATATTTTAAAAGTTCGATCCATGTGACAAAGAATTTTTAACAGCTGCTAAAGCAGCAACTTTTGCATTTCATGTTGCTATTCACAATCTCAGCTTCAAGTCTGCCGATTGTTCATCTAAATTGATATCAAAGTTTTTTGAAACAAGGTTTAGACTAGCCAGAACAAAATGTGAAGCTGTCATTGTTAATGGGATTGAGCCACTGTTGTTTCAGCAACTTTGTGAAGATTTAAACAAAACAAATTTTGTGATAATATCAATCGATGCTTCCAACAGGAAAGAAATTAAAAATGTGCCGTGTGTTGTGCGGTATTTTGTACCAGATTGTGGAGTAAAAGTTGAACTTTTAGACTTTCAATCAGTTCCCGGTGAAACTGCAGAAATATTGACACATTTATTTAATGTCAGTTATCAAAAACCATAATATAACAAAAACAATTATTGGATTTTGTGGGGATAACCGCAATACCAATTTTGGATGTTGTCGTAGATTTATGATAGGGGAATTAAGACACAGATTGGTCCCTTCTGAATAGACTAGATCCTGAGGTGACTCAGTGAGAGATAATAATAGAAATAGATTTTCACGAGTGAGATGGTGGAAACTAGGTAATTCTGTCCGTGAGACTCGAGGAGATCCTGTCGCTCAGCCTATCTCTACAACAAAAAGTATTTGTCAGACAGATTGCTCAGTTATATAGATGTACTATATATCAACCACTCACCGACACACATATATACGTGATGACAGTTTGACGTACAAACGTGAAAACTATAACAATGGAATATAGATATTTTTGGACGAGCTGACCGACACACTTGAATAAGTTTATGTAAATTTTATTTATCATAAGGAATTTTCACAATACAGTAAATAAATTTAGACTATCAAATCAATACACAAATAAACATCGGTTAAGGAATCAATTAAGGTCAATAAACAACCTTAGATATGCAGATGATACCGTGTTGTTAGCTGAAAGCGAACAGGAGTTACAATAACTAGTGAAGCAAGTGAACAGTATAAGTCATGAATATGGACTCGACATTAATATTGAGAAAACAAAAACTATGATAATTAGCAAAACAGACGATAAACCCACATTAAAGATAAGCGTAAATGGGAAAATCCTGGAACAAGTCAAGAGCTACGTATATCTTGGTCATATAATAACAGAAGATGGCAGATGTGAAACAGAAATCAAGAAGAGAATAGGAATGGCCAAAGCTACATTCAACAACATGAAACATATACTGACATCCAAACAGTTATCTCACAAATTAAAACTGAGAATCATAAAGTGTTATATATATTCTGCATTTCTGTATGGTGCAGAAACATGGACGATGAATAAGCATTTGGAAAAAAGAATTGAGGCTCTTGAAATGTGGATATATATAGAAGAATGGGGCGTATCTCATGGAAAGAGATGAAAACAAATAAGGAGGTCCTAGAAAATCTAGGTATGAAAAGAGAACTAATGAGGAAGGTCAAAGTTCGGCAGCTAAAATACTTTGGCCACATAAAAAGGCATAACACCTTTCAGAAAACCATAACAGAAGGGAGAGTTGAAGGCAAACGTGCAAGGGGAAGACAGCGCTATAAGTGGGAAGATAACATCAAAAGATGGACAGGAAAGAGTCTATCAGAGTGCACCACCAAGACAAGAGACAGAGGACGTTGGAGATCCATTACAGCCAACCTTCGTTGTGGAGATGGCAACTGATGATGATGATGAAGGAATCAATAACAGAGTAGACCCATAGGTGTAATCCTTTCCCCCTCTGCTGAACCAAGATCCCGTTATAAGAGAAGTCATTCGCCCCAAAGAGTCACAGATTTATACACTATGGTCTAGGATTTCTCTCTACCGTAAATAACAGAGGTTTTTCCTGTAATCTTACTCTGAAATAGATAGCATATGTAATCTTTAAGAAGAAAAACAATCAATGGATATATGGATTATAGAAATCAAAGAATTAATCATCCCTGCATTTTCTCGCTCTGACACACTTGTGATCACAAGACATGCGTTCTTACCTAATAGGCACTCTCACCACATCTGGAACAATTGTTTAAGGAACATACAGCCCATCCAAGGGTGTGTTTGGCGAAACAAGCCCCAGCTTCTCCAAGGATAATAAATTCAAATCTTGGGAAACGCTCGCTTCACTATGGTACGTAGGATGCTGATAAATGTCACTTCAATTTTTGTCCAGGTAGTAAAATATTTAAGATGTCTAATGTTCACAAGGGTACAGTAGCTTGAAATAATAGATCGTTACCTCGAGTTGCAGGTAAATAACTCTGTTCAGGATTTATCTTCTTCTCAACACAGTGGTTGTTATACAAGTAATGTCACAGGTTTGATTATGTTAAATGTTTGATTTAGTCGCCACCACGGGCCGACTGTAAAACTTTGATTATTGGAAAAGAACTCTGGAACTCAATGCCAGGTACAATATAAAATAGTTCTTTTCGTCGAGTTATTCTCTGCTATACATAAACAGAAACCGCTGGTAGGTTTTGGGCTTGACCCAGATACTGTATAAGGAAGAGAAAAACATAAATACTCAACCCTTATAGTATACACGATCTTACGCGTAAATAGAATATGTTCACTTCGGTCATTTAACTTAAATTATAAACCGCAAACTTAGAGCTTGTCTTATCGTTTAGAACTCCCGTGAAATGAATTCTAGTCATTAAAAAAATCAATCATCATGAATTAGAAATAAATACATATCTCGTCAACACTCATGATGAATCAGTGCATTTACTTAGTTAGTTAAAATGTTCTCTGACTGGTTACTAGCAATTTAATTAAATTTATTTATAGCTGAATGAGTTTTAGCTAGAAATTATAATTTATTCTGCTATCCACTGTAACACAGTAACTTAGAGAATTTATAATGACGATTTAACTAGTAAATCACTCTGCACACAATCTAGTGAAGATATAATTCGAACTAACAATTCTATCACTCGACAATACTAGTCATATATATATTTACCTTCACACAAACTTCTAAGATTTTCTCCACGAGAAACTAAGACTCTACTATTACAGTGTTTTCTAGAACTCGCGCTAGCTGTCTCTCTAAAGCTGAATGAATGAAGTCTAAACTGCTGGGGTATAAATATCTGAAACTGACAAAGAATCAAAGGGAAAGTTGTAACTAGCAGACTCTTGCCAGATGTTGCACCTTTGGAAAATCTACATAAATTCTATCTCATTCTGCGAATCAAACAACTTTTATCGCACCAATGCCGAAGCCAGGTCTATATTAAGATCTAGATGAAATAGAATCTACATATATTATCGTCTCACTCTCGCCATCTGCAGAAGTGGTCGTAAATGAATTATAGCGAGAGTCTTTGATATGGCGGTTCGCATCTTGTAAATGAACTTACAACGAACGAATCCAGGCAAAGGTACTAGACAAATTGTCTCCCCTTCCCGTCACTGACTGATCTCATTACGGCGATTTTTATGATCGCTGCCGAGATAATTACAGGTGAGCGGGACCAGGTCTGCTCGCTAACCTGCATCAAAGAGAATGCAATAAATGCTAACAGCCATAAACTGCTTGCTAAATTATAAGAAAGACAGAGGTTTGAATATGGGAGGGTTAAATTCTTACAGGCGTAGGTGACAGAGAAGGTAGAAGCAAAAAAATGAAGATAAAGAAACAGATATATGAAATCACTTAATCATAATCTACCACAGAGGTGTAAAACGGAGAGGAGAAAACAATATTTACAGTCGAGTGAAGAAGGAACTAGGAAGAAATATTGTGGGCATTGGTTGCGGTGCTCACATCGTTCACAACTGTCTTCAAACTGCAGTTGATGTTCTACCTATTGAAATAGAAGCTTTAGTGGTCAAAATTTATAAATATTTCCACATTTATACGGTTCGAGTAGCTCAACTAAAAGAGTTCTGTGAAGTTGTAGATGTCGAGTATAAAAAGGTTCTTCAACATGACAACACCCGTTTTCTTTCGCTACTTCCAGCTATCGACAGAATACTTGAAATCTATGAGGGACTGAAATCATATTTTATTTCACAAGAACACTGTCCAGTGTTGATAAAACAGTTCTTTGATAATGATTGTGGTGAAATGTATTTGTGGTTTGCGCAAGGGCAACTCACATTGTTTAACAAATCTACCTTGATTATGGAAAGTACAAAAGCAAGTGCAACTGATATTGTCAGTGAACTTAGAAAATTGAAAAAAAATCTTGAGGAAAGGCGTGATAATAAATTTGTACCTCAAGAAGCAAAAAAGCTTTTTAGAATACTGGAAAATAATGGAAGGATTAATATTAATACAATCCTACAAGAGTTTACAAAATTTTATGAACGATGTCTTTCTTACATTGAGCTATGGGAAAACAGTTTTGGTGGAGCAGATTCTTTTATTCATTTGGATAAACAACAATGAATTAACATGGTCTGAAATTGAAGCATCAGGTGAAAAAAATTAAGGAAACTCTTGCAAATAGTGCAATAAACTTGGATGAACTGTTTGATGAAGTGGTGATTGCAAAATGTTTTTGGTCTGCAAACTATGACATTTGGAAAAATAAAAGTTGCGAAGAAAAATGGACACAACTATTCAGTCATTTCAAAGAAAAGAACATTTCATTGCCCAATCTTGTCCAAATTATAGAATACATTTTCAGCCTGCCAGGCACATCTGCACCTGTTGAAGGGATATTCTCAATAATGAATAACATATGGTCTGAAGAAAGAGGTAGAATGGCTGAATCAACTGTAAAAGCTTTATTGCGCTGCAAAGTTAATTGTGAACTAAATTGTAGTGAATTTTTCGACGCGATTAAAAATAACAAAGAATTTTTAAAGACAGTTCACGCTAGTGATAAATATTAATAACTTTTTAATAATAAATTATGTTCAGTTAAGAGTAATTAAAAATTATTACTACATAATTGTTGTTTTTTGTTAACCACTCCATTACTTAGCCTTTTTGAATCATAAGTACTTAGCTGAATATACTTATCTCTTTCTAAAATCGCATAGAAGGCGCTCACTTTCTGTTTCGAGCAAACTCTCGAACCTGCAAGTCTGGAAGGAAGAGCTGGAGAAGAGAGGGATGGTCATAAGTAGCTCTAAAACAAAATCCATGGTGATATCACGAGAAGAAAGAAGACATCAAATTAAGCTGGGAGAACAGGTCCTGGAGCAGGTCGACCACTTTAAATATCTCGGAGCTATTATAGACCGAAAGGGAGGCATCAACGAAGAGTTGGCCACTCGAAAAGCAGCAGCTGGGAGACTTTTTCAGGCCATAAATCGAGGATTCCTCAGCAAGAGAGAGGTTGGTAAGAAAACGAAGATGGCTGTATACCGCTCCACCTATGTCCCAGTCTTGACATATGGATGCGAGTCATGGGCAATGACTACAACCCATAAAAGCCAGATCCAAACCTCAGATATGAGGTATCTGAGGAAGGTGGTTGAAGTAACAAGAAGAGACATGGTCCGCAACCAGACGATACGTCAAGGCCTAAAATCCCACCCCCTGCAGACCCAAGTAGAACAGTCCCAACTAAGATGGTTTGGCCATGTCTGCAGAATGGGAGAAGATCGGCTACCACGACAAGCATGAGAAACAAAGAGCCAGGGATCCAGACCCCCAGGACGACCCAGAGTCCGCTGGGAGGACAACATTAGACAATCTTTGAAGGACCGAGGACTAGAATGGAACCAGTCCAGGAGAAAGACAGCCGATAGGATAGTCTGGCGCTCTCTCTTCCAAACCTCTACACCTCACGGTAGAAGGGGAACGACTACGTAAGTAAGCAAACTCTCGAAATTTGAGAAAAAAATATTATGGTAAGTCTAGGTGTAAGCGACGTAGAAGGGAACTTCCCCCCCCCCCCACCCCTCCCAACCTTACAAAAATGCAGGATCTAGATTAGTGAAGTCTCTGCAATTTCACCTCCACCCCTAACAACAGTGTTTGCTATGGGACCACCCTTACCCTTTTAAAAGAAACTGTATTTAAATCTTTTCTTTTTGCAAATTGTCAAAGTTTAGCGTTACCGCATGACATTCGTGTCTGAAAGTAAGTATTGTAAATATAGGAAACCAAGACCCAGATGTCCTGACCTCCAGGACGACCCAGATGTCCTGACCTCCAGGACGACCCAGATGTCCTGACCTCCAGGACGACCCAGAGTTCGCTGGGAGGACAACATTAGACAATCTCTAAAGGACCGAGGCCTAGATTGGAACCAGGGCAGGAGGAAGACAGCCGATAGGATAGGATGGCGTTCTCTCTGTCAAAACTCTACCACTGGGGTAGGATAGGAACGACTAAGTAAGTAAGAGTATGTATGATACGTTTGTGTGTGTGTGTATGAGAGAGATAGAGAGAGAGAGCGCGAATGAAGAGCACACGAAAAGAGGGAAATCTAGATCATTTGCATTGTAAGATGGATGTAATGGATCCCTAAAATTTGTTGAAACCTAGCATTTGTGATAGGCTACACTCTGAAAGACATTTTTTTTTACCTATTGATATTTCTTTTCCATTTATAACACAATCACCTTCTCGACATTTTCCCATTAACTTTTCTTTCAATGATGGTTTTTTTAAAATGTTGTCTCTTTGTATGTGCAAAAATTGGACAGGCATAAACAGTAAACTGTCTTTTTCTTCTTGTTGAGGTGATCACTGGCCCAAGACAGTTTACATGTTGTTAGATGTGTAGTGCGAGCGTATGATGAGTTGAGTGTGTGGGTGCGAATGAAGACGCGAATGTGTTTAGGCTCGTATAGATGTAGATCCTGCAACCCATACTCTCACATGCAGTAATCAAGGATGCTTTGACACTGCAGGCATGTTTCAAGACATTTATTGACGGGAACACACATAATATCAACAGGAACAGTCAGTGTAACAAGGTCATGCTGACCTGACATCGATAGGTATACATTTGGCATTCAAAAAGGTAAACATCAGAATAGACGTGCATGGTCAATAGCAAAGTTCTTCAATAATGACAGTTCGTAGCGTCGCCCTTGGCGTCTCTGACTAAACGCGTCAGATGCCTTAGTTACCTTGACACACAGGTGCAACTTGGCACTCCCTGCCAATTGCACATATCAGGCTGTAGTATAATAGCCGGAAGCACAGGCCTCGTCCTAACGTCGGCCGTGTACTTCTGTTAAATAGGTTATCACCAACCCTGCAGTAATACTTATTGTAGATAGAAGTTCCGCCAATCTGCGGCTCCCACAATATATCTTCGTCACTGGATTTCTGGACAATATAAGACTAACAGTCTTGGATGGCTACCTCGAGCACAAATATATAAGTTCTGAAATGGCGGATCCGTGAACTGCTGTTCACCCTAGGTAATCCTTTACATGTTCTGCCACCGAAAAGCGTAATAATGCATAAAGGTCGGTATTACCTGGTAAATGAATCCTCAGAACTACACAAGGAATTCTGTCGTCATCCCGACGCACAGAGATTCACTGGGGAAAACTGCCATAGCAGTTACTTCGAAGATTCTCCCCGAAAAACAATGGACTCTTGGTCCCTTCAGAAAAACAGGACCTCCCGGCTTCCCGGAAGTATATCTCACTCCCCTTAAAAAACCTTCCCATAGGCCCACGCCGAACTGTCAACCTCTGACCCTAAAGGTCAAACACAATGAATGAATAAACAAGGGAAGACAACCCCTAATCAACCTGACATCGCAGGTAAAGACACAATTATACTTATGATACAAACATAAGCAAATAACTTGACAGATGACTCCGTCGAAAATGACAGCAACATTACTACCACCCCCCTGTAAAAAAAAAAATGCAATTTTTTTTTTTTTTTATATGTTCATGAGCAAGATAGCACCAGTATCACTTCTGTGCTCATGCAAACAATGAACCTAATATCAGGTACAATAGAAGAGGGTACAAATCATCTCCCAACATAGGAGAAAATATTTCCTTTAAGCCAAACAAACTAAGGGATACCATTCAAGAAACCTAAGTTGCTGGCAATACCAATCATATATCAAACATTACTAAATAATATAATCATAGCAATATACAAATGTCAATGCTATTTTAGCAACATATCACTGATGGATGGACAAAATGAAATTTGTTAAATTATCTAAACATCATCCAAATACATTTGTATTACAACATATTATGATATTAAGGACAGACCTAAGTCTGAAAATATATCAGGAAAAACTAGGACACAAGATTTAACTGGAATCATGTGGGCATCTAGACAATATGTCCGCCATCACATTATCCGAACCACGGATAGCTCGCACCGTGAAATGGAAAGGCTGAAGAGCAATAGCATAACGAGTAGATCTCGAGCTCTTCAAATCCTTACTTTGCATAGCCGTAAGAGCTTTTTGGTCGGTTTCCATAAAGAAATGCGCGCCCAGAAGGAACCTTTGTAGCTTAAGAATGGACCAAACCATAGCTAACAATTCACGGTCCAAAACCGAGTAATTCCTTTCTGCCGCATTCAGCTTCCTAGAAATATACATTACAGGATGCAGAGTTCCTGAATATTCCTGCATTAGTGCCGCTCCAATGCCAGTGGAAGAGGCATCACTACGAAGGACAAAAGTCTTATCAATCGTCGGTAGTCTTAAGATAGGATGAGATGAGAACAAATTCTTAACCTGATCCAATGAAGATTGGCATTCTTGGGACCAACGCACCATATTAGGAGAACCTTTTTTCAATAACGTTGAAAGTGGTGCCATAATGGAGGACAGATTCTCAATGAATCTTCCATAGAATTGTATCAATCCCAAGAGACTACGCACTTGCTTTTTTGTCTTCGGAACCGAGATATTTAATATCTTTGAAATGTTTTGGTCCTCTGTCTTCAACAGACCATGACCAACTCGATGACCTAGGAAGGAAATTTCACTAAACCCAACAAAAGCTTTAGAGGGTTTAGCAGTCAAACTATGCTCACGTAGAGTAGATAGCAATTCCTTCAGACCCACATAGTGTTCTTCCCAAGTATCGCTGAAAAGACAGATGTCGTCTAAATATGCAATGACATCTGCACGATCTGATAGAATTCGTCGCATCATGCGCACGAAAGTCGCTGGGGCGTTCATAAGCCCGAAAGGCATAAAATTCCATTGAAACAGACCCCTAGGTGTCGAAAAAGCAGTGAGAGGTTTGGCGTGTTCCGTCAATGGGACTTGCCAATAACCTTTCGACAAGTCTAGTTTAGTAAAGAATTTAGCTTTAGAAAGTCTAATAAGTAGATCATCTAATAACGGCATAGGTTCAGCATCGAACTTCGTAACTTGATTTAATTTGCGATAATCAACGCAAAGACGTATGTTATTGTCTTTCTTTCGAACAATAACTATCGACGAAGAATAAGCTGAAGTGGATGGTTCAATTATTTTTAGTTGAATCATTTCATCCAATTCTTTCTCGACTTGTGCTTGAAAATGAATAGGTATTGGGTATGGTCTTACTCTGATCGGATTACGATCAGTAAGTATGATGTCATGTTCTATGACATCTGTGTGTCCAGGAATGTCGGTAAGGACATCCTGATATGATTGTAACGTAGAGGATACTTGACGTTGTTCCTCAAAAGACAAGTTAGAAGAGACTGTAACGTCTCTCCACGATTCCGTTGAAATAAGTGGAATCGTAGGAAGAGGTAAGTTCACGTCAGAAAAAAATAGTTTCCTCATCCTGTATAACGGACAGGGATGAGATGTGACCATGTTGAACTGGAGAGTCGTCCGTCGCCTGGAAAATAGGCTGTAAATAGTCTGGACGTTCAATAAACTCTGTTAACATATTTATATGGAAGGTTTTATGCCTTCCATCCACATCGACAATATAGTCGACATCAGAAATTTTCGAGACTATAGTGTATGGACCCTTCCAAGAAATGAGAAGTCTATTCTCTCTTGAGGGCAGTAAGACATATGCTTTGTCTCCAGGACAAAGTTGACGTAGGCGTCTTTTCTTATTAGCAAATCGCCTAGCTTTTTCTTTCGCAAATTCGGAAGATGAAGTTGCTAACCTGCACGATTCGATAATCTTTTCTCTAAGAGCTTAACATATTCATATGACGATTGTGTATCATCGTCAATATTATCGGAAGTTATCAAATCGTGTAACAAGGACATTGGCCCGCGCGGTTGCGCGCCAAAGACAAGTTCGAAAGGAGAAAACCCTGTATGCTCGTTGGGAACCTCTCTATAGGCAAAGAGGACTGCAGGTAAAACCCTGTCCCAATCTTCAGGATGATCCTCCGTTATCTTGCCAAGTAAGTTCTTTAGTGTCCTGTTAAGACGTTCTACCAATCCATTGGACATTGGATGATAAATACTACTGAGAGACCTTTTAATGTCTAGCGTAGCCATTACCTGAGACATAACGTCCGAAATTAACTGAGTGCCGTGATCCGACAGTATTTCTCCGGGGAATCCCAGACGAGAAAATACGAGCCAAAGAGCATCAGCGATATCGACAGTTGATATGCTCTTCAGAGGAATAGCCTCTGGCCAACGCGTGCACATGTCCACGCAAGTGAGGATAAATTGGTGTCCTCTGGCTGACTTAATTTTGAACGGACCAATGATGTCTATAGCCATTTTCTGAAACGGCCGAATCGGAATATCTGCAGCCTGAATAGGAGCAGCATGTCTCGGACCCCTAGACTTGACCTCTTGACAAATTTTGCAAGATCGGCAATAAATTCGGATGTCTTTATTCACGAATGGCCAAAAGAATGACGCAAGGACTCTAGTTTTAGTTCTGGAAAAACCCATGTGTCCCGCACACTGAGAATCGTGTGCATGCCGAAGAATTAAGGCTCTCATACACTTAGGCACAAGAATTTGCGAATGCATAGACTTGTCCGAGTGTTGTACCATTCGTACCAATATACCATTCTTCATAGTGATATACGATTTGTGATTCGTATTTTGATTGGGATCCCCTTTCTTTGCAAGAAGGAAGTATTTCTTCAAAGAAGGATCCTCTTCTTGACGTTTAACAAACGAGTCATGGGAAATCACCAAGTGCTCGTCTTGGCTATCAACTTCATTACTATTATCAGATGAAGTTGGGGGATTAAGAGCTTGAGCTCTTGTCACCACTGCATTGACCGTTTGAATGTTTTTTTTCTTCCCAACTAGAAATTTGTTGCGGGGTGCATTCCTTAACCCCATGAATACGACCGATTATAAGATCCGCAATAGGATTAGGAAGAAGACATGCATGGACATCTCCTGTGAAGAAAGGAGTGTCAATCCTAATAATAGCAGTAGGATAGCTTTCCATAGTACCACCAAATGTAACACATTTGATTGTTTTTCCCGTGGCACAGCAAGGATCTATCAGAGACTCCTTAACCCCGACGGTAGTACATCCCGAATCGAAAAGTACTGAGACTAGCCTATCATTTATTAGACCTTTATGTAAGATGAGAGATCCTCTCCCATCATGCGCAACTGTAGCAGGTAGAGCAGGAAGAGGGTGACCACAACTTAGCGTAGATACAGTTGATGAGTCAAACAATGTTAAGCATTGGGGGCATTCGTTGCTCTCCCAAAATCGAAAGCACAACCAGTGATAGCCCTAGAGTTACCACTATCATTTGCTGTATTACAGGCTCCATCAAACTCTTGTTGCGCAGAGTTTGCCTGTTGGTAAGGTCTTTTCTTGTTAAACCTAGGTCTACCTCGATTATCATTTCCCCTGTAATTATTTTGACTATCATTTCCCCTGTAATTATTTCGACTATCATTTCCCCTGTAATTGTGATCATATTGTCTATTGTAATCATCATTCCGGTTTGAATCCCGGTTTCTAAATTCACCATCGTCATAATCTTGACGTCGAGAATGATTACCTCGAAAATTTGAATAGTTATTATTTGGATAGCCTTTACGAAAGTGTCTCAAATTATTACCACTAAAATTACGAGAACTACCATCTTGTCTCCACTGCATAGACGAAGAACCATCATGTGTTGGATTACTCCGCTTCTGAGTGTAATTTTGATTACTTCCCCTATTCCAATTTTGTTGAGCACCCTGAAATTTTTTTTCTGAAATTAGGGCCATATGGTGTTGCCGAAGCAGCTGGCAACCCTTCTTTCACTTTAGAATTGCTAACTGTAGCATGGGGATGTGCTGTGGCATACTGACAACAGTATTCCTCCATTTCTTTTAAGTTTTTAGGCTTACGCTCATGAAGGAATGCAAGAAAAGAATCATTAACAGATGACAAAACCTTATCTCGCAATAATAAGTCCATTAGACCTTCATATGTTTTCTCAATCTGAGACAACTCAACCCATCGTGTAAATGTACGACGTATCTTTGTAACAAAATCAGAGAAATCTACTCCATTTTCTGGCAACATTGTCCTAAAACGAAGACGATAGTCTTCTTGTTTTAATTGGTATTTCTTTAGTAATGCTGCCCTGACAACATCATAATTAGTCCTCTCATGTTCGTCTATTGTCATAAGAGTAGTCACTGTGTCACCTGTAAAAAATGGCATCAGTTGTTCAACATATTTTTTCCTTTTTTATGTTATGCGTATCGCACAAAAATTGGAATCTATCTAGATAATCTGCTACGTCATCCTTTAAAGGATTGAAATGAGGCAATTTAATCCTACTAACAAACTCCTTTGTCGTACTCGAAGTTGTTTGCTGAGCACCCGTACTCGCCAATTTCAATTTCTCTAACTCCAAAATTGCGAGTTTTTCATCAAGTTCCATCTTCTGTTTTCTTTCCTCATGTTCCATTTTTCTAATTTCAGCCTCAGCAGCAGCTTGAAGTTTTTTTTCCTCTGCAGCAGCTTGAAGTTTTTTTTCCTCTGCAGCAGCTTGAAGTTTTTTTTGTCTTCCATTTCCATCTGGAATTTTCTTTCATCAGCTGCAGCTTGAGCTTTCCTCTCCTCAGCAGCAGCTTGAGCTTTTCTCTCCTCAGCCTCTCTTTGATACCTTCTTTCTTCAAGTTCTAATCTTCTATTCTCAGCTTCTAGCTTCTTTAGTTCAGCTTCTGCTTTCAATTTAATTTCCTCTTTTTGTTTCTTTTCTTCTGACTTTAATGCAATGGCGAATTGAGCAGATGAATATTCTTCCAATTCTTTACCAGACTTACCAAGGGTCAACCCTTGCTGGATGAAGAAATCCAATGTAGACATTCTGTCTAATGAGATCAGAAACCTGAAAAAAAATTAAATAAATTACCTTATCCCACTTCAATGGGAGACAAGTCTGAAATGCTAGACTTGTATACTCACTTCACTTTATTTTACTGTCTCAATCTTTGTAGATAACAAGTCTTTTATCAAAGAACTTGTATAAATATCTTATATAATATTATTTAACAAACTCTATATGAAGAGTCTACCTTATCAATAATATCAAAACATGACCAAGTATGTGTATGTAGACTGTGCATGACAGTAATGTAGTACAACCAAAAAAAAAAAATACAAAGACAAAAATACAAAACAATACAAATGGCAACACTGTTTTAACCAAAAATGTGTAGAGAAATACACAAGAAAGGAGAGACCTACAGAATACAAACAAAACAAATCGACAATCAAAACTGAAAAACAGACAAAATATTACAAAAACAACGTTAAGTACAATTACATCACAGCTAACATCAATAGCGACCAATTGTCACTAGCAAATTTCCAAATTAAGAAAATTTGCACCTACAGACCGCTTACAGTAAGCCTCGATCAAGTGGCATATTTACCGTAAGACCCACCAACCGAAAAACCCGCAGAAAAATACACAAAACAGTAGAAGTGACATAAACATATAGCAATCAATTTCAATGTGTTGCAGAACAAGTTCAGTCACAGCTGAAACTAAAATAAATTTCTTGCTCCTTGCGAACACAGAAACGAAATGTCAAACGCGCACTGAACGTCAAATCCACTGTAACATAAAGTGGTATTCACGAACCAAAGTTACTATGACCTTCTCAAATTAGGGCTTGCACATTGAATGTTTACAATTTCACGTACTGTTTACAGACACTTGACCTCCAACAATGTAGCTTGAATACTCTGACCTAGAAAAGTCTGTTGTTGAATGAAACGTGTCACAACCCGCAGTACTGTTTACAATAGGAACCCGCCTTCTATGCAGTTATGGTCCACGTAGCAAATGCCTAGTAGTTCACTTCAGTACTTGTCTAGTTATGCTTTATGTAGCATTATAATATAAATGCTCGTACTGTTTATTTGTGTCAACCGTTGATGACCTATATCTGTCCTGTTGTAGCCAAAACTTGCAAGTGTAGAATTAGCACTGTGTTACGGCTGTCCCGTGTGTAGCTTAGACCCACAGATCAGAAGTGTAATGTGTACTTGTCCTTCTTGTAACTTTCTCGACAAAACTGGAGACATCATACATGTAACAGCCAACCAGGAATGTAAATTTCTGGATCCATAAATGTCAACAATAATGTCAAATGCTCGCTCTCTGTTCTTTTTAAACCCACAGATCTGGTCCATCAGAAATGTAAGTTTCTAGGCCACATTGGCGACAAGAAATGTATCATAAGAGCCCACGTAACTGGTCCACCAGAAATGTAACTGTCTTTTTTTCTTGTTGAGGTGATCACTGGCCCAAGACAGTTTACATGTTGTTAGATGTGTAGTGCGAGCGTATGATGAGTTGAGTGTGGGTGCGAATGAAGACGCGAATGTGTTTAGGCTCGTATAGATGTAGATCCTGCAACCCATACTCTCACATGCAGTAATCAAGGATGCTTTGACACTGCAGGCATGTTTCAAGACATTTATTGACGGGAACACACATAATATCAACAGGAACAGTCAGTGTAACAAGGTCATGCTGACCTGACATCGATAGGTATACATTTGGCATTCAAAAAGGTAAACATCAGAATAGACGTGCATGGTCAATAGCAAAGTTCTTCAATAATGACAGTTCGTAGCGTCGCCCTTGGCGTCTCTGACTAAACGCGTCAGATGCCTTAGTTACCTTGACACACAGGTGCAACTTGGCACTCCCCGCCAATTGCACATATCAGGCTGTAGTATAATAGCCGGAAGCACAGGCCTCGTCCTAACGTCGGCCGTGTACTTCTGTTAAATAGGTTATCACCAACCCTGCAGTAATACTTATTGTAGATAGAAGTTCCGCCAATCTGCGGCTCCCACAATATATCTTCGTCACTGGATTTCTGGACAATATAAGACTAACAGTCTTGGATGGCTACCTCGAGCACAAATATATAAGTTTCTGAAATGGCGGATCAGTGAGCTGCTGTTCACCCTAGGTAATCCTTTACATGTTCTGCCACCGAAAAGCGTAATAATGCATAAAGGTCGGTATTACCTGGTAAATGAATCCTCAGAACTACACAAGGAATTCTGTCGTCATCCCGACGCACAGAGATTCACTGGGGAAAACTGCCATAGCAGTTACTTCGAAGATTCTCCCCGAAAAACAATGACTCTTGGTCCCTTCAGAAAAACAGGACCTCCCGGCTTCCCGGAAGTATATCTCACTCCCGCTTAAAAAACCTTCCCATAGGCCCACGCCGAACTGTCAACCTCTGACCCTAAAGGTCAAACACAATGAATGAATAAACAAGGGAAGACAACCCCTAATCAACCTGACATCGCAGGTAAAGACACAATTATACTTATGATACAAACATAAGCAAATAACTTGACAGATGACTCCGTCGAAAATGACAGCAACACACAGCGATACAGAAAACCACTTGAGTTAGACATCTGTGCTTCAGTCAGTCCCAAGCTGTGTTTAAGTTTTAACGTACGCACCAAAATCTTTGTCAATTATTGTTTCCACTGATAATGTTTTTATAACAAGCAATACACATACACGTTCTTTTTTATAATGTATATATATATATATATATATATATATATATATATATATATATATATATATATATATATATATATATATATATATATATATATATATATATATATATATATATATCCCCAACGGCTGATCACCCGTTTGCCAGTCACTTTGATTACGGAAACAACAACAAACGGATTGATTTGTCGTTGCCCTAAAGACGCCATTAGGCGTGATGGGAACAACGGCAGAGAAAATCTATTCTCTGTTGCCCTTAAGACGCCACTAGGCGTAATGGCCACTGTGTGCTTTGCCGGGCGTTGGCTAAGGACGGAAGAAGAAGATATATATATATATATATATATATATATATATATATATATATATATATATATATATATATATATATATATATATATATATATATATATATATACGAGATATAAAGCAAACTCGCTTTACATAAATAGCTCCAAATTAGATCCTGTCTGGTGGCATCACTTGATGACCCAGGGCTCATTTGGTGCTCCGTAATTCGGTGCTGAATCAATATTGCTGCAGTGAGCCTTCTCCTCTTCCCTCACTACCTAGATTTAAAACTTGATTTCCGTAGACATTAAAAATACCACGCAGTCGCCAGTTTTCGGACACCATATTGGCTTTGTAGCGCCCCCCTCCTAACACGTTATTTCTACTTTATTTTGTAAATGTTTAAATTTGAATCTCTCTCTGGATCTGGGTGCCCGAAGTATTTTTTCCTTTCAGGTTATGCCCACATTGCGGAGGCGTTAGCTTGTCTGAATTGATTTAGCTCCCATTCGTGGATTCTATTTCAGGCGTTTTGCTACCGGAACGTCAAGTCCAGCAAATATAATCATTTACTCATAACATTGTGATTCTAAATTTGAAGTTTGCACAGCTAGCCCCAGGAGTGTGTACGAACTGCTTCCAGCTGCTTCAGTTGTAACTTTCAGTGTTTTACATTGTACAATATGCATCCAAACTGTTGGCCACTGGGGTTTGTTTTCGAAACAATTGAAGAATTGTTCACAATGTATGTACTTCATTGTTATTGTTGATTATTGTTGATTGTTGTTGATTGTTGTTGATCAGAATCAACGTCACTGCACTCATGGCAAACCCATAGGTGCTCAGTCTCCCTCAGCAAATGTCAAAGGGTATGAATGTCAATTGTTCCTGTTGTGCGTTGGTTGCATACACGCCATAGGCATCCTCTCATACGTCCATCCCTGCTGGTCTTTCGTTTGATGCCCAATTCCAGCAATCTTGGCCTTGATGATTCATCGATTGCAGTATCATTCTCTAATAGGTGATCATTAATTGCCCTCATTATCTCTCCCTTATCCATATCCAATGTACTTTCATGTACTTCATAAAAATGAATAATGAATTCAGGGAAGAATAATTTTGTTTCCGAGAAAAGAGAGGAATTATAAAAATGAAAGGATTCATTTACTCATTACCCTGCTGCTTCACCAGGCCTGCAGCAATTTCACGCCGTCTTTCTATCCTGAACCGTCCGACCAAAGCCCTTCCAGGTCTTTCTAAGAACGGAAACAGCACTTGAAAAAGATGGGAAATATAGATAATATGAGGTGCTGTCTTAAGTTGGTTGTGACAGATCTCTAACATCCCTTTTATTTCAGTCTGCAGTTCTCTTCCACGTTTGTTTGTCGGTCTCCTACCTCTCTGGCCCTGGGGATACCAGAATAAGAACTTCCTTGCAATGCTATCAACAGGGTGTAATACGGGTACTAGCACGTGGTGTAATACGGGTACTAGCACGTGGTGTAATACGGGTACTAGCATTAAAAAAAAAAAGAAATGAGGTGAAGCAGTTAGTTAATGACTGATTTGTTGAAAGATAAGATCATTTGTGAACTCATCAATGAAGATCTATTTTATAGAAACAGTTGGGAAAGACACCTAGGCAATCACTATTCTACAGTGGGAACAAGCACCGGTAAAAATAGTTGTTATAAGGAGTAGCTGCTGTCACAGAGAGGTGTAAGACATAAGTAATTCTACTTGAGAAATATTTCGATCATTCTGTTCACTGATGGCATAGGAGGGTCTGAAGGGGTATTTCGATATGTTGTACTCTTGTCTAAAATGAGGTTTAACGTAACGCATTTAAAAAATTTATTTTACATTGGTAAAGGTGTAATCGTAATGTGTGTGGTGTATGTGTTTTTTATGTTTTATTATAATGTTAGTGTTTTATTATAAATTCCATTACTCCATGTTGTTTTTTAAGTACGGTTGCTGAGCTTCTTGCTCTTTTGCAGCTAATACCAAGTCGAAGGCTCCTTGGTATTATCTACGCTGTAGATCTAGGCTTTTCCTATGGCTTTTCTGCCATTCAGAAATGTGTTGGGTTGAAGTCATGAGCTCCAGTTTCTCCAGCTTGGCTTGCATTTAAAGAGTCGTCACATTTGATCCCAAGCTAAGAGTAAGAAGCGCGTGGCATACTCTGCATTCCCCGCCATTCAAGGGGGTCTCCAACTATGCAGAGTTAAAATACTGTGCTCTGGTTCTGGGCTCTCCCTAGGAATTGTCACGTCTTGCACAGAGCCACTTCTCAGCTCTCCCTGCCTATCACTGGGTCCACAGTGAGATCTTCCTGCATGTAGTCAACCAGGTCAAAGCCAAAGAATTACGTCTGGGGCTCAAGTGATTTCTCCAAGCTCAGCGTGCAATGCTGGGTTCTCAACACGTTTCACCACAGGGTGAATCCCTGGAAGTGTGTGGATGATTTCAAGAGTCAATGAGGGTGTAATTAGCCTCACAGACAGAGCTTTGCTTCCACATATGTATATTGTAGCATTGTGCTTAGCTGGTGGTCATATAAGGATGACTCCAGATATGCCTCCATGCATATTTCTCCATGTAATTATTCCGAAGCAGTAAATAAAACGTAGAATCATCATCATCATTTTCCTTTGCGCTTCTTAGGGAGAATGACACAACCACCACAGTTTGTCTCCTTAAAGGAAGCCTGCAACAAGCAGTCACGTGATCTTGCAGTTGTTATTTCTGTTTCAATTTGTTTTATTTGATGAGGTTACCAGCCTCTAGAGCAACCTCATATTAGTTGCATTGTACGGCATCAACATAAAATAGTGGAGAAATATTTTAATATATTATCAGTAATAATAATACTAGAATAAATATTATTGTTGAATATATTACTGTCGCCACGTGTAGTTCTCAGGAGCGCGGTGTCTCCGGGATTAAAGGTACGTTTCCCGTGTTCCCAGTGACATCTCAATGGCTGGTTTACAAAAATACACTTTAATCGTGAACTGCATGAGATACGGAACATGATCTTTTCTTGGAAGGTAACAGTCGGTGAAATATCATTTGGCTTGAATATTCCACCGATCTGCTGATTGAATTGTAGGCAACCGACTATTCAACAGAGATAAGCGACATATGTAGGCTGCATTATTACAAATACTCTGAAACTCGACAAAAGACATGATTTTATCAAAGTAACTTTTTATGCAGCTCAGTGTTTCCAGAGTAGATCCCAACAGCTCCTGGGTTGACTATCGCTGATTTAAGATCTGTTTTTCGTTTAAACACCTCTACACCTCACGGTAGAAGAGGAACGACTAAGTAAGTAAGTTTTCGTTTAAACTGAACCCAAACTGCACTCTCAGTCATTGTAATCTAGCCTGCTGATGAGGAATTTTGTACTATTTAAAAAAAAAGAAACACTTTTTAATAATCTGGCAACACGTTAAGTTAATGAGTTCCTCAATACGCTGTTATTGATTAAAGTGTCACGTTAATGATCTTTGGTGACAGGAATTCGCCACCTGCGTGAATTTTATCGATGCCTGAATTTCACGTCTGCAGCATGTTCATGTATTTCTGTCAGACCCCGATCAAAACCTACGGGAGCATTTTATCTCATCTGTAAAGCAAAGTTTGTTTGTTTGAATCTCATAAAATCTCACTATTCTCATACTTTTCCCTCTCTCCCATCATATTTTATAATCAGTGCAACAATAATAATGTTGGCAGCGAACACAAGAACTGAGTAGATTCGTGGGTACTCTTAAAGGGCTAACGCCATTTCCTCAACACATGTCTTAACCCTTCTGTTCATTCTTGAGTTTCACCTCTCTTCCTAATCTTTTTCTACAAAATGTAACTTCATTATACATCCTGATCATTCTCTACTTCCTGGAATATCAGCGTACTCCCTAAACATTCTCTCCATCATGGAATATTAAAAACTTCCAAACCATTCTCCGCGTCATAGAATATTAGCAAATTTTCTAACCATTTTCTACAGCCTAGAGTATCAACAAACTTCCTAATCATTTTCTACATTCGGGAATATTAACAAACTTTCTAACTATTTTCTACATCATGGAATTATTTTTTTTAAGCGAAAAAAAAAAACTTTCTAATTATTTTATGTATACTGGAATATCAGAAACCTCCATAATCATGCTCTACATACTGAGATATAAAAAAAAAATCCCTGACCATACTCTCTATATCCTCGAATATCAACAAACCTCCTAACTATTCTTTCCAACCCTGACTTTCAATCGACATCCTAACCTTTTTCAAGCGAAATCATCGTTATAACGCTCATCATCGTTATAACGCTCATCATCGTTATAACGCTCATCATCGTTATAACGCTCATCATAATGTGTCCAGGCTTCTGGATCTTACTAAGTTGTAACAGTGGCTGAGCTGCATCATTTATTCCTAGTATACTAAGTCTGCTACATATCGTTTTGAGTGACATATTTCTTCTTTATCTAGCTGTGTTGTTTTCGTGTTTGTCTGCCAAAAGGAAGCACTGTCGTAGATTTTATTAAGATAGGTTGAAGATGTTTAAGGTTGTGATAAACGAGCGCAAAGGCCTTTTTGCTCCATCTTTTCCTACATTTTTCATATTGTATTTTCTCCGACATTTGCTCTTTCAACCCATATTTGCGACCCACATTTGGTATTTCATCGTTGTGATTACTCGCGACCGGTATCTAGAGAACCACATTTGTTCTTTCATCGGGGGAAATAAAAGTCCTTTGATTGAGTCCCCATGCCTGACATTATCGTTTGAAGCCCACATTGCATCGTGATAAATCTGGTGAAAACACATCTGGTCATCCTAATAAAACATCTGGGCATGCTGTAATTTCTGTGACACCACATTGGACGCCCAGATTGGCCAGGGGAAAACGTCTCATGCTGTAATGGTGTTATCTTTGGTCGGCCGCTGTTCAGACAAGCGTTGGGTTACCACATTGGACGCCCACCTTGGCCAGGTAAACAATAAACAATCAGAGGTCAAACTACACCCACGTTTGGACTGACAGGGGACAAGAGCGATCCTGTGAATGAGTGACCAGAGGGGCCATTAAGGATTGGTTGGTATGGGCGGAGCTGTACAAGAAACCCATATTGGACTAGCAGAAATATAATCTACTGCGTAGCTTGCAAGAGGAAGGAGTCCAGTTTTTTTACATTGTGAGGAAGAGATTAATCCCAAAAACGCCTAGCCTAATACACGTGTTTATTCAGAGTGGATATAATTCAGTTCTGTGATGAATTGTGTTCTTAAAGGATTTTGCGAAGGGAAAAGAAGTTCATAAGAAGTCTGAGTCTACACGCAACGTGTCTGACGTCTAACCAGAAATAAGTTATCAAAAACGGACATTTGGCTAGCAGAATTCGCCATAGGACATCTTTCATTCCTCAATTAAAAAGGAATATTGTCTCACCCACAAGTCAGAAGGTGGACGCAGCATTTTCCGTCACCATATACTGCTTGCTCACAAGTTCAATACAGAGTTATCACAAGTTCAATACAGAGTCATCATAAATTCAAATCACTCGAAAGATCATTATTATCTGAAGTCAAGCAAAAGAGCTCAAAAGAGGAATCGCATATTTATAGCAAGGGCAACACCCTCTTAAGCGCATTCTATGAAGCAGACTATATATATATATATATATATATATATATATATATATATATATATATATATATATATATATATATATATATATATATATATATATATATATATATATATATATATATATATATATATATATATATATATATTATGAATCACGACTACATATGCAAGGTTATGAGTCTACATATCACTACTGATTCGTGAAGATATCCAGTCTGGCCAGTACCCTCGGGAGATTAGACAACAGACCTTTTGTTCATATGACAGCTATTAACTGTTAATCAACACTACAGAGATATACTCAAACAGTGAAGGAATGTACATAGATATCTCGTCAGCGTTCTCCGTACGACAACAGTATTCATCAGAACGTCCTCAGCTTAGAGATACCCCACTCGACATAACGTATAACAACTTGGGACATTTTATGCATACATGTGAATCGTCATATCAATGCGAAGCATTTAGAGACACATGGACTGTGTAGATTACTCACCAATTTGGTAACACGTATCATATCACATCATCATTTACACCAGTTCATTCTTAATTAACTATTACTTAATTAACTGCAATTTTATTATCTCATCTATGTGTTTTGTGTGAATCGTCTTTCACCATCATCACGTTCTAACCATTACTAACCCTATATGTGTGGATATTTCATTAATAAACCCAACGATCGTTTGATCATTATCTAGTTTGTTAATGTATCACTCGTGCTGTCGGTGCTACATATTCACCTATAGGAACTTTTCTCTACGCAGATGAGGTTGGGGGCTTTTTCTTTACGGGATCTAAGGGCAGAAGCTAAGGTCGTGGGGAAACAGAACTCTTTCCATAATTAATTAGAAAACACTGTCTAGTGGAAAGCATTCGCATTCCTGTCTTCTTGTCCCTATCTCGAATAGGTCTTTTTTCTTTCTTAACGAGCCAATTTCTAGAGACCTTATATCTAATATCTCATAGACTATTCCTGGCAAAAACTACTGTTGTAGTTGCCCCAGTACTCACCACACGACAAAGGTCCTGTCTGAGCAGAGGTGATAATGGTAAACTATGTGATAATAAGGGGTAAGAAATAGCTTTACTTTTCACAATGGTGAGAGTGTAAGAGAAAGGACAGTCTCTGGATTGAGTAATTGCTCTAATCCAGCCTATCTTACGACAATATTTAACTAGACGCACTTTCTCTCCTGGTACATATATACGAGTTACACTCCACTTACATATACACAATTCTGTGACATAATACGTACAGACGTGAACCAAGCTATGGATAACATATAATGGGCAGGGGTTGACCATCACGATAACTTAAGGTGTATTAGGTTTATTGTCTCTAGAAAAAAATCACAACATCAATCATCAGAAAGTATAGTTTACATACACAAAAATGCAAGACAAATTATTAACCCAATAGGCACTCCTCTCTGGTAAAGGAACCCCAAAGTAGATCCCAACAGAGGTACTTAACCCAAAAGATTAAAATTAATACTAAAGTAAAGGGATAGACGATAAAGGACAGAACAAAGTCTTTAGTTAATCTATCCTGGAAAAAAAGTAATATAACAGTAGTAGTGAACCCGAAAAGACAGAAGTGAGTAAAATGATTATACAAAATATGAAATATTCATTTCTCTTTCTTACAATCTGTCAGTCTGTGGCCACATTCAATCATACTTACCGACTACTCTTGTATGTAACAACTGTGTATCTTTGACATATTTTATGGGTGGTGCTGATCCAAGGGAGCCCCAGTTCCTCAAAGAATGATTAATTTTTCTAATGGAGAACGCCCGCTTAGATAGTGCTAATTTTATGTGTCAAAGATCACGTCAGGTAGTGCATGTAGAAATACATATATGCGATCGAAATGTTCACCATTGGCAGCACACAGTAGTCCGATATTTAAGGAAATGTCTGGTGGGTACACTGTTTAGAAAAACCGATAAGGATAAGCAAAGGATCTCCTATCTGTGTTTTCTTTTTTCTTTGTTTCTCTCTGGGGTTGAGTGCCGGTTATGGACCCAAGTATTCTTTTTTTCTGGATAAATCCACTCGAGAAAAGAAAAACCACGATAGTCAGTATTCTGGAACAAATGTTATATAGATATTTGGCCGCCACAAGCGGATCAGATTTGCTGTAAACAATCTGGGTAATTTCTTTTCCAGTTTATGATCTTATTCTTAAAGTTTATATGTGGGAACTCTCTCTCTCTGGAAGAAAGCAAAGACCCGATAATATTTCAATAATGTTTCTGAAGCTATTCAAACCGCTAGATCGCAACGGTTGGGATCGCCTAGAGGTGGAAAAACAAACATTTTAACAATGATATCAATATTATAATATCAAACGCGTTAGGTAAGACCCATAGATCACTCCGGTATTAAATTATATTTAAACCCACAAGTCTAGCTAATATTATCGCGCTTTAACACGAGATATAAACTCTAGTAATTCTCAAAATTACGCATGATGAATAAAAGTAGATTTATCTCTAATTATCAATCGCCTAGCGTATATTAATTAATTTAAAGCGTCTCTTACTGGGGAAATGACAAGAAATTAAATTTACTTATTACAGCTGGAACAATTTGCTATAAGTTATTTAATATGCTTATTTAATAAACACAGAAATCCCAGTGAAAACTTTAACACGTTAAGACACTCAAAATTCTAATATATATTATGATTACCACCATGCAGGAAACTGACACTCTCCACGAATGAGTTCGCGCTAGCAGATATCAACAATTCCTGCGGCAGACTGATATAATGTTTTAGGAGTCTGCACATATATAGTGAATCGGCCCAATCTCGCCCATGAGAATTCTACGTCCATTCTATTATCAGGTGTTAATCAGAGGTTTCAGATCTCGGCTCTGACGTCGTAACGTGATCGCCGGTGGCCCGCCTCTCTGATGGAATGTCAATCAGAGATAGCGAAATAGTTTTATTTTAATAGCTCGAGAGAGAAGACAACAAAGGGCGAATGTCGTGGCTGCTAGCACGATAACTTATTGCATACCAACCAGCAAGCGTGGGAATTCCACTCGAGTTGTTTAGTTTCAAGAGAGAAAGGGGTGACTGAGGGATTAAAGAGAGGCTCGATTTTCATACGTCACAAGCACACTGATTGTCTATTATCTTGGCGCTTTTCCCCCTTCTATTTTGTCAATGTTCGTGATCTGCTACCGAATCTTAATTATTGCAGTTATCATACTTGCGAAATATTATTATTTCAATTTGTAATAGAATTCGAGTTTTTGGTTACATTACAACATTTTAAAAAATCTGCCTTCTGTTAATATATTTCTGGTTAAGCCATTATATTTATTCAGGAACAAATCTCTTTAGGCTCAAAATACATCATTCAACTTTTGTAAATTTCTTTGTATGTGTACGTGAAACTCAACGTCGCTCAGCGCCACTTTTTGACTCACCATGCATGGAAAATTGTGAATGCACCAAATTTCAGCCCTGAAACCGCGCTTCTTTGTACGATCATCTATCTATAGGCAAGATCATCGGGCTGGGCGGCGATTTCCGTCAAGAACCAAAGTTATCTCTCGCAGTAGTGTGATAACATCATAAAAGTAAGCGTCAAAAATCGTCGCTTTTGGTGCCATGTGCTGCAAAAGAGTTTAAAAGCAAATATGTGAACGGTCGATCAAAATCAATTCAACAAATGGGTCTTGCAATTAGGAAATTAAAACTCAGAAGTGGAATTGATAAGCTGATCCTCACTCGATAGTGCTTCCGGATGAGTTTGTTGAATAATAAAAGAATCAATATTCAGCAGTCAGATAGGACGTAAACAGATGATTAAATCTCAAATGTAGAAAAAAGGCAAATTTTTCAGAATAATGTCACACAAACTAAATTATACTATGAAATTGTATAACCTATCCCCAGTGAAGAAAAGAGCTATCAAAGCGTATTCAATGGTTACCGAAGGCCCCGATGATGCTTTTGATTTCTAGTGGAGTGTCTGAATCAGCATTGCCTATCTGGAATGCCCCATCACTTACTGAAACTCAAAACTGAAACATTCATCGTGCTGCTCAGAAACTTGGACGCAACTTGATTCTAACATCGTTCACGTTTTCTGTTCCAATCGCCTCATCGTGCAACTGTCGAATATCTAGGTGATGCGTAGATGGCAGGGAGGATAGTGTGATTCGCTTGTATAGCTAGGCGAGGTTGTCCCATGGAAGGTCCAGGGTTCGAATCCTGGGTAAGCCACTCATGTCTGTTGTTTTTCTGTTGTCTAGTGTTCTACTTCTTTATTTCCTACGAGTGCCTGATAACATACCTTTATGTTTGTCTCATATTAATTTACTGTCGAATGTCTGTTAACTGATACACGTAACGATATATGCAGATCTGAGTAATATGATTTTCACATAATCGTGCGGATAAGAATTGTCGAATCGTCATTAGGAAATATTTAATGGTTTGTGATCTTCATAGCCTCAGCTGCTCAACTTTGTGAACGATGCAAATAGAACACAACAATTTTCATCTTTCATGATACACAGTAATGTTATTTTTGTACCAGGTAAGTTTTGGCTTAATACAATCGATATATCCTTCAGTTGCCGGTCTGGTGGAAATCTACGGGTTTTATCGCACGATCTGATCCTACGCGGAATTTTTTCTTGTAAAGATCGCTGAACATCGAATGTAACTTCATTCTCAAACGAAGAATAAACCCCTTCCTTTCCTATTGGTAGAAAAAGTACTTAGAAAATACACACCCCCCCCCCCCCCCCCCCCCCCCCCACAGATGAAAATATCAAGCTGGTGTGTCGAAGGTATGATATCCGCTGGCGTCATGCTCTTACGTTTCATTATTAATTATTCCGTATCGCTTCTTCTAGTACCATACCATCAGACGTATGTGATGATGTCTGTCCACAGTTTTCGGTCCTCAGGATGTTTATATATATTCTAATGTATACTTTTTGTACCACGATTTTAAAATGTCTAATATTTTCTCGCTTTATATCAGCCTCTATTAATTTGTTGCCACCAACTTTTCCTGTTGACACAATATGTTTCAGCTTTGCATTTCTCATAACATGCCCAGAGAAAGTCAATTTGGTTTCGGTTTTCATGACCATCTTCATTGCACACGGACAACTTCATAAGTGCTCCGATCTCCTCCCTTAGATCAGACAAGAAGAATCTCAGCACAGTGCACGAACTCCGTAGCACCGGCGAGGACCCCAATGTGTGTATACAGGAATCGCACACTCTGTTAATATTTTTGTGTGGGTAGGTTTTATAATTTTTAAATGTTGCCAGGGCAGCGGCCGTATGGCTTACTCTTTACGATTTCCAACTGCCGAGGGATTCTTAACGAACGCACCTTGCACACGGGATCCGAGAAGGCTAGGCATCCGATCTCGCTACCCAGGAGATCGGGGGGTGGGGGGGGGGAGAAGTATGGCATCATTAGAACCACTGGTTCTCAAAAAATTTCCATCAATTATATTCCCTGTGCTGGGAGCGAACCCGGTACCTATAGAATTAGAGGCGAATGCCATACCTCTGAGCCACTCTGACCCCCAGAAAGTGAAGAGCTTCCTTATAATATGAGCAGTGAGGTTGCCTGTGCACTGGCTTCTTTTATTTGCTGTCCTTGACACTCTTAAACATGTTTCTGTAAAACCACATTTCTGTGGCTACCAGATAGTTTCTTGCTTGTTTAATGATTGTCAATGACTCACTTCCATATGACAGAATGGGCTAGATATTTCAATTCCTATATTTTACATTATTAGTCGCACACAATAAAACCATATTCAGACTGTACTTAAGACAAAACGACGGGAGGTTGTTCTTGACTTCCGTCTCTATGTGTACGGTAAGAATGCCTTCTAACCTTAAGCTAAAAACACGTAGAGCCCTCAAGACAGAATGAGAGGTAGGAAGGATAGTGCGCCTCCATCTCACAGGCTGTCACGTCAAAGGCATTAGACGTGTTTTATACCGATAGCTTCCCCAACGACTAACAAACCTTACAATCAGCGACAACAGTCTACTGTTGTTCGCGGCTGCTGATTCCAGACTCACAGCTAATCTCTATATTTAGAATCTCTTCAACCATTCGCAACCCGGTTGATGCGCCTGGTAGAAGAACAGTCGCCTCCTGACAAGGCAACGTCATTCGACAGCTGTGGCATCAACAGCGGAATTAAACTGGCGATCACACATTTTCTTCACGGGTACGATCCCGGCTGCTCGCATTCTAAAACAGTCTGCCTTATTATTCATATCAAAGTGCATGAGTTTTGGATGTAAGCCTACACAGGCAAAAGTAGTCCCATAACAGATACTGCCGTAGGGGAGAGATTTACAGACTTCTTAATACTAGGTCCAGCTTTATGAGATGGGTTGACCAGTTCCCTTCTATGCTGCCTTTGCCGTCCTTAACATAAGAGCAGAGACTGGTACCTGTTTACAGCTGGATAGAATGGCGTTTGACCCAACCAGATTTCAATTTCCGAACTCGGTATGTTTAGACACATTTTCTGACGTCTTTCATATCATATCTTCTGCCTTATGTTTCATCTTACCAATCTGTCGTTCTGGTTGGCCACCCACCATTCTGTTCCATATGTCTACGGTATTACATAACTTTCGTCTTTATTTCATTTTATATATTCTCTGCGTCTGTTATCACATATTCATGCATCAATCACACCTGAATTTTCTATCCTCTACCTTTTTTATTAGACTTTTCTGAAATTCCAACACGTGCGGTCGTCAGTTCCGCTGCCTGGTTTTCTTAGTGAGAACTGATTGGCTCACGAAGCGTGAGAACATTCTTTGCCGGTGAGGCAGATTTTTATTTTTATTTTCCTTATGGTGTGTTTGAGCGTACCTGATTCTCATTTTTACTCTGCTTCTCTCTTTATCTTTAATTTTTATCTTCGTATAGCCGTGCGACTTCGCTATCTACGTTTTGTGTGTTTTTCGACTTCGCTATCTACGTTTTGTCATTTTGCAGATCTGCGTCTAGTTTCTTTTTCATTTTTCGTTTTTGAAGTTTCTACTTCTAAATGGGTGAATTTTCTTCTAAATAGGTGAATTTTCCCTGCGTATTTCATGTCTCCTTACACATTTAATATATATATAAAAAAAAAATAGAAAAGCAAAGCAAAGAAAACCCAAAATCAGTTTCAAAGTTTCTTTACTGAATGCTACAATTGCAAGTATGAATTAACTCTTAGAGGACAAGGGGTCAGTATTCAGTTCTTCCTCGCAGACAAGGAACTTCCTAACAAGAAGTCCGCACTCGAAGCTCCAGGGATATATACGTTAAGAAACCAAGGACCACTTGTGTTTACAAACATAGCCCAGTCATTATCTCGGTCAGAAAGTCATATCTAACTGGGCCACTTAAGACCGACGCCCAATTGTCCATCTTTTTGTAGCAAGGAAGTCGGCAAAACGACCGTGACTTGAGACTAGTCCTGCTTCCTGTATTTGTATTTAACCGATTCTTATCAACCGAATCTTATGGTTTAAGTAGTTTAGTTCTGCGTATATCTTTTGTTTTGATTTCCTTTCAAGGACTGCTGTTTAGAGTAACAGAATGTGCATTGTCTTACTTTTGTGTGGGGTGTTTAATTTTTGGCGCAGCGACTTCAGCGAAAGAAATAGACAGGAAAGTGTGTACGGTAACACACAGGACCCCAATCCTTTCTCAATCTGCTTCACACACAGACACATACTAGTGCACAGAGAGAAAGACAGAATGTTCGATGCGGCCAAATATCATTGTATGCTAATATTACAGTAGTAATAAAATAACTTTTTTTCATTTTGGGGTTTAACCTGCTCTTAAGACAGACACACAGAAAGACTTATATGAAAACAGGTAGGGGGATAAATAGGCATTCACCATGTAACCGTTAGTCTGTGGAGACTGAGTAGTCAAGATTGTAGCGATTTTCTTACATGATGAGGTTGCCAACCCCTTGCCAACCACATATTAGTTGTATGTGGTGACGTGCACAGGGGATCAGTCGCCCATTTCTTTCTTTGTCTCATACGTGTTGTGTTTATGTTCCGTTAGTTTTGTTTTACACTGACGAATATTACTGCTGCTTTGTTTTTGTAATGTCTTTGTATTCGAAACAGTTGTTTTGTTCTGGAATTCTGTACTTTAATTTTTTTTTTCTCTAGTAAGTTGGCAAATTAAATCTTTCCATCGATAATGTTAAGGTAACATTACACATTCTAGTTCTCATTTTTCTGACGTTGGGCAAACTGGCAATGTGAAAGGAAAGTATGCAGTTAGCAAACAACAGTATACATTGCACTTCTCGATACAGACTAGATTTCAAACAATGATTTAAAAGATTAAATCTGTACGTTAAAAAACAAAACAACGTACAAGCAAGCATGGGGCAAACTTTAGATATAGAGATGTGCACTTTAGGAAAATTCCTTTACAGAACGAATTCTATTTCACGTTAACGGCGTTAAAGCCATATAAATGTAATCTTACTGGCGAATCATCTCACGTGAACAAATTTGGGGAAAATTTCACACCCGTCATTTTGATGGACGTATTTCCCCCTTATTGGCAGAAATGCCCACATATAAGTCAGCAAATGTTTAAGGAGTGAATTTCGTGTTTTCTCGTGACTAGCTATCCATAGCCCTCGTCATCATTCCATTTTCGTTCCATATGGAGCATAAGCGACACCTTGCAGGAAAGTTTGCACCAAAGTAACCATATGTTCTTACAACTACAATTTCTGTAGTAATTTATTGTACGTGACAAAGTTACCAGCCCCTTGCACAACTGCATATTAGTTGCCTCTTACGACATACCTGAGAGATAAGTCGACATATTCTTTGTTTTTCTCATCAGAGACCCCCCCCCCCCCCCCCCCCCCCATCCCAATCCGGAAGTAGATGGGGCGACATGATGCGCATTAATATCTTATTCCATCCCCATTTTGGTGACACCTTTGTCTAGATTGAGACCTTCACTTTTACACAATGTGTGCAGGATTTTTTATGACACTGACCAAATCGTAGGTACAATAAGCGTAGGGAGGAAGTACAATAAATGGTCCAAAACTAGCGCCTATTGATTATATATATATATATATATATATATATATATATATATATATATATATATATATATATATATATATATATATATATATATATATATATATATATATATATATATATATATATATATATATATACCAACGGGCTGATCACCCGTTTGCCAGTCACTTCGATTACGGAAACAACAGCAAATGGATTGATTTGCCGTTGCCCTAAAGACGCCAATAGGCGTGATGGGAAACAATGGCAAAGAAAACCTATCTGCTGTTGCCCTAAGACGCCACTAGGCGTAATGGCCACTGACTGCTTTGATGGTCGGTGGCTAAGGACGGAAGAAGAAGAAGAAGAATATATATATATATATACATATGTGTGTGTGTGGGTGTGTATATATATAACTATATGTACACACCGTAAACACTACGTGTGTGTATGTATGTGTGTATAGTCCCATATCAGATACTTTCGTATGGATTTGAAGTGTTAGAGACTTCACTGTACTAGGTCACAGCTTTTATGAGGTGGGGGTGAGCAGTTGCCTTCCTCACTGCCTTTGTCTCCCCTAACTAAAGAACAGAGTCAGGTACTCATTTTACAACTGGGTACACTGGACCATGACGTTAGTAGGTTTCGAACCAGGAAACGTTACCTCGATAAAGAAGAGCTCTAACCACTCTATCACTCGAACGCACATGTGGTGTATACCAGGCCAAAAAATTGTCCGACTCGGACTCCTGAAAATTTAGAAGTCCGACTCCGACTACAGTTTTTTTTTTTAAACTAGTCAAATGACATAACATTCGGAGTCGGAGTCAGGACATTTTTTTTTACCGATTTCGACTCCACTAAAAAATTTGACTCCACGACTCCGATTCCGACTCCATGGCCCTGGTTTACACCATGATTTAGCCATGACTTCGTTCTTCTTTACACATATGGTCCTTATAAACGCAAGGAGCGCCCTCTCTCTCTCGCTCTTTCCCTACTCCCATGTTTTGTTGTCGTTTCTCCTCATTCGCTAACGTAAAATTGCTTTATTTAGATGCAGATCACGCTCTGAACCTGGAACCTGATAACTTTTCGTTTGGCTAAATCGATGGTGACTCATTTCCCTGGCAGTATAATGTAATATCAAGCCACGTGACTTACCTCTTGTCTGAGACCGCCTCCATTTCATGTTTTAATGGGCTATTCAGAGCGTGTTGTCTTTGAACTGCAAATATTAATGAGGAGGACGTAGATGACATCTGGTCCTGAGAAAAAAAAGGATGACTTATAAACATGGCAGACTGACCGTGTTCTGGGCCCCGGGGCAATAAGGGTCATTGGCCACTTGGAGTCTAGAGGGGAGTGGGTCCACTATCGCTGTGTGCCCTTGGGCATGGCCCGATTGCCATACTGTTAAGTGCAACCCTGCTTATAAGCTTGTGTGGATATGTTAGATAATTATTATTCCAAAGTACTCACCGATTCGCGCCTCTCCCACATCTAAAAAAATAAAAATGGCGTCACAGCGACAAAGGTTATGAGGGTACCACACACTTTTGATTATTCCTTGGCCACAGGGAAAGGACAACGTGTATGCAAATAAATGCAGAAAAAAGTAGGACATTGCACTTCGAGAATATTCCCTGCAAGACGTAAACATATATATATGTGATGGGGCCGAAAAGGAGACGCCCGCCCCCTACCTGTTTCTAGGCAGATTTATCGCCCATATTTTAGAAGTGCGCCTAGTATGTAAAAATTCTGACAAGATAAAGAAGATTGATGAAAAGGCCGTAATAATCCATTGAAATTAAGTTGTGGTGTAGAATTGTGTTATTTGATAATAGCGGTAGGTTTTATTTGTGTTTTCGCTATTCCTAAAGCGATAATCGCGTGTGATATTTAAGTAGCCAAGATTAATACGCCTAGCGCGCAGTAAAGTGAGTGATTAGCCTAGTGCCTATAAAAAGAGATAGCGAACTACCAGCGGCCCTTTTTTAAGTATCAGTCCAGACAAGAGGGAACGAAACGAGGCGCCCTGTTTACCCACACAGAAGAACACAAAGACATGACACATTAGCATCGGGCACTGTTGGGTGTTTTGTTTTGTTTTGATTAGTTTTGTTTTGTTATGTTCGCTAGTCTATTTGTTTAATGTTTGCTTTGTCACTGAATGGGTTATAAAAATAAATATAGCCCCTGCCTCTAGAATCAAGAGTTTTATTGTTGTTCGGGTCGGTGCGAGTGTGACAAGAGAGTGATCACACATCACAACACAATGTCATCATCATCTCGCCCACCCTATCACAATTGGCGTCGTCGGCAGGATAAGGCAGACAGTGACACTGAGCAAACAGCAAACGAACAAATAGTGTAAACACCCAGCAGTGCGGTCCGGCAGCAAGATGGCCGCGGGGAGCACACGTGCTACGAGCAAGGGGGAGCATGAGGATGCAGATCCAACACAAGTGGTCGGTGCATCAGTGGTGCAAACTGAGGGATCAGTAGCAGGTCCACTGCCCCAGGCAGGACACGGACAGTACATGTTGGTGTCAACCCACAAGAAAGTGAGAACTTTTGGAGAACGCACAGGGCCAAACGCGGAGGACTATGCAAGGGAGGTTAGAGCTGCGTGGAGGTCCGGCTACATGAGTAAGGAGGATCAAACCGATGTGATACTCGACAGTGTGACCCCAGTTGTCCGCAGGGAGCTGCGGATACAAGTAAGAGACAATGCCCCGGAGGCAATGCTTCAGGCCATACTCAGGGTGTATGGAGAATCGAGGAGCACCCAAGAACTAATGGCGCTATTTTATTCGGCGTACCAAGGGCCACGGGAATCGGTGCGTGAGTTTGCCTATAGGCTGCATGAGATATTTGAGCAGGCAGCAGGGGCGCAGGAGAAAGCCAGTGGTGTCAAGCTTGACGAAACAGTGCTAAGGGACCAGTTTGTTGCCAGTCTGAGGGACGACTTGACGCGGAGAATGATGGAGGACAGGGTCCGGCACGACCCTGCAGTATCATTTGTGTCCATAAGAGATGATGCTCTGAGATGGACTGGGAGTGGTCAAACAGCAAGAGCTGGGATAGCCACAGTCACCGCATCCGACGAAGAAATGGCACCCAGGTCACATGAAGGAAATGCCGAAGTGGAGCAACTCAGAGCAGAGGTCGCACAGCTGAAGCGCCAGATGGCTGAAATGCAAGATAGGCATAGAAGGCCGGCGAGGGCCATCCGATGCTTTCGGTGCAAAAATTTAGGGCACGTCCAGAGGGAATGCCCACAACAAGCACTAAACTAGACCCCTCTGTGGCTGGGAGTCAGGCTGTGGAAGGGGAGCTTTGTGACTCAAATAGAAAGAGTACAGGTAGAGGGGGCAGACAATTACAGGTTGGCATGAGGAAGAATGTAAATGGAAGGAAAGGGCCTGTTTCTCCAAATAATAGGGAGACTGAGATGTTGGTGCGGCAAGTGGGGGTCATTAACAGGAGGACCGTCTCTAGACGCCGCAGGGACAGCCGCAGGTACAGAAGTAGAAAGAAACGTCATTTATGGAATGGCAGCCAGAGAATCGGGTGCTATAACTGCGCTGGTTTTGGGAATCATATAGCTGCCAGGTGTCCATATGGTCCTCTACCTAGAATATATTTCCAATGCAAGTCAGCACAACATTTAGTGGCGAGCTGTCCGTTTGGTAACTCTGCGGCTAGGGCATCACACAAAGTGGAGCGCAGGCAGAAGGACCGCCACTCAGAAGGAAGGTTAGAGATTCAACCATCACAGGAAATGTCGACCAGCAGCGGACCAAATCCCCAGGAGCTTGAAGAAAGAAACGTGAAGGGAGAGCACCAAGAAAACCGGATCAAGATGGTAGGAGGTCGGCCTGAAGGAGTAGTGCTGATGGAAGGGAAAGAGGTAAATTATGTGTTTGACACAGGTTCACAGGTGTCTACCATCACAGAGCAATGTTTCAGGGAGATGTTTGGAGGGCTCCCCTTGGATGAGGGTAGATGGGTGCGCCTGACAGCAGCAAATGGTGCCACCATTCCATATATTGGTCACTTAGTGGTGGACATACAAGTTGGGTGCACAGTAGTGAAAAACTGTGGGGTTTATGCTGTCAAGGAAGTACAAGGACCTAGAAACCAGAAGAAAACACCAGGGATCATAGGTACTAATGTCCTTGTGGAAATCCCAAACATACAGAACATACTAAGATGGGACCCTCCAAGGGATCAGGGGATGACGCAGAAGTCAGACTCTATAAGAGTATGGGTAGCTGGGAGAAAGCAAACCCACATACCTGCTCGATCGATCAGGGCCATAACAGTCAAGTGCAGGAGAGGAGGCCAGTCAGAAAGTACTTTTCTCTTTGAGCCAAACAGAGACTTAGAACACAGAGGGCTGATTATGAGTCATACATTGACTGTTCTTAGAAGTGGGTCCTGTGATATTCAGGCCATAAATTTGGGAGATGAGGACTTGTTTTTAGCTCCCGGGACACAAGTAGGAATACTGACAGAAGCTGGGGTGGACTATAGCACGTATTTCAGAGTTGTAGGAGCTCAAGAGGTAGAAATGTCAGCAAGTCCACCATACACGAATCCAGAGCAAGAGATGTGCCCAATCGACCTGACCGGGTTTGAGGGCAGTGAGACTGAAGAGCAGGAAGTAAGAGCATTGTTGAGACGCTATGCCGATCTTTTTGCCACAGATGAGACAGATGTAGGGTACACGGACAGGGTAAAGCACACCATCCCATTAACAGATGACACCCCAGTTAAGCAGCCTTACAGGAGAATACCTCCTGCTTTCTATAAAGAGGTACAGGATCACCTACAAGGATTGCTTGACAAACAAATAATCAAGGAGTGTTGCAGTCCTTGGGCCTCCCCAATAGTTTTGGTCCGGAAGAAAGATGGTCGGCTTAGACTCTGCGTAGATGTCGTAGATTTCCGATAGGAGAATTAAGACTAGGTTTGGTCCCTTCTGAATAGGTTTGAATAGGTGATAGACTCAGTGAGAGTTAGTGAAAGGCAATAGAATTTCCACACACGTGAGATGATAGATTTGATATAGTGGCTGTCTCTGAAAGCGAAAAGAATTCTTCTCTCTCTCACCTATCTTCTACAACAGTTGTTACAGCGTCAGACAGACTACACCAATATACATATTACGTATATTTCTATCACTCACAGGCACGCACATACACGTGACGACAGGTAAACACACAGACGTGGGAAAACTATAACAATGATATATATATTATCTAGAACGAGCTGACCAACCACGATTATTAAGTTCAAGAGCGATTTTATTATCAGGAAAAATCGGCTCACAACATCAAAGAAAGTACATCAAGGAAAATACATATACACATAGTCATAAAAAAATCAAGTAAATGTTGCAAGGATGATAGCCCCGTTATAGTGTTAACTCTAGGTTTAGCCCGGCCCCGTTAAGAGAACAGATGATGGCGCCAGAGTCACAGATACATAGGGTTTGAGTCTAAGAGTTTTTCTTTGTTTTATCTCGTAATTATATGCACAGAGTTTGAAAAAAATCTGATTTAACCTAAGACAAAACACAAGAACTCTAGCCTTAGCAACAAATTATGCAGATTGGGAAAAAAAAATTAGGACAGCAACAGGGTGTCAAAGATAAAATAGTGAAAAATATCACTCAAACCAGCGTACACTCATTCATTCCGCCATGGCTTTTCACACTTGTACTCACGACTTTGCTTGCTGCCTCTTGGAACACAGTGATTTTAGATTTTCACACAGACTCAAAAAAATGCAGTCTTCTGCCAAGAAGTCCCCAGTTCCAAAAAGACGTATTTAACTTGGAGTCTCCGGGAACGACTACTTGGGTATGCAAATTTGTTCAAATGTCTGATTAAGTCACCTAACAATTATTCCAGGCGCGGGAGTTAGCAGAGCACAGTGTCAATAGCGTAGGTTTCTAAAAAATGATGAATGTCAGGTCGATGCCTTCCCTCAGTATAGGATTCACTTTAGTCACACCACAGATTTGTCCACAAGATATAATCTAGTCGGGAAATGATTGTTAATATTCACGCCACCAGGCAGCAAATTATATAGAGTTTCTAGAAGAAATTAAGTGCTGGCTCCAAGGTCCAGTATTTATCATTACAGTCTTTGAAAACCCGTTATAGGGATATTAGTATTTCTGTCTAACTTGCACCGTCAGATCAGTGTTACTTGAGAAAACCCACGTGGTTCAAAATAAGGACTGTCTATTTCTTCACAAGTATGGAAACTACTACTAGGTGCTGGTAAAGTTAGGGTCACCCCAAAACTTTCACTGTGTGGAGGAAAAATAACACATATAATATAATAAACAGAATCTGTACTGGTTAAAACTTACATTTAAACTTGCAAGCAGAGAGCTTTGCTTATCATTTAAACTTCCCGTGACGTAAGTTATATTTAAAAATCAGCATTCCTCATAAATTAGGAACACGTGCGTATCCCGTCATCATTCATGAGGCTCGATTCTAGAGTTTATAGTTAGTTTAGAAAAATACACTCGACTGAGTATTAGCAGTTAAATTAAATTTATAAATAGCTACAATTGCCGTTATAAGCTAGAAATTTTAATTTTTCTCTGCTTTCCACTGAATGCTTCCCTAGAAAATATAATAGCCTACCACTTTATTTCTCTTCTGCGCTAAAGAACTAGATTAAAATGAATTAAGCGATTTAACACTTTAACACTCACAAAATCTATATATCTATCATATTAATTACCTCAACCACAGAATTACAGGTAGTCGCACAACTTAAGAATAAAAATGCTGAAAATATTTCTGGAAGTCTAGAAGTTCGACAAATTGCCGAAACAAACTGAGATCTTCGCTAACAGCTATTCTGTTTTTCGAGCGACCTATCTACTGTGGAGTCTATGAGCGAGAATGAAATTAAAGTTTCAAACTTGGCCAATATCTTAAAATCAGACAAAGGGCCCAAACCTACTTCGCCAAGCGAAATTATCTCCCCTACTCCCAACATTTACGTCCGCTTAACGCGTGTCGTAACTGTCACCTACTGACCACGATGTACGCGTGTCAGTTTCAAATCCCAGACAGCCTGACTCCATTGTAGGGCAGTTTTCACACTACAGCTGACCATGGCCCAAGTGAGCGCCGTGTCAGTTTGGGATTTTCAGACAAATGTCTGGATACTGACCGGTGCCGATGTAAAGTATCACACCTCACCGGGACTATGCCGAGAAGAAGCTCGCGCGCTCGTTGAGAATGTAGACGATTTGCTACGTCCTGTGTTCAGCGAACCGACTTATCACGCCTTCTGACGCCCTGCAGCCCTGACATCTACGTAATATCGTCCTAGCGCGATTCTCAGTTTAAGAGAAAGGAAAACAGGTAAAGTTTGCGAATTATATGAAAATAATATTCGCAAAACGAATGGATGAAAAATATACAGGAAAAAAAAAATACAGAGATAATAAAAGAGAGAATTTGGGTGAAAGAATAGGAAGAAGGTGTAGGAAATTAAATGAATATAAACCCTACGTGACAGAGCCTCCCCCCTTTAAGATATGGAAGCACTCCATGTCTACGTTATGGAGTTTAATTTCCTATAACCGTAGCTTCGGGGTGTCTGTCTTCTTCCCTCTCCTCTTCCCCCTCCATCTCTGTCCAATTCCTACTCAAGTCCACTCCTCAAAGTTTCCTTCCCCTGGAATGTCTCCCATGCGCGCTTGAAAGAGCGTCGCCGCTTCTGACATTTTTGAAAGATTTCCTGTGATAGCGGTGGAATATCCCTGCCACTATCATCATCTTCGTCAGTTTTGGCGATCGTCAGGAGATGGTCGGAGGTTGGCACTGGTTTTTCCAAGTATCTCTTTAAGAGATTTAAATGGAAAACCTTCTCCTTTCCTTCAATAGAGATCTGGTAGTTAGCCTTAGAAAACTTTTTCAGGACGGTAAACGGCCCTTGCCATCCGATCTTCAGTTGGTTGTTCTCAGTAGGGAGTAACACCAAAACTTTCTCTCCTGCTTCCAGTTCTCTCTCTTCCGCGACTTTCCTGTATCGTTTAGCGTGCTTTGTGCGAGCTCGCTTAAAGTTAGTCGTTGCTAGGTCCCACCCTAGTTTCAACCTTTCCTTTAAAACCGACACATATTTACTTGCTGAGACAACTGTCTCATCAGCCTTCTCGTCTGTCAGAGACTGAAGTAAGGCTTCAAGCGGGCCCTTAATGGGTCTGCCAAATAAGAGTGTAGCTGGCGGAAATCCTGTGGAAGTATGAGGAGATTCTCTGTAGCCAAATAATGCTGCAGGAATACAGAGATCCCAATCTTCAGGTTTCACTTGTGCCAGCTTACTTAGCATCATGGTGAGGTTTCCATTAGCACGTTCCACGAGCCCATTTCCGGCCGGAGTATATGGCTTAGTGTGGATGTGCTGGGTCCTCAAGATCTTAACGATCTCATCCATCAACAGGTTTCGGTATGGAGATCCATTATCCGTCAACACTTGCTGAGGGAATCCCAACCGAGTGAAAATCTGCACGAGGGCTTCTGCGACATGCTTGGCATCTGCGCATGTTAGCGGGATAGCTTCCGCCCATAAAGTGCATGTATCGACTAAGGTCAGGATAAACCTGTTCCTTCTTTTAGTCCTTTCGAAAGGCCCTAAAATGTCGATCACTACCCGTTCGAATGGTGTTCCCATTATTGGCATTTCACCCATGTGGACTGGGGGGGGGGTCCGTTGCTTGGGTGGTACACGTTGGCACTGGGCACAGGATTTGACATATCTGATAATATCAGTATTCACTCCTGGCCACCAATAATGAGTGGTTATACGTTGGTTTGTGGCGTTCTGTCCCATATGTCCGCTAAAGGGAAGAGAGTGCCCCAATTCTAGGATTTGGCTTCTGTACTGTTTCGGTACTAGGAGCTGGTTGTAACCTTGGTCAGGCTTGCCCGTTCTCCGATAAAGTACGCCATCCTCAGAAAAAATGTCCCCGTGCTGTTTGGGTTCCTTAGCCATGGGCAGTTTCCTAAAGCAGGGTGCCAAAGTAGGGTCCTTGTATTGCGCTTCTTTAAGTTCCATAGGTAACAAATTTGGCGCAGGCTCCCGTTCCTTCTTGGTTTGCCCTCTTGTAGTTACTGCTGCCACAATCGGCTCTTCCGGTTTCCCAATACACACGTATCTCCCGCCAAGTATGACTGGGTAGATGGGATCATCCATAACAGCCGCTTTGATCACACCTCTGACAAAGTCAGAGTGTATCTCCACCAATGCGATGGGAAGCGCTGTAGGTGCATCACTCTTACGAACTCCACAAAGTTTGACGGTCTCTCCTGTCTCTTGACCGGGTTTAACCAGGTTTCTGGCAACAATGCAATCATAAGAAAGCCCCGTGTCAAATAAGCAAGAAGTTTGAGAACCGTTCAAAGTAACAGTACCTCGCGTTGAGGGTCTATCCCCAACAGGTTGGGAATCACTGTCAATAATTCCGCCTTGCGAGACTGTCAATAAGCATCCGATGCGTTTCGGCTCGGTGTGCTCGGTCTGATCATATGTCCCGTGCTCAGGGGTTCTCCCTTTGCCCCCTTGTCCTTTCTGGCTACGCTGCCATGTAGGTCGGTCGGGTTGATCAGACTGTTTGGGGTGGTTGGGGTACTTGTTCTTGTAGAACTTGGATTTTTCAGGAGGGGGGTTTTGAGGTCCAGTTTCTCTGTGGTTGTTTTGGTTAGAAGCCTGAGAAGATTGCTCTAGGTTATGTTTTCGAAAATGCTCCTCTGTCGGTTTCCGCTTTGTGGCCGGTAGTTCAGCCAGCGCATTGTGATAACGCTCAGACTTTTCCAAAATGTCTTCAAGTTTTTCTGCCCCTTCTCAGCGAGAAATCTCCGGGTATCAGCAGACAAAGTGTTCTTTATTTGTTCAGTTAGAACAAGTTCCTCAAGACCTTCATAGGTAGAGGGGAGCTGCGAAAGCTCAAGGCACTTTGTTAGATATCCCTTAAGACGAGATGAGAACTGGTGAAAAGTTTCAGAATTCTCTTTCCGGCTGTTGCGAAACAGTTGCAAAAACTTGCGAGCGTTCATTTCAAAGCGCTCCAGTAACGCTTTCTTCAACACATCGTAGTCGTCTTGTTGGCTACTTTCCAGCTTAGAATAAACATCATAAGCAGATCCTTTTAGGGCCTGGGAAAGTTTCATGTTCCAACGCGACCTTTCTAAACCGTACAGAGTTGCAATTTTCTCAAATTTTTCTAACCATGTGTCAATCTTCTCATTTGGACAAGGACAAGATTCAAGAGTGAAAGACATAGCATTTAGTTGAAGAGATTGAGTGTTAGCAGGGTCAGTTAAGGAAGAATGAGGATGAGACTCTCCATTGCTGGAGGTAGAGGCAGCGCCAAGACTTTGGACTTCTAGAGCCTTAAGAGCCAACTCATGCTGTCGTCGTTGCTCATTTTCTCTTTCCAAATGCTGTCTCTCCTTCTCTCTTTCCTCATGCTGCATCCTGCGAATTTCCATTTCTTCATCCATCTTCTTCTGCTGTAATAGCCGGTCTTCCGCTTCCTTCCTCTCTGCTGCTTCTTCTTTCCTCCTTAGTTCTTCTTCTTTCCTCTCCGCATCATATCTCTCAAGTTCGTCCCTGACAAAAGCTTTCGCTTCTTCTCCTTCCAGTCCCTCCTCTCTCGCTTCGTCCCTGAGGAGTTGTCTAAGCTTTGCCCTCTCGGCCATATTATGTCAGTGACTGAGACACGTGGAGATAGCAAATAGGAAAAAGAATAACCTGGTTCCTACCACTTACGAGAAAAAAAAAACCAAAAATTCAAAAGATGATATCCTTAACCCTGGGATACCTCCTCCAAAGTAAAATCTAACTATCGCTGCTATTATCGGCAATAAAGCACTCAATGCAAAACACGACTACGCCAAATAAATGGTAGTTAAGATTACAACTGAAAATTAAGTTGCTACAGTGGAAAAGCAAAAGAATATTGCAAAAATTAAAGAGAAAAATAATCCCTTAATTTTTAAAAATCCACTATAAGTTCGCCCCTGAAGTCAGATCGGGTAAGGGAGGGAATTAATCTGGACAAAAAGTCCGAAACACACTCCTTAACTTAGTTCAAACGCCGTTCTGCCTCAGTACCCAGTGAATGTTATACACTCACCACTTTACCAGCATTTAGTATTACAATCAGCAGTTAACATATATCCCGACAAAATCAACCTGTAACCAAAATGTATATTATTCAAAGACCGCTGTGGAAAAAAAACTTATTAGTTTGTGTGGTCAGCACGCCCGTAAACAGATCGCTAGTCTAGGGGGTAATTATTTAAAGATATAACAACTCACAAGACATCACACTCTTACTCTATATCAGAATACAGAATCTTAAATACAAAATCCAGATAGACGAGTCCACGTTTGTCGTACTCGTCTTCCTATTCTAAGTTCAAAGACCGGAAACGAGCCCTCATTTGTCGTAGATTTCCGATAGGAGAATTAAGACTAGGTTTGGTCCCTTCTGAATAGGTTTGAATAGGTGATAGACTCAGTGAGAGTTAGTGAAAGGCAATAGAATTTCCACACACGTGAGATGATAGATTTGATATAGTGGCTGTCTCTGAAAGCGAAAAGAATTCTTCTCTCTCTCACCTATCTTCTACAACAGTTGTTACAGCGTCAGACAGACTACACCAATATACATATTACGTATATTTCTATCACTCACAGGCACGCACATACACGTGACGACAGGTAAACACACAGACGTGGGAAAACTATAACAATGATATATATATTATCTAGAACGAGCTGACCAACCACGATTATTAAGTTCAAGAGCGATTTTATTATCAGGAAAAATCGGCTCACAACATCAAAGAAAGTACATCAAGGAAAATACATATACACATAGTCATAAAAAAAATCAAGTAAATGTTGCAAGGATGATAGCCCCGTTATAGTGTTAACTCTAGGTTTAGCCCGGCCCCGTTAAGAGAACAGATGATGGCGCCAGAGTCACAGATACATAGGGTTTGAGTCTAAGAGTTTTTCTTTGTTTTATCTCGTAATTATATGCACAGAGTTTGAAAAAAATCTGATTTAACCTAAGACAAAACACAAGAACTCTAGCCTTAGCAACAAATTATGCAGATTGGGAAAAAAAAATTAGGACAGCAACAGGGTGTCAAAGATAAAATAGTGAAAAATATCACTCAAACCAGCGTACACTCATTCATTCCGCCATGGCTTTTCACACTTGTACTCACGACTTTGCTTGCTGCCTCTTGGAACACAGTGATTTTAGATTTTCACACAGACTCAAAAAAATGCAGTCTTCTGCCAAGAAGTCCCCAGTTCCAAAAAGACGTATTTAACTTGGAGTCTCCGGGAACGACTACTTGGGTATGCAAATTTGTTCAAATGTCTGATTAAGTCACCTAACAATTATTCCAGGCGCGGGAGTTAGCAGAGCACAGTGTCAATAGCGTAGGTTTCTAAAAAATGATGAATGTCAGGTCGGTGCCTTCCCTCAGTATAGGATTCACTTTAGTCACACCACAGATTTGTCCACAAGATATAATCTAGTCGGGAAATGATTGTTAATATTCACGCCACCAGGCAGCAAATTATATAGAGTTTCTAGAAGAAATTAAGTGCTGGCTCCAAGGTCCAGTATTTATCATTACAGTCTTTGAAAACCCGTTATAGGGATATTAGTATTTCTGTCTAACTTGCACCGTCAGATCAGTGTTACTTGAGAAAACCCACGTGGTTCAAAATAAGGACTGTCTATTTCTTCACAAGTATGGAAACTACTACTAGGTGCTGGTAAAGTTAGGGTCACCCCAAAACTTTCACTGTGTGGAGGAAAAATAACACATATAATATAATAAACAGAATCTGTACTGGTTAAAACTTACATTTAAACTTGCAAGCAGAGAGCTTTGCTTATCATTTAAACTTCCCGTGACGTAAGTTATATTTAAAAATCAGCATTCCTCATAAATTAGGAACACGTGCGTATCCCGTCATCATTCATGAGGCTCGATTCTAGAGTTTATAGTTAGTTTAGAAAAATACACTCGACTGAGTATTAGCAGTTAAATTAAATTTATAAATAGCTACAATTGCCGTTATAAGCTAGAAATTTTAATTTTTCTCTGCTTTCCACTGAATGCTTCCCTAGAAAATATAATAGCCTACCACTTTATTTCTCTTCTGCGCTAAAGAACTAGATTAAAATGAATTAAGCGATTTAACACTTTAACACTCACAAAATCTATATATCTATCATATTAATTACCTCAACCACAGAATTACAGGTAGTCGCACAACTTAAGAATAAAAATGCTGAAAATATTTCTGGAAGTCTAGAAGTTCGACAAATTGCCGAAACAAACTGAGATCTTCGCTAACAGCTATTCTGTTTTTCGAGCGACCTATCTACTGTGGAGTCTATGAGCGAGAATGAAATTAAAGTTTCAAACTTGGCCAATATCTTAAAATCAGACAAAGGGCCCAAACCTACTTCGCCAAGCGAAATTATCTCCCCTACTCCCAACATTTACGTCCGCTTAACGCGTGTCGTAACTGTTACCTACTGACCACGATGTACGCGTGTCAGTTTCAAATCCCAGACAGCCTGACTCCATTGTAGGGCAGTTTTCACACTACAGCTGACCATGGCCCAAGTGAGCGCCGTGTCAGTTTGGGATTTTCAGACAAATGTCTGGATACTGACCGGTGCCGATGTAAAGTATCACACCTCACCGGGACTATGCCGAGAAGAAGCTCGCGCGCTCGTTGAGAATGTAGACGATTTGCTACGTCCTGTGTTCAGCGAACCGACTTATCACGCCTTCTGACGCCCTGCAGCCCTGACATCTACGTAATATCGTCCTAGCGCGATTCTCAGTTTAAGAGAAAGGAAAACAGGTAAAGTTTGCGAATTATATGAAAATAATATTCGCAAAACGAATGGATGAAAAATATACAGGAAAAAAAAATACAGAGATAATAAAAGAGAGAATTTGGGTGAAAGAATAGGAAGAAGGTGTAGGAAATTAAATGAATATAAACCCTACGTGACAGTAGACTTCAGGGCACTCAACAGCAAGACGAAGAGGGATGCATACCCTCTACCCCGAGTAGATGAGTACCTGGATGCGTTAGGAGGAGCAAAGATATTCTCATCGCTTGATCTGGCAAGTGGTTACTATCAAGTAGCAATGGATGAGAAAGACCAAGAGAAAACCGCCTTCACTACCCCTTTTGGACTATATGAATACACCAGGATGCCTATGGGCTTAGCCAACTCGGCCAGCACCTTTCAACGATTAATGCAGAGCAGTATGCATGATTTAGTGTTCCAGCTGATACTAGTATACCTTGATGACATTTTGGTGTACTCTGCTGACTTCACTAACCGTTTGAGCCGACTGGAGAAAGTATTCTCTAAGCTACGCCAGCTAGGGCTGAAGTTGAATGGAGGAAAGTGTAAGCTGTTTAGGACGACGATTGAATTCTTGGGGCATACTATATCAGCAGACGGAATAGGAGCTATGGAAGACAAGGTGAAGGCTGTTCAAGAGGCCCCTGTACCACGTTCCCAGACTGAGTTACGGTCATTCCTGGGATTGGCCAGTTACTACCGCAGATTTGTGCCGGGCTTTGCAAAGATAGCCAAACCGCTACATGATTTAGTAGCTGCGCTCAATCAAGGCATGCAGACTAAAAGACGAAGTAAGTCACCCATAGGAGAGTTGTGGACAGAAGAGTGTGCTGTAGCCTTTGAGACACTGAAAAAGGCACTAACCTCCACACCGCTACTAGGGTTCCCTAACTTCTCGCTACCATTTATCCTGGAGGTAGATGCATCATTTGAAGGATTGGGAGCAATTCTCTCGCAAGTACAAGATGGAACAAAGAAAGTCTTGGCATATGCAAGTCGCACACTTCGATCCTCTGAAAGAAACTCAAGCAGTATGAGACTGGAACTGCTAGGCCTTAAGTGGGCCATGACTGAGAAGTTCAGAGGTTACCTGCTAGGATCACAAGTAGAGGTATTTACAGACAATAGGGGTCTGGCCTTCTGGGAGAAAGCTAAGCTGGGAGCTATAGAGCAGAGATGGATGGCCCAGATGGCGATGTTTAACTACACAATCCGACATCGGGCAGCAAGAGCCAATGGAAATGCAGATTATTTGTCCCGTTTTCCTATTGAAACCGCAGGCGAGGAACTGGAGGATGACGCAGATGTTGCAATAAGTGGCATAACAGCTGAGGTTATCGGAGAGTTTACCCAGATACCATATGAGATAGGGTTGATGACAGCAACAAGCCAGAAAGATATCAGTGAAAGGGTACCGGCCGAATCAACCACAGCACCAGCAACCACTCAAGCATTTCCCACCTATTCGCGTGAGGAATTGATAAATCTTCAGGGAGCGGATGATGTGGTAGCGATGGTTAGGAAGATGGTAAAGGATGGCACCAGACCTGCAGGAAAAGATGCTCGAAAGATCCCCTTGGCTGCAAGGAAACTACTTAATCAGAGTAACCGGCTCGAAGTGACAGATGGGTTGTTATACCGGACAGTGAAGGGATCAGATGGATCCAGCATAAAACAACTGGTAATACCTGAGTCCATGAAACCACGGATACTAGACTCTGCTCACAGGGTGGGCCATCAGTGAAGAGAGCGCATGCTGCAGTTGCTGAGAAGTAGGTGCTTCTGGGTAGGCATCACAGCTGATGTTGACGTCTTTTGTCGCAGATGCAACCGATGTAACGTCGCCAAGGCACCTCAACTGAAGTCTCATGGGCCATCGGGAAACTTGATTGCCTCCAGACCGCTTGAGGTGGTAGCAATGGATTTCACACTGCTAGAGCGGGATTCCAAAGGGTTTGAGAATGTATTAGTGCTGACAGATGTGTTCAGCAAGTACACCATTGCTATACCAACAAGAGACCAAAAAGCAACAACAGTCACCAAGGCCCTGGTGGAAAAGTGGTTCCAGTATCTCGGAGCTCCTCAGAGGATACACTCTGATTAAGGCCGGAACTTCGAGTCAGCGGTAGTCGCAGAGCTGTGCAAGGTATATGGAGTCCACAAGAGCCGTACTACAGCTTACAATCCTAAAGGCAACGGGCAGTGCGAGCGCTTCAACAAGACGTTGCATGATTTGCTGAGAGCCATGACAGCCGACCAGAAGCGAAAGTGGTCTGAACATCTAGCGGAGGTGGTTATGGTCTACAACTCTACCCCCCACTCTTCGACAGGGTACTCACCATACTACCTCCTCTTCGGTAGAGAACCAAAGCTTCCTCTAGACTTCATGATAGGCAAGCGCCCAGATGAAGAGCCGGAGACAACTGATGAGTGGCTGCAAGGTCACCTAGAGAGGTTGCACATAGCCCACCAAAAAGCTGCAGAGAGAATGCAGAAAATGGCCGCTGACAGGAGGGAGAGAAGTAATCAGCTTCCAGGCCCCACACCATTGCGAGTGGGTGAAAGAGTGCGGAAAAGAGTGCACTACACTGACAGGGCCAAAATACAAGACGTGTGGTCCAACGACGAATTCATTGTATCGTCAATTCCAGAAGCAAGCGGTGGTCCTTATGTGATAAGGCCAGCAGGCAACGAAGATCTGAAGATGAGGGTTGCGGCGCACGAACTGAGACGAAGTGAGGACAAAGATGATTCTCCGAATCTGGTAGATGCTACACTAGGCCTACCTGAGGCACCAGCTTCGCCAGATGAGACAGATCCTGGGGAGGACGTGCATGGTCTAATGCCCGAACCAGGCTGGTATGCCCTGCAGCCAATAGAGGGTCCTGCCCCGAGACGATCTGAGAGGTTACAACTGAAGTGCCAGAGGGAGTGATGTTGTCGGGA
>JAMPIV010013419.1:0-117500 GCA_024509875.1 Oreohelix idahoensis | reverse complement strand
CAGCTTCTGGTGGATAGGGCTTGTGATAATTGGTTAGTAGCTTATCTAGGAGAAGGTAAAACTCACGTCCTAGAGAGGGTACTCCAGTTTCCTATAGTCAGTGATGACTGGAGCAAGTTACTGCCACATTTACTTCCGCCTGGCTCTCATATTCTCTTTGTTTCAGCCCCGGCTTCCATGGGTTAATGGTACGCATGACCAAAATATTATAACATCTAAACACTTTAAAGTAAATCATGTTATGCAAATTTACATTAACAAGAACACACAGCATTACATCACTCACGGACCACTGAATGAAATACAGACTAGCTCACAAGATTACAGTGGATAACTGATGCACAAAACAATTATTCAAGCTACAACTTTTCTATCGATTTCATAAAATGACGGCTTGTCTTCAGTAAATCTTTGTTCTTCGTTTACAATGGAAATAGGCTATTTATTTCTCCCGTGTTTTTGTGGTTTTACACAGCTGCTGGGATATTTGTTGCGAAATGAATACCCAATTATAGCCTTTGTGCATCCAGCTCACATGTCCCCACTGCGAGCTCCGCTCAAATTTCCTCATTACAGGTTTGGAATTCTATTATCTAGATTCAAATCATATTTCGTCAATGAAAGCTAAACAGTAAACGTGCATCAGCAGTAAATAACATAGATTAGCACTCTCCAGGGCTTTGTCATGTTCGCTGATTGAAACTAGAAAGCCTTGTCTTTTAGGGCTTAGTATTTATCAATGCGGAGCTAGAGTTAACAGAGTTTTTTTTTTTAATTAAAAAATGCACTTGCGCTCTTATATATAACCGAAGGACGCTGTCTATGGTGAAAGAAGCGTGTCTCGCCACAAGAATGCAAACACATCAAGGACAAAAAAAAAATGGTTTAAGACTACTGTAATCTTCCAGAAGAAAGCACATAACTAGATATGGACAAGAGAGTGCATTGCACTTTATATAAGGAGCCGTAATAAGAGTTGTTATATATATATTTTTTAAAAATATAAACATAAATTGTTGTTAAAGTAGATGTAACCTCTACACCTCACGGTAGAAGGGGAACGACTAAGTAAGTAAGTAGATGTAACCTCTACACCTCACGGTAGAAGGGGAACGACTAAGTAAGTAAGTAGATGTAACCTCTACACCTCACGGTAGAAGGGGAACGACTAAGTAAGTAAGTAGATGTAACCTCTACACCTCACGGTAGAAGGGGAACGACTAAGTACGTAAGTAGATGTAAGTTTCGTAAACCAGGGTAAGGTTTCATTCTTTTACGTACGCCCGCTATTACTCGAGGCGAGAATCTCCGGTTAGTATATCTAACCTGAGACTGATTTTTACGCGAGTATCCCGTTTTTCCCTGTACGATGACAGGTGTCCACTTGCCATTCAGGCAGATACTCGCCGTCTTCGGAGGGTACCCATTAGAGCTGGGTCGGCTCAGGAGCCGCCAGTCCCTGGTCGACGACACTCCTTCAAATGTCTTCGCCAGGGCTCGAATTAATCCAGTCCAAGTCCCGGTCGACGACAAACATTCAAAATGTCCTCGCCCGGGCTTGAACCTGGATCACCCGATCGCCAGCGCAGTGTGGTAACAATTACACCAGCGCGGCTCCCAGGTATCATTCAAAGATACAATCCAAATAGAATGATCCTTATCCTGACAGTAACAGTTTTAGAAGCATAAGATAAAGGTAGTCCCATAGCAGATACTGACATTGGGGAGTGAAGTGTTAAAGACTTCACTAAACTAGGTCCAGCATGGAGAGGTGGGGAGACCAGACCTCGCTGCCTTTTCCGTTCCTAACTCAAGAGCGAAGTCAGGTACCCATTTACAGCTGGGTAGACTGATGATATTATAAAGATTTCATGTATGTGTATGTACATACGTATTTCACCTTGGCATTTGTAACGAAACATTAGCTGGTGGGATTTCGTGCCTATGTAAAACTGATACAGACATCGAGATAGATAGATAGATAGATAGATAGATAGATAGATAGATAGATAGATAGATAGATAGATAGATAGATAGATAGATAGATAGATAGATAGATAGATAGATAGATAGATAGATAGATAGATAGAAAGCGAGGGAGAGAGAGACAGAGAGAGAAAGAGAGAGAAAGAAAGAGAGAAAAAAAGAGAGCGAGAGAGAGAAAAGAGAGAGGAGGAAAGAGAGGGGAGAGGGAGGAGAGAGAGTGGAAGGAGATAGAGAAGGAGAGAGGGAGGTAGGTAGGTAACCTATATCTCTGCCTAACGACCTGCTGTCTGCTAGTCCAAGAACAGAGTAGTGGGACATTCAAACTCAGTGACATGTTACCCAATGTTAACTTCACTAAAAGGACGAGACTGCGAACTTAGCTGAATGCACTTCAGGATTAAAGTGAAATGAACAAAGGTGGTTCCTAAGCTTTCACTGAAAACGTGAAAGAAATACCTTTAATCAGGGGCATAGCGTGGTTTGGAGTGTCGTTGGAAGAGTCAAACAATTTCCTAGCTTAAAAATAGTTTTTCCTTCTTCGCGCACTAGCGATCTACCCATCCTCCTCCGAGATCAACCTGTAGAACGCGACCGAACGGTTACCGAGCCTATTCTAAATGCTTAACCCCAACCTTCCTACCTTCCTACATTCCCCCCCCCCGTCATTTTGTGGAACTTTAGTACAAACAGCTAGTTACAGATGGTTTATATATGCCACAATCATGTTGGAACAACACAAACAGCTAGTTACAGATGGTTTATATATGTCACAATCATTTTGGAACAACACAAACAAGTAGTTACAGATGAGGGAAAAAACGGAAGAAATGGCCAATTCTGCACTATCTATCTATCTATCTATCTATCTATCTATCTATCTATCTATCTATCTATCTATCTATCTATCTATCTATCTATCTATCTATCTATCTATCTATCTATCTATCATCTATCTATCTATCTATCTATCTATCTATCTATCTATCTATCTATCTATCTATCTATCTATCTATCTATCTATCTATCTATCTATCTATCTATCTATCTATCTATCTATCTATCTATCTATCTATCTATCTATCTGTCTGTCTGTCTGTCTGTCTGTCTGTCTGTCTATATATCTATCTGTCGGTCGGTCTGTCTGTCTATCTATCTATATATCTATCTATCTATCTGTCGGTCGGTCTGTCTGTCTGTCTGTCTGTCGGTCTATCTATCTATTTGTCAGCAATTGTCTGTTTTTTACAAATAAAGACATACATTCCGCGTAATCCGAGATAAATACGACAGAAGTGTCCACACTTCAACTGCTCCGAGCAATTTTCGTGTACGCCAAATGAGCCTGGAGCAAATATCCAGCGCATGCCAAAAGCGCCACTCAGTGGCGCGACAACTCTGTCCTCATTACACAATATGTAGCCACACAAGAAATGATTAGGATCTGGTACGTCCAAAGTGCATCTCGAGGGAATACAGCTCCGAACGCAGACCAGTCAGGAGGGGCAGTTCTTTGTAAATATCAGACTGTGTCTTTTTCATTCAATAATTTACCCTTCAACTTTCTCTGAAGCATAACCTTTCAGTCAGCTTATGCCAAGCTCTCATGTCCTTTGTCATCCATTGTAGCTCTTTCCACATCTTCTCTTTCCTATTTATGTCTGCCCCTAGTTCTCTTCATTTTTTTTTCCATTTTCCATTTTTGTAAATTGTTTTGTGCTCTTTGTCTCGTATCTTGAGAATTATAAATCAAGGACATCCTTGTAATGTTATCAGCTGATGTCCTGAATGTGTATCCTATCCAACACCGAACGCTTTTCATCACCGCATGGTCCACTGATATTTGTTTGGTTCTTGTCATAATTTTCACATTTGTGGTCTTGTCATGCTCTGTTAATATTCAGCGTTAGCACCCTTTAATGAAAGTCAGTTCACCAAGTGATGGTAGATCAAAGACAATAAAAGTGTGTTCACTAAGAACTAACGCTCAGTGATGATGGATGAAAGACAATGAAAGTTTGTTCACCAAAAACTAACTCTCAGTGATGGTGGATGAAAGACAATGAAAGTTTGTTCACTAAGATCTAACGCTCAATGATGGTGGATGAAAGACAATGAAAGTTTGTTCACTAAGATCTAACGCTCAGTGATGGTGGATGAAAGACAATGAAAGTTTGTTCACCAAAAACTAACTCTCAGTGATGGTGGATGAAAGACAATGAAAGTTTGTTCACTAAGATCTAACGCTCAGTGATGATGGATGAAAGACAATGAAAGTTTGTTCACCAAAAACTAACTCTCAGTGATGGTGGATCAAAGACAATGAAAGTTTGTTCACTAAGATCTAATGCTCAGTGATGGTGGATCAAAGACAATGAAAGTTTGTTCACTAAGATCTAACGCTTAGTGATGGTGGTGTCACAGGGTTAACCCGAAGGTTAACCAAAGAGAGTTCTCGTTGTGGTGCCGGCGTTGTCAATGGCTCAGAATTGCCTGGCAACCGGTTGAAGGTAGGCAGCAGGAGTGGGAGAACGTGAATGTAAGACTTGGGGATAAGTTCCCAGCTGTATTCTCTCTCGCACACTTTCTTTCCTTCTCTATATATGTAATTAACGTGTGTTTGTAATGCAAACACGACTACAACATTTATTGAATTACTTAAAGGTAACAACATCCAATTACAATAATACAAATGCAATAAGAACTAACATTAACTATACCTGGAAAAGAAGATAATAGTTAATGCAAAATACACAAATGAATCTTAAGTCTATACAATGTGATGATGATGATGATGATGATGATGATGAATTTAAGCGAATCCTAAATACTAAAAAGGGATATCTTGTTTCTTGGTCTCTAACTGACTGTCAATAAAACTATGGGTGTTTGTACGCCGTGAACATGTCTTTGTCTGCATTCAATAACATTGTCCGGCTCACTGACTTTCTTCGGGTGTCGATGGCCTGATCTTTTGTTCTTCACAATGCGAGTGTTGACAATGAAATGAGCGGCTGGGGTGGCGTGTTCATATGTTATGTAGACCGCAACGTTTTTCTGTAGAGACTTCGTCTGGTATGCAGATGTCCCTTTGTGGTGAAGATATTTTGCTCATGTGGTGCTTGATATGAATATGTTATATATCTGTATATGTTGGCGCATCAGTTTTACTTGGCGAGTCTGTCCATTACCGCAGGTAATTTAGGATCTCAATACTTTTCTTAGGCACTGGGTTTACAAGATCGTCCGTCTGCTCCTGCAACTTCTGATCAAGTTTTCTCAAAGGCACTTGTTATAATGACAATCGTCCGTAGGCTACTGCTACTTCTGATCAATAATTCACGTAGACAGCTCTTAGTAATGCATCCCTTATTCTAGGTATTTTCTGCTTACTTTTCTGTGTGGGTGGTTGATGATAGAAAGTATCCATCGCCACCTGGCAAATTCCTTTCTAAAACCCCCGTTGTTTGTTGGTAGGTTTGTTGCCGTTAAATATCTGTGAGATACGTGTTGTCGCAGTATATCTGGTTAGCCCTACTCATTTAGCTTATCCTGTGATCTGCGCCCGCCAGGGTAGTAAGACGAAGGCCGAGTGATCTCAAAGGTCCCCTGTCTCTACCACTGCGATGGATAAAATGATAACGCCTTATAAAGTACCCGTAAATTTATGTTACGCATGTGGTTTGTTATTGTCTGTGAAATCTTATCACTATCATGAATAACTGCGCGATGTTTACTGCACTGTTTACTGGGTAATGTAAGAAGTAAAAGAAAAGTGTCTTGTATTTACTTCGTTACAGTTACTGGAAACTGTGCGATCTTATAAATATAATAATTCTCTTCGCGGTGTTTATTGCAACCTGTACTGAATAGTGTAAACTATAATATTCTGGTAAAAAGTGCCTGGTATTTACAGTGTTATGTTTATGGAAAATATGTATATATATATATAAAACTGAAGTTAAGATGGATGTATAATAATAATGTACAAACTATAGTACACCAACCTTGCTTTCCATATAAAGAAATCACTGACTTCAGGTCCTGATTCTGCCTCGTGAAATATAGAGCCAAGTCGGGTCGGGCGGAATGCTTTCTCTTAGCACTGCTGAGAGACCAATTTCGTTGGGTTTTATAGTGTCCGAATGGCCGCTGGCGATTTCCCGTGGTCGCTTATGATGTCATGTGAAGTTTCGTTCGTCTTACTTCAGACAGACAACCAGTCCCCATTACTCTGTAAAGTTTCTATAATATTTTGCTATGATCGCTTTCGTGTTTTGCCTCGCCCAGACAATCCGTCTCCTGTCCGTCTGATGTCTGTGCAGCGTTTAATAGTCTTTCTATAATGACGTATTCTTTACTCCTTTCATGTTGATCTTCGCTCAGACTTTGGGTCTCCGTTAATCCAATATTATTTTGTCTGTTCCATGAGATCCGACTGACCACAATACGCATTGTAAAGAGTGCTCGCTGAACTGTCTCTGGTCGTCCATTATGCTCTGTTACTAGGCAAAATAGTACTTGTATATTACTTCCCTTGTGTAAACACAAACGAGTCGTATTGGCGACTACCTCGAAAGTATGTTGACCTAAGGTCTCCTTGTTGTGAAAACATTCCCTGCGAAATTTGATGCTTTCCCAGGGCTTTCGCCGAGCGCTGTCTATTGTGGACAATGGGTATTCACCATTGAATGCTTTCTCATGCCTTGTAACATTTATCGGCAATATATCGGCAATTGGTTTTAGGAATTTAAATGCAGAATTACTCGCCTCTCGCGACAGGTGGATCAAAGACAATGAAAGTTTGTTCACTAAGATCTAATGCTCAGTGATGGTGGATCAAAGACAATGAAAGTTTGTTCACTAAGATCTAATGCTCAGTGATGATGGATCAAAGACAATAAAAGTTTGTTCACTAAGATCTAACGCTCAGTGATGATGGATCAAAGACAATGAAAGTTTGTTCACTAAGATCTAATGCTCAGTGATGGTGGATCAAAGACAATGAAAGTTTGTTCACTAAGATCTAACGCTCAGTGATGATGGATCAAAGACAATGAAAGTTTGTTCACTAAGATCTAATGCTCAGTGATGATGGATCAAAGACAATGAAAGTTTGTTCACTAAGATCTAACGCTCAGTGATGATGGATCAAAGACAATGAAAGTTTGTTCACTAAGATCTAACGCTCAGTGATGGTGGATCAAAGACAATGGAACTTTGTTCGCTAAGATCTAACGCTCAGTGATTGTAGATTAAAGACAATGAAAGTTTGTTCACTAAGATCTAACTCCCAGTGATGGTAGATCAAGGACAACGAAAGTCTGTTCACTAAGATCTAACTCTCATTGATGGTGGATCAAAGACAATGATAGTCTGTAAAGCGTTGACAGCCGGTGTTGAAACATATTTATTTTTTAAATGCTTTTAGTTGTACGAAAAATCGCTTAAGAAATGTGTTTGCTCTTTGTCTCTCAAGCGTGCCCGTTTTATGTTTTATCCTGGACGAGAGAACGAACGAATGAACTTTATTTTCAAAGGATTTAGAATTGGAGACAGAGAGAGAGAGAGAGAGAGAGAGAGAGAGAGAGAGAGAGAGAGAGAGAGAGAGAGAGAGAGAGAGAGAGAGAGAGAGACCGACAGACAGACAGACAGAGAGGGACAAATAAGTACACAAGGAAGAAGACAGCTCGCTGGCACAACACTGTGATAGTTTTCTGCTGCACATGTTAAGCATTACCGGAACAATTTCCCGGCATGCATTTTATGACACTCTACGAATCAAATTCTTTGTCTCATTGAGTTTCTCGTTGTTGCCTAGCATAGCCGCTAACCTGCAGTCATTGTTTAAACCAGAGGTTTTCAAACTTTTTTGGTCCGCGGCTCCCTTGACCTGTGTATAAATCACCGCGGCTCCTCTCTATACTACGAAGATCTATATTTATTGATGGACCTGGCTCATAATATCGAGCCCAACACTTTTCCCAAGCCACCGCGACGCCCTTAGCCGAGGGCCGCGACGCCCTTTGGAGCCGCGACGCACAGTTTGAAAACCTCTGAAACTATAAAACAGATTTGACATAACTACAGATCTAGTTTGTGTACATGTGTTTACATAAGCTAAGGTGTACGCTGAATTAGACACATGAACTAATATACATGTCAATTGTGAGGGCAGTAAACAAGGGACAGAGGGACAGAAAGAACGTTGGCGGGGACACCACATTGTGTTTATCGTGCTTAATGCGAGCAACATTTTAAAATGTTTGGAAACATTGTGAAAACACAAGCAAAAAAAAAATAAAACAGGAACACTAAGCTAAAGAAAAATTACAAAAGCATTAAATTTTAGCAATGACAGTCAATCAATCAATCAGTACCCTATAGCTCTTCCCCCACCACCCCCCACCCCCCCCCCCCCCCACCCCCCCCCCCCCCACCCACCCTTCCCAAGCAGAATAGGCCTTCAACAAACATATACCATTTCCTTATGTCGTGTACCATCTGTCTTTTTTTTGTCCTCGTCATCATTTTCATATCTATCACCAGCTGTCTTGTAATGCCTCAATGAATATCTTGGTCACTGGACAGATATAACAACAACAGCACGTGCCTGTGAGACAATTGTTGGATTGCTACAGCATTATTGATGCCTGTCAAGAGCCATGGTAGTTTACTTTAGAAACACTGAGCTCTCTAAAAATCTACCCGAACAAAATCATGTCCGTTTTCAGGTGTCAGAATACTGTATTTCAGGACGTGGGAATAAGTGCAGCATATATCTAACATTAATCTCTGAATGACAGGGGACTAGACTGGAACCAGGCTAGGAGGAAGACAGCCGATAGGATAGTATGGTGCTGTCTCTGGCTAAGTAAGCATATGCAACATTGATCTCCACCAGTCGACCTGTTTCCTGCTGATCTAACAACAGAGCAGTGGACAATTCAAACTAAATGATATTTTACACCATGTTAAGTTCACTTAAAGAAAAGATAGCGTTCTTAAGTGTATTTTTTTATAAGCTAGCTCTGGATGTTTCAATAGGAACGCGGAAAAATTACTTTTAACCCTGGCGATACAATCCTGGCTAATCCTAGAGAGCAATTCCGAAATTTCTGTAGTTTTAAATCTGTTCCCCCTCCGTCACTTAGAGATCTACAAGTTCACCGCCTGTGATCCATCGGTAGATCGGGTTCTACCTTATTCCCACCTCTGCTATACACCATACACAAACATCATACAATCTTGTTGGGTTGCCATAAACGCAAAGATATGGACAGACAATAGCGGATTTGATGAGCTAATGGGAAAACATGAATTTACGACAACGAAAGAAAATGGAGAAATATTCATAATTTTCCGTGCTTCAGATCAGAAACCATTTTATAGCATTACAAGGCAGCTTTTGCTCTGGGATTCCCTGGATCAGAGAAGTGGAGGGACACATATGGAGAATAGAATCGGAGACAGACTTCACAAGATGGAGGTTATTGATGTACCTTGAACAGATGACACAGGGCAGGTATACTTGACATGAATCTGAACTGAAAAGTACTGAACTGATATTCTTAGCATTCTTCTGTAAAACGACATCTCTGTGGCCTCCAAGTTGGCGGATAGGATAGCAACGATTCACTCCCGTAGCTAGGCGGTGATGTCGTTTGGAAGGTCCTGGGTTCGATTTCCGGTAAGCCAGTCACTTCTGTTGTCTAGTCGTCTGCTTGTAGCTTGCTTACCGATTCTGTATGATTCACTTCCATATGGTAGGATTGGCTTTATATAACACCGAAGATTTCTCTTTCTTGCTACCACTGACACAGGTTTGTTCAGAGGATAATGTAGTACAGTAGGTTAAAAGCTCAGACGGAGCAGTAAAAATTTAGTTTATATCATTATCCTTGCGCTGTTCTAAATATTAAATTAAAATAATGACGTTATTTTGTAGGCGACAGTAATGGAGACATTTCGGAAATCGTGTTTAAAAATAAGATAGAAATAATAAGATCAAGTGAAGGAGAAAAATTAACAAAATAAGAAGAGTGGAAGCGTGTCTATGTGCTACAGAGAGAAGACGCAAAGAGTGGGAATTCCAAATTACTCATGTATATTCATGAGAGGCAATGAGATATTTCGTTCACACATGCGTGCGCTTGATTTATTAAATTTTCTTTAACAGAAAATGTTGCTATGAATAATAAAGTAAACGAGCTTAAAAGTTGCAAAAACAGACCAAATCAAGATAGAGATCTTACACAAACACACACAAATTGCAACAAGAAATCGATCACAAAAATAAACAAGTATATGAAACGAGATCACACGATAATACGGGGAAATATCTGGAAGGAGATTATGTACACCACTGAGTAAGATCGTAAAAACAAACGTCGAAATTAGGCAGAAGGTTGCTCTAAAATACAAAAAAATAAAGAGATGGGTGAGAATAACAATACAAATATGATTAATAATGATAATAATCTTGAATGCACTAAATGACAGAAAAATCTTATACTTGTTAGTTGCATTTATTGAACTAGTTCTCAATGATATTTTATATGTCAAGGTTATTTATATGATATGCATATCAAACATGGAGAACAACAAAAAACGACAACCAAAAGTAGATAGACTTTCAGAAATGGGTGCTTGCGTACAACAGAAGGATTCAAATGGGATGACAAGATCACCAATGTGGGACTGACGGAAAGAACCAAACAAGTACTAAGTGAAACAAAATGAAGGAGAAGGCGCTGGTATTGGATAGAATAGACTTTGAGAACATCAGTTCATACATTACAGAGCCGTCCTTGTTTTCTAGAGTCCCGGGGGTAAGAGTGCGTAACGTCAAGAAAGGATTAAAAAAAAAACAAGAAAGGTATTAAACATGAAGGAGATAAAGAAAACATGGACGTGATACATAGCAGACGATTTCTTTGACTTTTAATGTTTGTCAGAAGTGAGGACACTTGCTGCCAAAGTAAAACAAATGGCCAGTTACTGATTAAAAAATTTTCGAAAGAGCTGTAGACTTTGTTTTCGGTTTCAAAACGTGTACGAGTATTTATTTATTTCACTATTTCTGTTAAAACAAATTTCTTAAGAATCCCCTGGTTCGATTAAAAAAAAAAAAAAAAATCCTGGTTGGAAAACGCCGGCTTATTATTATTCTACGTGAAAATGAAAGGAAACGTTTACGTCTACATAAAACATAAGAAGAGACAAGACATTACGATTACGTTACGCACGATCAAAAAAAAAATGTATGCCCTGGCAACCTGATGGCACTAAATGGAAGAAAACCTTAAGACTCATGAAATGAAAAAAAAAAAAAACGTCTTAAACGTTCTACAAATATACTGAATATTCTTTGAACAGCTAAAATAAGCATAAACTCTTACATTATTGCTATATCTTAGCTGTTCAAAGAATGTTCAGATAACAGGAATATCTGTAAATAGTTTCTTATCATCTAAATATTATTTGAACAGCTAAAATTGGCAGAAAGCACACAATCGTAAAGATCAAAACATATCGAGCAAAAGCCCAAACCTCACCACACAGCCCACCACTAGAATTGACACAGCCCACCACTAGAATTGACTATTTTCTTCAAACAAGGCACTGACCGATAAAACCAATTATGTGAGAGCGGTCTCTGTGCTAATTACATTTGAACTGGACCATTAGTAGCCACAATTTTATCTTACATCCTTTTTTCAGATTTAGGGAAGTTGATACGCTGTTACGGTAGGTAGTTTTGTCACGCACATGCCAGGCCATCATAATCCTCATCAAATACTGAAGCTTCTAGAGCAGAGGCAAAAATTGTCCATCTAATTCCGTCTTTGGTCTCCTTTTTTTCTCTAGTTTGGTTTGTCTTTCTTTCGATCTCCAGTTTTGTGTGACTTTCTATCTCCAGCTTTGTTTGTCTTTCTATCTTCAGTTTTGTGTGTCTTTCTATCTCCAGTTTTGTGTGTCTTTCTGTCTATCTCCAGCTTTGTTTGTCTTTCTCTCTATCTTCAGTTTTGTGTGTCTTTCTATCTCCAGTTATCCTTGTCTTTCTCATCTCCAGTTTTATGTGTCTTTCTGTCTAGCTTTGTTTGTCTTTCTTACGTTCTCTAGTTTTGTTTATTTTTCTCTCTATCTCCAGTATTGTATGTCTTTCTTTCTATCTCCAGTTTTGCTTTTCTTTCTCTCTATCTCCAGTTTTGTATGTCTTTCTGTCTATCTCCAGCTTTGTATGTCTTTCTATCTCCAGTTTTGTTTGTCTTTCTCTCTGTCTTCAGCTTTGTATGTCTTTCTATCTCCAGTTTTGTATGTCTTTCTGTCTATCTCCAGCTTTGTATGTCTTTCTATCTCCAGTTTTGCTTGTCTTTATTTCTTTCTCCAGTTTTGTTTGTCTTTCTCTCTATCTCCAGTTTTGTATGTCTTTTGTCTATCTCCAGTTTTGTATGTCTTTCTGTCTATCACCAGTTTTGTCTTTCTTTCGTTCTCCAGTTTGTTTATTGTTCATTCTATCTCCAGTTTTGTTTGTCTTTCTGTCTATCTCCAGCTTTGTATGTCTTTCTATCTCCAGTTTTGCTTGTCTTTATTTCTTTCTCCAGTTTTGTTTGTCTTTATTTCTTTCTCCAGTTTTGTTTGTCTTTCTCTCTATCTCTAGTTTTGTGTGTCTTTTTGTCTCCAGTTTTGTTTGTCTTTCTCTCTATCTCCAGTTTTGTCTTTCTTTCGTTCTCCAGTTTGTTTATTTTTCATTATGTCTCCAGTTGTGTTTGTCTTTCTTGCTATCTCCAGTTTTGTATGTCTTTCTGTCTATCTCCAGTTTTGTCTTTCTTTCGTTCTCCAGTTTGTTTATTTTTCATTATGTCTCCAGTTTTGTTTGTCTTTCTTGCTATCTCCAGTTTTGTATGTCTTTTTGTCTATCTCCAGTTTTGTTTGTCTTTCTCTCTGTCTTCAGTGTTTTCTTTTTTCCTCGTTTTAGTTTTGTGTGATAGGATTGTCTTGGTACTACTCCTATGACTTTTAATGGCGTAGCGTGTGACCGCTCTCGGCTACATCCGCTGTCTTTGAACAAAGAATAATAGATGTTTACGAGCTGTGTTACAGATATCTCACCTACTCCCTGGAGAGTTGGTAACACTGGGGCTTACGAGAGAAAATTGATTCGGTCGAAGTAGAGCTTAAACCAAGCTTTTCCCAAGGAAAAGACGCAAGTTTGAAGGATAAACAAAATGGAGTTTTACAAATCCATAATCGGATTATGTTCTAAGTCTGAAAAGCTCCATTCTGTCCTTTCCTTAGCTTGTCTTTCTTTTTGTTATTTTACCTCGTTATTTCTTTGTATGTTTTTAAAACGTATTTATTCTCAGCGTTCTTATTTCTCATGTTTCGTTAACTGTTTTATGTATACATTTTTTTTTTTTTGTTGGCCTCCGCATTGACGTCTTTCTTCCCTACCTCGACCTTTGAGGTTGTCTCGGTTTTCGTCTTTCCCTTCATTCGCGGCACATTTAATTCAGCTTAACATGCCTCCTCGCTAACACATTTTGACAATACGCGTGAGAAACATTCCAGATAAACTACATGTTAAACTGGCTGGCGTGTGCATAGCTAAACATTGCAGAGAGAAAATAAATACGTCAAAATCATTTGTGGAAAACCCCGTGTATTTTCCGGGCGTCTCTGAAGAGACAATGAAAGAAAATGACTACAGGCACGTCATAGAAGGGGACTAATGTGAGCTTGTGCATAGGGCTGGCAACCTCGTGGTTTAAAACGAATTGCTACAGGTACCACCGCTGTCAGAAATTGTGTATGCTTCATGCAAGGGGAAGCTGCTGCAGTGGTGATTTCACGCTACGTAAAGAGCGCAAAGGAAAATGGTGATAATCTGTAGAAAACTGAAGACATGATACTCGGCTACACAGTGTAAATGGTAAGCTTGTCCTGCATTGTATTCTAGGTTGGCTTGTAATTTGAAGGTAAAGGTAGTCCCATAGAAGAAACTGCCTGGGGAGTGATGTGTTAGAGACTTCTAAATACTAGATTAATCTTTTTGAGGTGGGGATGACAATGTTCCATTCCTCGCTGCCTTAGCCTCCTTTAACACAGTCAGATACCCATTTACAGCTGTGTAGACTGGAACGTGATGCTACCAGGTTTTGAACCCGGTAACTTTTCCGCGGGGAGGCAAATGCTCGAACCACTACCAATGGAACGCTTGATTTGATAGGATATCAGCGATATTTGGTTAGAATTCTCTCTCCCTCCAACTCTGTAAATTATGTTCGTTCCACGTGGAACACAGGGCTGTGAATGCCGTCCGCCATCGGTTTATGCTTTGATCTATCTCTTATTGAAAACTGCTTGTGATAGTTTGGCTGCTTTAGGTGCCTCTTCCACTGTTCTCCTGTTGCTCTTTGACTTTCCCATTTTTCTCTTCCCTAGAGAGTTTTAGTGAGGGTCATTTCTGGTTGGTTCCCTCCTGAGTATGGTCCTATCCATCTCCATTTATCTGTATAATCTCCTGTTTTATTGCTAGTTGTCTGGTTTATTTCAACACATCATTTTTATTTCTTTGTTTTTTTGTTTGTTTTTATTTTGTTATTAGTTGCGTCCGTCTGATACGGAGGATGCGACGTAGGCATAAGAAGGTGAATGTCTGGAGTTTGAACACTGATATTTTTGGTGACACCGCACGGTTCAGAGCCGTAGGTATGACAAATGTATGTAGCTGGAAAGCTTGCATTTTGACGTGTACCCTTATGAAGCCTGATTAATTATCTATACGTGCCCACAACCGTAGACGATTTGGGTTTATGATACGGGGAAGATCAAGAGGCTGACGAATATACAGTATTACATAAATCCTGAAACAACGTGGGATCACAACAGCCAATACAGTATTACATAAATCCTGAAACAATGTGGGATCACAACAGCCAATACAGTATTACATAAATCATGAAATAATGTGGGATCGCAACAGCCAATACAGTATTACATAAATCCTGAAACAATGTGGGATCACAACAGCCAATACAGTATTACATAAATCCTGAAACAATGTGGGATCACAACAGCCAATACAGTATTACATAAATCCTGAAACAACGTGGGGATCACAACAGCCAATACAGCACTCTTAGCTCAAGAACGAAAACTTGAATCCCCTCAACGTTTCACGACCAATGTGAACCGAAAAAAGTAATGTTAAGCTTAAGTCTTTAGTGTGATTTTGTCATGGCTCGAGAGACAGCCTGAGAGGTAAAAAAATTTTTTATCGCAGAATGTGCTAATCTCCATTATAATGGTAAGATTATGAATTCAAAGACTCTGCGAAAACCGACCAAACTAACTTGCACAAAGATATAAAAAAAAAAAAGCCGTAAAATAGTTATAAACACTGACATGCGGACAACAAGAGAATCACAACGATATTTTGAAAATCTGTATCAAATTTATTCAGAATACCAGCACAACGACTTTTTAATGTAAAATAGTTTTTCACAGTATCCAAACTAAGAAATACAAGCAGAAAGCTACATAATCCCCCTTGAGCATTATTGATCAGCACGTGGTAATCATTCATGCTGCAAAATCCCGCGGCTTCTTTCCAGCATTGAGTCAGCAACATAAAAGTCAAGTACCAGGATTGGTGGCGTAGGCAAAAGACAATAGTTATCTAAATACAAAACTAAAAATAAAATTACATTAAATACCCTAATTATAACCAAATCTTAGGTTGAACAGGGTAGACCAAGATGGTGGAAGAGCAGAGGCAATAATGGTCAGCTGTTAAGTGCCCTCATCTTCCTCATCACCTTTTTAGAAAAAAAAAATGTGGCGTAGGTGATCATGTCTTTCCACAACATCCTGTATCCAGTATTGCTTATCAGTTCTGTTGCTGACTTCTTTCCCTGCCATTCTATCAATGTGTCAAGTATCTTCTCTCTTTGTTGCCCTCTATTGTTAAGGGATTACCAAGATAAAATAAAACAAGCAGAAATGATAGAAGTTTACAACATCTATGTTTTTCTGTTTTTTGGTTTTTTTTTAATTTGTAAGCATGTAATCAGACGCTTCTGTGTGCTGGTTTTTTTTTTTAAATTTGTGTTTGTTTTCTTTTCCATCGCTCGTTATGTTGTTTTTTCCCGCAAGGTGGTTATCATTTCAAATTTTTTAAACGTGAGATCAAACTGTTAATACACTGATCACAAGCTCCCTGTTTGGAAACAACAGCGCTTCCCTGAGATGATATAAAATATCCCTGGTATTTAGAGAAGGAACAACCAGACTGAAACAGACAAAAAGAACCCTAAACCTCAAAATACATCAAGAAACCTTACCCAAGCAACACCTCGACCCAGGGTCGGACTGAGCTGTTGGGCAATCAGACAGTGCCCGATGACCCACAACAGTAAGGGCCCACTCTCCTCTAACCCCTATCTATGTCGGATAGGGGGTTAGGGCCCAATAACCCTTATTGCCCGGGGCCCAGATCACGGTCCCTGCCTGGGCCCACGCATACACAGACGTATCAGCAACTACTGTAACAGAAAATGGAGGTGGAGTCTTTTTAAATAACGGCACACACACACACACACGCACACACACACACACACATACACTAAAACTCTCAGTAGCAACAGGACAATTCTCAAGTAACTTCAAAGCAGAGTGTTAGGTCTAGAAAACTGTATCAGAAGTCATAATGGCAGAACAAAGCACCGAGAGACAAGTAGCTGTCTTCATAGATGATCTGCCAGTGGTTGCAGCGCTGTAAATAATGCAGATGAAATGACCTTAGAGTATCACTCCACAAACTATATCAGCCATTCAAAAAAGTTGTAATACAGTGGATTCCATTTCGTTGTAACATCCTTGACAACGAAGAAGGTGATAGATTGGCAAAGGAAGGTAGAAAACGGCATCAACCTAATACAAACATAACTTATGAAGAGGTTAAGATACTGAAACAAGTGGGAAGCAGAGCGACTCTAGGTCAAAAGAAAAATCATGCATATTACCAGCTCAGTAGAAGTGAACAAGTGGTAACCTTCAGACTCTGCACAGGTCACAGCAGATTGAGATACAATCTATTCAACACGCGAAAGATATGAACTAGCGATCAATCTAACTGTGGCACCTATAAAATTACTAATGAACATCTGTTGCGAAAAGTGCCAAACAAACGAGGAGCACAGAAAGTACATATGGCCGTCATCCCTACAATTCTTGGACAAACTCTATGGAGATACCAACTATTTTAGGCCGACCACTGCTTCAAAGATACCACCAACAAATGAATAAAGCCAGAACAGCCTTCGCCAACCTCAACAACATTTGGAAATCTTCTCAGTACAGCACAAACAGCAAATTAAGATTATATTAGAGTTACGTACTTTCTGCACTTTTGTACGGTGCAGAGTGCTGGAGAGTAACAGAAAAGGAAATGTTCAAATTATCCCCCTTTCCACACAACCTGCCTAAGGAAAAAATTTTCGCATTTTTTAAACCCGAATACCATCTCCAACCTGGAACACAGTGCAGCCAAAAAGACATGCACATCATCATTGCGGGATGACGCTGGAACTGGGTCGCCATGTCTTTCAGAAGAGATCCTGACACTATCACCAGAACTGCTATGCTATGGACCCAAGAAGGACTGCGAAAGAGAGGCAGACCAAAGACAACCTGGCTGAGAACTGTGGAGGCTGAGATGCAAAGCATGAACCAGAGTTGGGGCACTGCACGACGGATGGCCACCGACCGAGCAAAATGGGGACAGTTTGTTGCTGCCCTACAAAGACGCCACTAGGCGTGATGGCCACTGACTGCTTTGTCAGTCAGGGGCTAAGGATCCAAGAAGAAGAAGACTGCTTTTGGCTTGCACCACAAGTTTTACTCCCCCAGCTAGTTCCGGTAACTTGAGCTTGATGTTCTGTGTTTCTGAGCCATGTGGCGAAAAGATTTTTCTCTCTTAACCCTCGGTTTAAATGACTAGAAATATTAGATTCTGTGCTGATTAAGGTGTGCCCTACGCATCTTCATATATGTTTCTCTGGGGTGAAGGTGATGCACCGTTTGAACATTGTCAAAATTGTTCATTATTACGTGAAGTGTCGCAAAATTTTTACTGGATTGATATTCTCCTTCGTGTTGAAACTTTTTAACTACGTATGTTAGAGGCACGTGACCAACAGCAGCTGGTACACTCGGAGGAAGATTGCGTGAAGCGCTTCACGTGTATCGTGAAGCCTAAATTTAAAAAACAAAAAATTTAACTGATTGCATCGTGTTATCGAAACGCTCATTAACCAGTTTACAATACAATCTCAGTATGGACAACAAACAGTTACATAAACCTTCTCTGTAAGAGCATGCACTTTGACGTAAGGAGCCAGCTGCTGTGGTGGATCCATGCTCCTCGAGGAACGAGGAAATAATTGGATGATTATAAGTAGTAACGAAAACATGCGAACCAAACAGCCGTCGTTGTAGTCTAGGCCTCTCGGAACATTATTATTCTTGTTTATACTTGTTGATGTTTGTATAAGGTGCTCACTTGACACAAGTGTTTATCTACCTCACTTTGGGAAACATTTGGCTTTCCGCAGTGTGATCATAAGAGTGTTTAGATGTAATTATGATCGCGCACGTTGAGATAAGAGACGTGGCTGCATAGACAGATGGATAGATGTGAATTTATTGATCAGATGGCAATTATAAACAGGTAGACGGAAGGACAGACAGGTAACGCTTGTTAAAACTACCGTTAATGATGTGTTTGAGGATTTTATGAACGGTCATGTTAGCGATGCCCCGTGAAGTTCCTAGGGGTCTCTGAGTAGGCAAAGAAAGGATAGGACTTCTGCTCCCTCATGTATGTCGTACAAGGCGACTAATCTGAGGATGTGCTTGAGGACTTGGCAACCTTATCATGTAAAACCAATTGCTAGTGAAACCACTGCTGCATGAACATGTTAATGCTTAGTGCAGGCTTCTTGCCAGGGGATCAACTGTAGTGATGGATTCATGCTTCATAAGGAACAAACAGGAACATGATGATGATGATGATAATGATGCTAGAGACAGCATTACAAATTATATCAGTTACACTTAGGTGAGTGTCGAGTCGTATAGCGGTTAATGCGGTGTCTTCTAGAAGTACAGGGCACGGGTTCGAAAGCAGGTAGAGTCACTCTTCCGTCTACTTAGCTGTATAAACTGGTATTTGATCCTGCCTTTGAGTTAGGGAAGGCAAAGGCAGTGAAGAATTGAGCTGGTCATCTCCGACTCATAAAGCTGAGACCTAGTATATTGTTGAAATCTCTAACACTTCTCTCCCTTAGGTCAAGATCTCTATAGGGCTATTTTACCTTTTCACACTTAAGATCTCGTAGAGTAAGGCTTCTTAAAACAGGTGTCTGCGAATGGCTTCTAGGAGGTCCGTGCACATAAACTAAAATTTAAAATTATGCGTTTATGTACATAAAAATGTAAGAAGGGGTCCGTGGCCGTCACAGGACAATCAAAGGGGTCCATAGCAAAAAAAAAAAAAAAAGATTAAGAAGACCCGTCTTTGAGATTATATCAACAGTCATGTGACATATAAAACAATAGGTCATTTCTGATAACCAAACGCAGGTTGTGTTACAGGTAACTGTAAAGATCGCTTTGTAATTAAAAGGTCATGTTATATTAAATTGAAAGGTCATATATTAAATGTCATGCTGTGTGTATCAAAATTTGTTTTCTTTCTCCACAGTGACAACAACCATGGGAGGAAAGTCTTTTGTCATCAGTATCTTTGACACGGCGGGACAGGTAAGATACTTTAGCATATGCATTTTATGTCTGTCAGTCTATACATGTACATACATGCAGAGTCGGATCTTGGATGGTGCGAGCGGTGCAGCCGCACCACGCGCAGGAATGGGGGAGGAGCCAAAATGCGTTAAATAATTATAAAAAGCATTAAAATTCCAAAAAGAACAAGAAACAAATAATTTCAAATTAAAGAATTATTTTCTTGTATTTGAAAAACCTCGCTGTACCCTGAAAAACCCATAGGGCCAGCTCTGCAAACATTTCACTATCTAAGAGACAATCTATTACACATAAATACTTACACCCATTCACCAATCTGCTGTTTATTATGTATTCATTCATCTGCTATACTTTTATCCATTCATATATCTATCTATGAATGAATTCATCCATGCAGTCATTAATGATTCTTTGATCCAACCTTCATGCGGGCATACACTCATTCATTGATCTATTCATCAACGATGTATTTATTACAAAGCAACGAACCATCCATCGGTCTAACCATGTGTTAAGCTATATTTCCATATGTCTATTCACCTAACATTCTATCGCTTTATTCATCCATAAATTATTTGAGTAATAGTCTCTAAATTAGTTCCTAGTGTAATCACAGACTATATTCTCTTCACAGGAGGAGTATATACATCTGCGGGCACTTTCATACGTCAACAGCGATGTATTCCTACTCTGCTACTCCGTGGCAATGCCAGAGTCTCTACGAGACGCACAGGACAAATGGATTGCAGAAATTCACCAATACTCCCCAAACACGCCCATCATTTTAGTTGGCACACAAATTGATCTCAGAGACGAAGTTTCGCAAAAATCTCGGTCCAACAGCACCAGACGTGAATCCTGCAGAACTACAAAAGGGGCCCCAGTGTTCATCAGTACCAAAGAGGGCGCTAATATCGCAACGAAACTTAATCTGGACAGCTACGTTGAGTGTTCTTCCTTGACAGAAGCTGGCATTACGAGACTCAGGGAAGCCGCAATAGAAAGCGGACTGAGAAAAGTTGATCCTGACGATAATGGATGTCACTGTGCTTGTTCTATAGTATAGGCTACTGTCCTTTTTAGTGTGGCCTATCATAAAATATTGTATCCAGTTTAAGAAGTAATTTATAGAAAAGTATCAAGGAATTAACAATTTGCTCTGCTGTTTAAAAAAGTATTTTTGTTTAAATTTTGGCTTTATGCCAGTTTGCAATTGATGAACTATTGTTTTCGATGTAACGATTGCGAGCAAAATGTAACATGGTCATTAAGTAAAGACCAGGTTAGCCTTCAGGCATTTTAACATTTTCAATCATCGTTTTCCAAAAGGTCTTTTACATTTGTGCTAGCGCCCTAATATAACCTTTGGTCTTTGAGTCTAAATTGTGCGAGGGGCGCCTCGCCAAAACGAGGCAATACTTCTTAACATAAAAAAGCACATTAAAGATGGTACCGTACAACGAACCCTGCCAGGCGTTAACTTGAAACCCAAGGACATTGTAACATTAAGTTTTGAGTTTATCATGCCTGCAACTTTAATAAAAAAAAATTTTTTTTTAGTAATTTTTATTTATTTATTTTTATTTTTGTAACGAAGGCAGGAAGCAAGCCCTTTTAAAACCTTCCTTAGTAGCATTTCAATCCATTTTACTATTTGCATGTCTGATCTACCCCGTGTTGTTCCGTGGGGTCTCTGGGAAGACCAAAAAATAATGCAACTACTGCTCTCTCAGAAGTGTACTAATAGGCCACTAATGTGAGGGCTAGCAACCTCATCATGTACAACAAATCGCTGCTGCAGCATGTGCGCGGATGCAGGTTTCTTGCAACAGAGCCAGATTTGATGTTGCCTCCAAGGTGCAAAAGAAAAAAGGAGATGTATTAGTGAATTATATTGTCTAGTGTGAATTTTTGCTTTCTGAACTGGCTCAAATCCCCACAAGTTTTAAACCCCAACAAAGATGATGAGAGGAGAGATACAGGATGAAAGTGGGGAAAAGATGTAGGAAGTGAGACGGACAATGGTCACGTGAACTTTCATCAGATACACATGTTAACTCGGTATATATGTACGAGTATATACGAGTATAATTGTATAGCATATACAGTATTATATGTATGATTGTATATATGAATTACGTATGCATGCACTTTTGTGTGTATGTATGTGTGTACGTATATATAACGTGCAAGGCTCATCTGCTGTGCGCACAGTTAGGATTTCGCGCTTCTGTCAGCACAAACGATGACCGAATCCGCTTATGCTGATTTGACCATTTTGAAACTTAATCAGCGCACTTTTATTATGATGTCTGTGCTGTTGTTATATTACTATTTGTGTATTGGTAAAAGCATTTTTTATTGACAATTTCAGCCACCAAGTAAATGCACGGCAGTGATGACACTGTCTCGTAAAGTTAGCTATGTACACGAAAAGCCTATCTGGCGATGAATGGATCGACAGAGCACTTGTGGGAGATTGTTATGTGATGAAAGTTACCTTGTGTACATTTATAGTTATAACTGTTTACTTAAATTACTATTACAAAAACAAAATATAATTTATATGAATCACATTTCTTCGTCATTGAGTATCTATCAAAATCTTTTACCAGTAACAGAATGTCTTTTGTCGGAAACTTCAAATGCCAGGGGAAGCAATAACCATAAATGGTTTTGTCTACACTGAATTATTTTTTTTACTGTTACCTCCCATGGATAACAATCGATGTGTAATTAAATAAGGTTTTTTTAAATTTTTCCCCCAACCTCCCACCCCCTTCCCCACCTCATTCATTATAGTCTTTATATTTCCCATTCTTTTCTCAAATTAACCAATGAAGTGTAAGATCTTACTACAGGAATTTTATTTCTAGCCAATTCCTCACATACACAAAGAAAAAAAATATAAAAATGAATTAATGCCCTTGAGATGGATGTCACTAGTTTTGGCCATTTAGGACAGAAATTCGAGGGAAAGTCTTGGACACTGATTGACGCCTGGCATCCAACTGATTCCTAGCGAATGAGAAAGTAATGGCCATTAATGTTTCGAGATGGCACCTCACACTTCCCCTTGTTTCCCGTATGCGCCTCGCTAAAGGATCCTCATCCCACACGTTAAGAACCGGTGCAGGCATTTATCAACTGCTATATATAGTTCACGAGGTGGTCCCTTAGGAGACAAATAATAGGACTACTGTTTCCTCAGGCAAGTCCTACTAGGCGACTAATGCGCAGTTGTGCACGGGATCGACAACATCTTCAGTCATGGGGACCACACACGCTCCTCTATCTCACCAAAAACTTAAAATATGATGATGAGGGTATTCAGTGGTATCAACCTTCACTCAAGATTACTTTTGGCAGAGATATAAATAGAAGAATGGTGCTTCTACTTCAGGGAGCCTCACAGGAATTTTAAGAAAACAAGCATAACATCATCGTCTTGTAAAAGAAATTGCTGCATAAACTTCATGAACTGGTGCAGAAATAAAGACCACTACTACAAGAGCATATGTGTCACGGTATTTTCTCCCTTGCTCCACAGTAGTGGACAAACAATGGCCAAACTTAGAGTGTTATCATTAAGCGAAGTACGTTGCACTGTTTCGTTAAGCCTGTCGCCCAGTGCATCCGACTTCAACAGGCGTTTCTATCGGGTTGCCTTTCTTAGCCCTTGACTGTCCCAGCCTGCCTGCAAGGCAACAGGTGTGTGTCTCTCTTGTTCTGGTCCCTAACCTTGCTCTTTCCGGTTTGGGAGACCCTGCTGGTAGCTACGCTACCGCCGGCATAGCTCTTGGGGTCATGGACACACACAAGCTCCTCTATCTCGCCAAAAACTTAAAATATAATGATGATGGTATTCAGTGGTATCAACCTTCGCTCAAGATTACTTTTGGCAGAGATATAAATCGAGGAATGGTGCTTCTACTTTAGGGAGCCTCACAGGAATTTTAAGAAAACAAGCATAACAACTGAGATCATCTAAACTGTCATGAACTTTTTATCTTCCAGTCCCTTCTGTGAGGAAAAAGAAATTTGCTTGTATTGTCTGAGCCCCCAACTGAAATGATTCAGTAAAATATTACTTTAATAGCTCTGGATGGTTATGTATTTAAAATAACTGAGTCATACGGGAGCAATTCTTTCAATAATGATTAAATCATCTGTCAATTTGTATTTACAGATAACAAATTTAATAATCAATTATAATTAACAAAGTTAAAATAGAGTTGCATAGCACTGATGATGCGCTGATATTTTAATAACTGGTAATGACTTTAAAGTGGCTATCGTTAAAAAAAAAGTTCCTTTGCTGAGCCAGACTGTAATACTTAACTAACCAGGTGTTGACGATGATTTGTTGTTTGTGTTGGGTTCCGTCGCTGTTGGTTCTCAAGGGTGTTTTTGACTTTTCCGTCAATCATCAAATTATGTGGCAGTAGCACGTCCCTGGCGATAATGCTGCGGGTAACCACTCCAATTGTCAAGGCAAGCGTCTTCAAGGCCCATCTGATGTAGGCGTCTAACGTAGACTGCTGGCAACTTGAACCACAGAGAGAAAACAAATGTCTCTTCTAAGCATAAGGTCTCCTGAAATGAGAATCAGGCGCCCTTTACTTATATTCCACCACTTTATCTTCCTCAGAAACTTTACTCTACCTGAGCATTAATGTTAAACCAAGTGAGTCGGATGAAAGTGCGTTTGGACAGTGAAAAACGACAATGCATTATTTAAACATGTTTGAATATACACATAAACTTATTAAAATGTTAATATTATAACAATGTACACCATGGTGTCATCATCATCCACTTCCTGCTCCACAAGGAGCCTGGGACTACCTCTGCTTGTGGGTTTCTTGTAAGGAAACACGCAACAAGCAGTCACCAGCTCTGCAGTGGTGGTTCAAGAATCTAATAATTCTATATGCGGAGGTAGCCAGCCTCTTGTGAACCTGTACATGCACAAGCAATTTACACATTTTAGGGGGAAAATACAAAATGATAAAATGCACGTATTCCAACTTACACCGATTATCGGATTATCGGAAATGAATTTACAGACTTCTTGCACAGTAAAATTTTCCGAACAGTGTCGGGTCACTGGTTTTAAGGGGCCGTCTTACAGGTGGTCGGGGTACTACTTTAATTATAATCCAAATATCACTCTGTATGCAGGTTCCTAGGACTTGTGTATGCAAGTATGCCATTGTGTAGTTCCTTGCCTTTGTTGGTAAACTACAGTAGTAATGCCATTCGGAGAATTAATTCCCGCAGTGACATATCTGAAATCTTCTGATGTTTTTTACTAGATGGGGTTATATGAGAGAACGAGATTTGGTTATATGAGAGAGCTAGATGTGGTTATATGAGAGAACTAGATGTGGTTATATGAGAGAACTAAGAAGCATGGACACTGGCAATTTAAAGAAGAATAATACTGACTGTTTTTTAAACCCATACAGTCGTTTTTACTGAATACTTGAGGTGCCATATTTGTAAGTGTGCTATTATAGTTGTTGAATGAAGAAACTGAGCATCATTTTATCAAATACTCATTCATGTTTATTTGTGATTACGTCGTCAGTACTTACATGTACAAAGAAGAATATTAGAATTTTATCATTACACTTTTGCTGCTGATTTTTGTGTCATATATGGCTGACCTGAACTAATTTGAACTACATTTTTTGTTACTGTAAAAAGAGTTTTAGTTTATTACTTTAGTTACAAGTTTTAATTTTATATTGCCCATTATGTTTATTTGTTTCACAGTCTAGTCATGTTAGACACATTCTAAAACAAATAAATATGCTATTTCTGATAGAAATTCTTTGTGTGCTTTGTGAGTCTAATGTTACTTGTAGTGGACAGTTATCAGTTGATTGCTAACATTATTTCCATTTCTATTAGAAATTGATTTATATTTGAATTGTAAACAATTGTAAACAAGACCACTGTCTTTTGACCTTTCAAAGTACTGCCTTTGCTTCTTCATCTTTCAATTACAGTCTCGTTTTTCTTTCTAAACCCTCTTCTCCTGACTTTCTTTCATTATCCTTCCTACTATTTCATAAATGGTTGCTTGCGTAGGATATAAGGGTTGAAGGGGTATGACAAGATCACCAATGTGGAACTGATGACAAGATCACCAATGTGGAACTGATGACAAGATCACCAATGTGGAACTGATGACAAGAACCAGTCAAGAGTCAGTGGAACAAGAGATGAGATGAAGACGCTAGATACTGATACGACACGCATTGAGGAAACCTGTTGATGGTATTACTAGATACTCTTTGATCTGTTTGCTCTGGAGTCTCCGGGGGGAAAGAGGTAGAGAAAGGCCAAAGGTCACACGGAGAAGAAAACTGGAGACAGATATGAGGGGGAATGAATAATCATGGGAAGACCTTGAGCTGATAGCACGTGACAGGAAGACCTTGAGCTGATAGCACGTGACAGGAAGACCTTGAGATGATAGCACGTGACAGGAAGACCTTGAGCTGATAGCACGTGACAGGAAGACCTTGAGCTGATAGCAACGTGACAGGAAGATATTGAGCTGATAGCAACGTGACAGGAAGACCTTGAGCTGATAGCACGTGACAGGAAGACCTTGAGCTGATAGCACGTGACAGGAAGACCTTGAGCTGATAGCAACGTGACAGGAAGACCTTGAGCTGATAGCACGTGACAGGAAGACTTTGAGCTGATAGCACGTGACATGAAGACCTTGAGCTGATAGCACGTGACAGGAATTGGCTTGAGTTTGTTTAAAGACTACACTCTTTTGGGAGCTGAAGGATGCTAATGGCGATGATGATGATGATGATCCATCCATTCTTTCCTCACTTATTCTGCCTTAACATTGTTCTTTAAAATGGTATTCATCATTTTCCTTTGCGCTGCTTATGGAGCATGGATCCACCTCTGCAGCTTGTCCCCTTACAGGAAACCTGCACCAAACATTCACATGATTTTGCAGCGGTAGTTTATGTGACAATTTGATTTACACGATGAGGCTGCTAGTCTCATGTGCAACCTCACATTAGTCGTCTTGTACGATATTCTACGAGCAGTAGCCGTATTTTTCCTTTGTCTCTTGAGAGATTCGCGGGAACTACACTGAACTTTTAAAATGTTATATCCCCATGGTTAATGTCAACGACCTGTTAAACGTGTTGGTCAAAATAAACATACCATTTAAATTACTGTAGGAAGTAAGAAATTATTTCACATTACACGCAATCTACCCTTACCCTCAATTCTGCGTGGCAGCGAGACATGGACAACCTATGCTAAACAAGAAAGACGGCTCAATACCTTCAATCTATGGTATCTGCGCCACATCCTCGGTATTTCGTGGAAGGACAAACGTTGAGGTGTTGTCACGTGAAGGCCTTCAAAGCATGTATACACTGCTTAGACAGCGCAGACTACGCTGGCTTGGCCATGTCCGCTACATGGAAGATAGTCGCATCCTGAAAGATATCTTCTACGAACAACTGACAGATGGCAAAAGAACAGTTGGGCGACCGCAGCTAAAGTTCAAAGATGTGTGCAAGAGAGACACTGGACATAAATCCAACAACCTGTGAGAATAAAGCTGCTGATTGCACCGAATGGTGATCCCCCCTGTGGTAAAGTGGGATGATATAAATATTTATAGGGACTTAGTGTACTGACTGAGATCAGCTGTGAAGGTATCTGTATCTAATAAGTGTGGTGTATTACAGATGACCTTACTTGCTACCACATTTATACCTCAGTCAGAATTATTCTGGAATATTGTGATGACTACATTGAATGTCTAGGGTTATGATAATGATGAAGTGTAAGTCACAACAACAACAGACAGATAAACAATTTAATTTATTCCACAACAATTTACAACACTATGACACTCACAAACATATAACACTCTATAAGACTATCTTAAATGAGTCAAGTGTAAAGTTTCAAATATCTATGTAATAATTCCTTTCAATAATAGATATCCTGATTCAACTACACAGTGAACCAGGAATCACAATCAAATGTAATCACAATTAGTATGTACACAGTTTATATATGTGATCTTTGTATTGACATATTTTATTAGTATTATCCTATGTGTGTAAGTTGTGAAGTAGTACTATGAGGTAATACTGGTTTTGTTGTTCAAGCTAGATTGTTGTTTGTCATCATGACTTCAAGTGTTTGATTATCGTGGAAATAGTATTGGGAAAAGTTCACAGTTCCTGTCATTTGAAACAATTTATTGTCCCTCTGTGTTTAATATAATGTCAATTTTAGAGGGGGCACATAATGTTGAGCTTCTCTGGCCACAGAAGCTTATCTTTCGTGATGGCGGCAGGAAAAGACTCCTCTGCTCGATTGCTTCACTGTGTTCTGGAGACACCTCACTGGTCGCTATCTGGACCAAGGAGTATGCTGTCAGCCTCTGGATTCAGCAAAACTCAGACCAGGTGCTGCTTCAATAACTTAGGACCACGGTCCCTGAAACAAGAAGGTTGTACCTCCTATTTCAGAACTAATTTATAATCTATTTCCACACTGAACACAATACATAACAAACACTGAGTTCAGAGCGGTAGGCCAACTGCCAGCTTCATCTGAAACAATTTACACCAGTATACTCCTCCTTAATGGTTACTACGCCTCTGCAATTCCAGCATTAGTTCTTTCTAGTCAATAAGATAGGTGTCAGTGTACTGTTTGGCAATTCCATGCAGTTTTCTTTTCTCCGACACGTTCTGTTCAGGTTGGAGCAGTATCTAGGCTTTGCCTCATGTTTGCTACTGAACCACACACATATACAGACATAAATTATCAATTTACATTCAATTTTCATTAAAAAGATATCAAATATGTCAAGCTTACCACAATTCATGGAAATAATACACAAATACGTTGACTGGCGATGAATATGGCACAAAATCCGATCTGCCGCTGTCCCAGGCTTTTATTTAGAAAAAATATAAGCTGGTTCTCAACGCACTGTTTCTGAGTAAGTTTATTTTAAAATGTGGCACTGAACTGACGCTCCTAATTGACTATATTGGCGGGTCTAACCAATCGGGCCATGTTTACACAGCTTTTCAAAAAAAGTACCCCTACTACCGTTTCCCCTAACAACAAAATTAGTATTTGTAGTCCGACTAATCGTGTTTAGCCTTACATATCATTCCCGCCAATCAAATTGGATTTAACATGGTGACCTATTTCCCGTAAAATGGTGGTTTCAAAACATGCCACTGTGCGATTATTATTTGGTGTTGTCTGACACCCTCACTATTTTCTTTTGGCTATAATTTGTTAATTCCCAGACTATTTGCGTAACACTTAACATATTCTTTGTCAGCAAGTCCTAAGGAACCCAAATATATAGGTTTTAAGGGAGCTAAATGGCTGCGTTCAAAATATGCATTTTCTTCTACCTCCCGTTCACTTCGATACGACGTGGTGTCTGGGTACTGTCAGGCTTTCAAACGTAAACCAGTATAATGTCATGTTTCCCAATAAGAATTTTACAGGTTTTTAAACCTAACTCTCGTATGGGTAGTGTTTTTTATCACTGTCTATTTGAAAAAAAAGCTAGTGCTTCATGCCTTTCGCGTTGGGGGTGGCATTAATTGTATATCACGAGACGCGTGTTAGTGTTGCCGGCGTTCCTGCTTTCAGCCCTCCCTCTCTCTATCCTAATTCCATCTGTCTTTTCATTACGCAGTGTATTAATCTAGGTCATTAATCAGCTTGCGTATCTCAAGGTTTTCTTAGAAATGCAGTACACGTTTTATTGTTTTGTGGAAACGCGTGTATGCTGCTGTAGGCTTTACTAGTAAACGTGAAAACGTGAGAATATGCAGACGAAGCAGAAAAAGGGGGATCTCGAGTACAGTCATTGTGACAGCACTGTTCTTTACCATTCTTCTTTCCCTGTTATTGAATTTATGTGTTAGGCTTTACATTTACCTTTTAATTTATATATGTGGATTTAGAATGTTTCACGACACCCCCTATGGCGCCACCTCTAATTGGGCGAAAAGCTCTTTCAACAAGCAGAAGAGAAGAGAAAACGTTGAAAAAAACACCAGAGGAAAAAAGAAGCAACCGAGGGCTGTCACCCCAGGGGCGTTTTCCCCATAGTCAGTAATGACTGAAGGAGCTATTAGTAGTAGGGTATGGCGGAAACGGTTAGCATTCAGGTGGCGCGCAGGAGGCGCGTGACTTTTATATAGCAAAAACGCCAGGTGGCGCGCGGTGGTGGCGCAAGATGGCGGACTTGAGATAACAAGAAGAGGGTATATGGGGCAAGATGGCGGACTTGAGATAACAAGGGGGAGATAAGTAGGTTGTTGTATTGCATGACTTTTTATATAAGGAAAATGTGGCAAGATGGCGGACTTGAGGTAACAAGAAGACGATTTTTATATAAGAAAAATGTTGTAAGATGGTGGTTTTTTATATATTATTGTTATTAGTATAGCCAACTTAGGTAGTGGCTGTGTTAGACAAACAGTTTGAGACTTTTAGATAATAGGAAGACAATAGGATATATTTACATAACAAGAAGACGATATGTATACGTTATATTTAGACATACATATTTTACAACAGTTATACAAACAGTTATACAAACATTTAGACGAACATTTAGACAAACAATTAGACTATATATAGGTAACAAAAAAGCGTTTTAGTTAATATAGTTTTTATTTTTTCAAATACTAAAGGGCAACTCTCAACCGCTTGGTAGGCTTCTTCTTCTTCTGTGGTGGATTAGAGACATCGGGTAGGTCTGTGGTAGGAAACCAACTCGGTTCTGGGGATACTGGACAGCTAGACTTCATGATTTCGTCAAACAGGTTAGTGGAAGGCTTCTTCGGAGATTGGACATCGGCCAGGTCTGTGGTAGGAAACCAACTCGGTTCTATTGGTTGGTAACAGCTGGAATTGATGTACTGATCAAACTTGGTAGTGTTAGTAGGATAGGTATCCGTGCTTGGTGGCTGTAATCGGTCAAATTCGGCGAGTATTTCGTTCTGTAACGTTAAGAAATGTTCAAACTCTGGTCGAGTTAACGTAATGCCGTGTTTGGTAGGAAATTTGAGGTAGGATTCACCAAAATATCTTCGCACGTGCAGTAAAGGTTGGCCTCGGTAAACACCTACAGACGCAGCCTTCAGACCACTAGCCAAAGGTTTAAGCATTTCATCACTTCTCTTGATGTAGACCCAGTTGGTGGGAGCAGTCATTTTCAACGAGATGTATCTAGTGTGTTAATAAAGTGTCTTCCAAGTGTTTATGTCGTATAATCTGGGTTTTTTAAGCGTGCCCTAACTAGGATTTGATTCGTCGAACATCGAGCGTGTGTTAGGCACGACGTGATTCGTCGATGTATTGCGTGGGAACAACGACACATGGCTGTATTGTCGTGAGGGAAAAAATACACCTGTCTATTGATTTCGTCTCTTGTTTATCAAAGTGGGGTTGAGTTTCACTAGCCAGGGTCTGACTAGGCGCGTAATTAATCGATCGTTGGCGTGTTGTCTAGCCGAAAATGGTAGTAGGACCCGCTGCATAGTACCACCTCGTGTTTTTGATCAAGATGAAATAAATGGCGTAGAGCCCACAAACGTTGGTGACTACATCTTGTAAATGTCTGGCGTTGTAGTTAACAGGTCGAGTAGAGTTTCTGGCTATAAAATTAATCAGGTCCGAGTGTGTAGGTGGTAGGCCAAAAGAATCAAAATATTCAAAAGTACCAAGTCCATTATAATATAGAGCGACCCAGTGGTCACCGGGGCGATAGCTAGGGTCAGTGTTGATGACGAAAGCAGCCGTCTTGGTCGGATCGATGCGTAGAGGTAATTGGTCACGAGCTAACACTTTAACGAGCCCAGTTCGTTTAACAAATATGTCTGACAGGAGGATGGTGCGTATCTCGTCTGTGTTCATTGTTTAAGTGGTGTAGTCTGTCAAAACTTGGCGCGATTTCGAGATCTCCAAGATCGAGTCTTGCTCGGCGTAGACGAGAACCTGTAATGGTTCGGGTGTGACCTCGGCGAATTTAAGTTCTACTGAGACTGGGCCCGACTTGGCCATCTCAAACTGGTCACAGTCTAGTAGACTGGGGGTGAGGTCAAAGGCGTATAAGGCGTAACCGTGCTTAAAATGTCTATACTCGAGGTCGTTGCCGGCGTCTTTACCAACCAGGCCCATAGCTAGATTCGTCGCGAAGAAGGCTCTCACGTACTGGTTGTGTTCATAATCCATGGACAAAGGCTTGCCACTGACGGTTCTGCCGTCCGCGCTGACGTTCAAATATATCAGACCAAAGGTAGCGAAATTGAACGGATTAGCCATGTACGATCCGTTAAAAGCTGACGAAGTGACTAGTCCAATCACGATCCGTATAGGTGTTTGACTGAGAAACAGATTATCCTGCATGTGCGATAGCATACCTCTAGGGATAGAGAAAGTTTTTAGCACAACTCGTTTCAAGGGGTACTTGGCATTACCTCGCACCAAGGCTTTCTCGTGGGCTAGAGAGACGGCAGGATTTAATTTAGCTTTCCGGACAACCAAGGCCGCATAAGTTATAATAGATTTATATCCAGCGGTGGGGTCGTGTCCCAGCACGTTGAAGGCATCTTTAGACGGAGTGAGTTTTACTTTAACTGTCACACCATTTAACAGGTAACGATCTTGAGCAAAGATATCTGAATGTAAACGACCCATCATATCAATCTCCTGAGAACCAGCCGCTATATGTCGACGCAGTCTTAAACCGTTGTTATTGTCACCAATTGTGTCCGTAATAAAATTTGGCGTGTCTTTGTAAAACAGAGCCGATGTCAGATGGCCTCGTTTGGGTTCCTCCCCGTAATTCAACGTGGCTTCGATGTAAGCTCTATAAGGGTAGGTGTTCTCCCTGGGTGTAATCAGCGTATCGTTCAGTGAAACGTCGACTTGGGAGAATAAACTATGCAGGTAATAGTTGATCGGGGCCACCTCTGCGTCAGCGGGTAATGCGCCGCCATTAGCTAACGTAACTTTGGCGCGCACGTGTAGAAAAGTATTAAACAAATCTAGATATTCCTCACCGTTTACCGAAATTACAAATTCCACCGGGGCTCCGTGGGCTAAGGCGGCCAACGGATGTATCTCCACAAATTGTCCCTCTTCTACGGCTGTCTGCGTTGGTGGTACGCTAAACAAATCTAGACCACTGTGAAGACACTCGCACGAGTTGGGGTGAATAAGCGCCATCATTCAAATATATCAGAGTACCTTCGCTTCTTCTGGTGAGAATGAGAAGACCGAGCTCGGTTACTGCGTTTTATGCGTTTCGGCTCGCCGGGTGGGGCAGCTCTCGTTTTTCTTTTTCTTCTTCTAAGCCCGCTACCCGATTGGTTAGTGGTGAGGTGTTCAACCGCTCCCTGTAATAAACGTTGACCCGACTCCTTGGCTCGTTCACGAAATGCCTCGCCAACATTTCTGCCGGCTAAAGCATCGCTCGCGACCTGTAGACCGGTCCCAAGCCCTTCTCTGAGTAAAGCTTTGCCTCCAGTTTTTAACCATGGTAGAACCATACGACCGAGCCCGCCGAAAAAACTACCCAAACCATGTCCTCTTTGACTTCTGCCTCCGATAAACACTGGCATCCCATGGCCAGCTTGGTTGCAGTAAAACTCCTCATACATCTTGGGGTTTCGTTGGATGGGTACGTGTCTCACCATTTTTTTCTAGTCAAAATCAAACCGTCTGTGAGTTCGGAAGTGTAGTGTCAACACCGAAGCTCCGCTAGTGAATGGGATAGTCTTACCCTGATCGTTAGTTAAAAGGATTTCCACCGCGTCAAACGAAAAACGGCTCAGGGGTACGTAGTGGGGTTTGTCGTAAATCCTGAAAACAGAAGCATTAGTCCTATCTAAAATAGGCACAATCCGTAACAAAGGGACAGAGGCATCTCCAACCGGTCTCGCCGCTACGAGATCGCAGTACACGTATACATTTTTCATGTCGCTATCCATTTGTACTTCAGTCTCACCTCGTAGTATTGGGTCGATGTCTGTGGCGAGCGAGGCAGGAAAACCTAACATGTGTTTCAACGTCTCGCTAATTCTAACTTCAACCTCCGGATCATACAGATTCAAGGTGGCCTTATTATTGTTAAAATAGAATCTAACTCGGGCTTTTTCATCCACATCCGTGGCTAAAAGCAAACGATTCAACTCATCGATCAGCGTGTCGGGTGACGTGTGTAGACCAGCGGGTAACGTGAGTAGTATAGACTCATCTTCTTTGTTCGGAAAGTAATGTATTCATACATCATCCTCTAGCACGTTAAAATAACTTTTGGGAAATTGAATCTCAACCAAACCAACCTTATAACGTGAAGTCAAGTCTATAGTCTGTGGCAATTTGACGAAAAAGTGACCTGCGTTATTGTTTGGGTATATTTTCATCGAGGCATTGCTGGGTAAAGTCACGTTAAAAACTCATCCTATCTTGGGGTTAGGTAACATGTAACCCAGACAACTGCTCATTAAAGCGATCCAAAACTTGCCGTCTGGTTCCTCTGCGTTGCTCCGACTCAGATTGAATAATGAGACACCGATGACGACATATATAACGATCATCTGACAGATGAAAACGATCTCTAGTCGCGGAACTAGTTTCCCAAAAAAGGCCAGAACGAGGTTCTCGCGGTCTTGGGAGGGGGTGGCCTCAAAACTGGGGTGCTCACGTCTTCTTAAATATCCATCAGTCTCGATATCTCGCTAGTTGTTTGGACGAAATCCAGCTGTTGAATGACGAGTTATAACCGAACCATTTGACTAAATATTCTTTTACACCCCTGCCACCACGGCGTTCCTCCAAAATGGACTCGATTCGATAAACTATCTTGTCGCCGACTCGTTGCAGCTCTTCTTGGTAAAAAGAACCTTTCAATTCCTCACCCGAATCATCTTTAAGGATGTACGTAACCGGTCTTGTTTGGTTTAGTCGGCTGATCGTAAACAACTCTTCTGTCCACGCCGGCGTATAACCCTTTTAAAAATTTTGTCTGGCTTGGGCGATCCGCACGCGATCACCAGGTTTAAAATAGACTTTTCTACCGACGACGTCAGGGGTCGAATACAAAGTACGCCACACTTCTTCTTGATTGTTCGGGGTAACTTCCACCGGTGCCATCTTAATACTCCGATGATACGAATTGTTGTAATTGTGGACCAGTTGTTGTATCACGTCGACGTAGCGAAGACTGTTGGTTTTGGTAAAGTAACGCCACGTTTTTTCTTTGAGGGTTCGATTAAACCGTTCGACGATAGCTGCTTTGGTGTCTTCATTCTCCGTAGTGAAGAAATGGACCTTTTCGTTTTTAAGAAACTATAAGAATGTTTTGTTGACAAACTCACTGCCTTTGTCTGTTTGAAAATTTATCGGTTTGGGACTGTTAAAAATTGTCTTTACCGCTGCTACTAAAGCTGTCCCAGTCTGGTTTTTCAGAGGAACAGCCCAAGCGAATTTACTAAATACGTCAATACACGTTACTAGATACGAATACCCATCGTTGAATCTTTTTAAACCACGCAAGTCAATTAAATCAGCCTGGAACTGTTGATCGATACCACCTGCAATGGTCGTACGTCGTTTAAATTTTCTGCGCACCGGTTTGTGTAGGGTGTAAGTGTCCTGATGACCTAGCCACTCTTCAATTTTTTTACGACTAAGTTTGGTGCTACGTTGTAAGGCGGCAATTCCTCCATAAGATCCGGCTCGTTTTGGGTCGTAGTAATGTTGTTTTAAAATCACTTCTTTGGCCATGCTTCCTACTTTGGCGCCTTTTTCCTTCTTCTGAGCGAATACGACGATGTTTCTCGCACTTTACTAGCCACCTTTTTTCGATTAATGGGTGTGACGGGTGGCGACTGAGGCGTTTTGTCGACGACCTCCTCTTTAAGTACAGTGGGTTGTTCGTTGGTTTGTGTTGGTGGTTTAATATCTACGATACCTAGAGGTACGTGTCTGTACTGTTCTAGTCGAGTCAAATAACCCTGTAATGTTTGTTGATAGAGTCTAGCCTTGTCTCCGATTGGCAAATCTTGTCGATCCAAGACTAGTTGCATTTGACTGTCCAATTCTCCCAAGTTATCTCTTAGAGCATCGGGTGGTCTATAAGGTTTTTTTAACAAACGAGGATCCATCAAAACCATTTTTTTAGCCATTTTACAAAAAACCTCTTAGTACAGTTAGTAAAGGTTTTAACAGCACACTTAAAAAACCTCCAGTTTGTAAAAATTGTTTTCGTCTTTTGAGCGAGACTTTCTTCTTGGTAAGCGCTCGCAGGATGTTTTTGTAACGACGTATACGTCTCTTCTGATTGGGAGTTAGTGTAACGTTACCTTTTAAAACGTTGTGACAACATTCACAGAGTGTTCCTACCAGCTCGGGTGATGCTGTTTTCATAACAATTTTGATGACTGGTGGTTTGGCTGTACCTAGAAATTTTAACATATCAGCATGTTTTTTTTACTTTTTCTCCCATGTTACTTGGGTACGTAAACAATATGTTGCTCCTCTGGGAAGATTCTTGAACGAAGCCTTAGATTATCTGGTGTGTCTTGCCGGAGGTCAATTAGCAAATAGCCGTGTGGGACTGAGGTTGCGTCCTTAAAACTATCCTGGACATAGGCAGTCCGATCTGGGTACATCTGTTTGGCTAGATTAACAATCTGCGATCCATCGCGTGGATTTTTGAAAAGCACTATGTAATGAGAATTCAAACTAATGGTTCTGTGTTCTTTGTTCTTGCCAAATAAATTTTGCACGAGATAAAATACGCTTATATTTTTATGATGAGACTTTTTTGTAAATAAACTAGTTACACGTTCGTCTGTTTCGTTCATGAGATCATCGATAATTACCAACCGTCTCTTATCACCTGTCCACTGCTCAATATCGGGTAGTCCTTCAATAAACTGAACTCCAGTCAGTGACTTGTATAGAGGTTGCCATTCGGAGTAACACCAAATAATTTCATCGGGTACGACTGTGACCATATCCTTGATATGTGTTAGGAAACGCTGGACAAAAACAGTCTTCCCAGATCCAGTCGGCCCTGAGATTAACGCTGTAAAAGGATGTACGAATCTCGTGTCCATATTTAATAATGATAACTTTCACTTACAACCAGTTATTTTATATCAAAAACCCTACACATTGTGAGAACAAAAAATGTGACAATTACTGTTCAAGAATTTGAGAACCACTGTTCAAGAATTTGAGAACCACTGGTCAAGAATTTGAGAATCACTGATCTACAAGGTGGGAAGTGTAAAACATTGTGAGAACCTTTGGAGTAACGTGAGAATCAAACATTGTGAGAACCTTTGGAGTAACGTGAGAATCAAACATTGTGAGAATAAAATAATTTAAAAAAATGTAAGAACCTCTGATACCAACATGTATTGAGAATCAAGAATTTGAGAACCTTTGGAGTAAAAAATGTAAGAACCCAAGACACCGACATGTATTGAGAATCAAGAATTTGAGAACCTTTGGAATAAAAAATGTAAGAACCCCAGACACCGACATGTATTGAGAATCACATTGAGAATCCCTGATCAAGAATTTGGGAATTTAAAACATACACTTTTAAACAAATTCGTGTGTTAAAAGTTAGCATAAATATCTCTTTTTTGTTTTCTTATATATCATTTTTCTCTCTTTCTCTTTTAATATATATGTTTTAGTCTAAAAATGTCTCTCTCTCTCTGTCTTTCTTTCTCTGTCTCTGTCTCTCTCTCTGTATCTCTGTATCTCTGTATCTCTGTATCTCTCTCTCTCTCTCTCTCTCTCTCTCTCTCTCTCTCTCTCTCTCTCTCTCTCTCTCTCTCTCTCTCTCTCTCTCTCTCTCTCTCTCTCTCTCTCTCTCTCTCTCTCTCTCTCTCTCTCTCTCTCTCTCTCTCTCTCTCTCTCTCTCTCTCTCTCTCTCTCTCTCTCTCTCTCTCTCTCTCTCTCTCTCTGTCTTTCTCTCTCTATCGCTCTCTGTCTCTCTCTCTGTCTCTCTCTTTCTCTCTCTGTCTTTCTCTCTCTATCGCTCTCTGTCTCTCTGTCTCTCTGTCTCTCTCTCTGTCTCTCTCTATCTCTCTCTGTCTCTCTGTCTCTCTCTGTCTCTCTCTCTATCTCTCTGTCTTTCTCTGTCTTTCTCTCTTTGTCTCTCTCTGTCTTTCTCTCTCTCTCTTTCTCTCTCTGTGTCTTTCTCTCTCTATCGTTCTCTGTCTCTCTCTCTCTCTCTCTCACTTTATTGTTTATTTCAAAATACTTGTTAGATATTTTTTTTGTAAACCGTTTTAAAATGTGTCTCTCTGTCTCTCTCTCTCTCTGTCTTTCTTTCTCTCGCTCTCTCTCACTTTATTGTTTATTTCAAAATACTTGTTAGATATTTTTTTGTAAACCGTTTTAAAATGTGTCTGACTTTCTGTCTCTTTTAATATATATGTTTTAGATAAGAAGAAATGTGTCTCAATTTATTTCAAAATACTTGTTAGATATTTTTTTATAAACCGATGTTAAAATATGGTTAATGTCTTTTCTTTCTCGATACATCTGCCTGTGTCACAAACAAAATGCTCGGAATTTTATCTTGGTACGTGTCACAAATAAAGTTTGGTAATGTAGAAACTCCACAGGGTATATAAACAGCTGTTCCCTGGGTAAACAATTACCAGCGGTTTTCACTGTGGGTCGATATTCATCCGTGTCAAATAAGACATTAAGAGCAACAGTGCTGTTTGTGTAAGTATTATATTACCAGGTGAAACAGGCTGTTTCAGAACACCTGCACAGTGAGTAAACATTGATGAGTTTTCGGTACGTGACAATTTACGAGAAACTGTTTGCGGAGCAATAACAGATGTGTAAGGTCGTTGACCCTGTTACGCGCACTTTATTTTGCCATATAACGGGATGTATTGTCTTCAGACATATCATTCAATCATCAGAAACTGAAGCGGAGACATCTCTGAAAGAACACTGAAAAGAACCAATTGTTTTGTCATAACAACACCTGATAGTATGTATTCGTCTGTTTTATTTCTAATTTCTTTGTTAAATTTACTTCTTAGTTACAAAACAAAAAAGACAACTAATTTTCGTTAGGATGTATATCTTTAAAAATATCTGTTTTTTCGTGTGTTAGGGTGTAAAATTATTTAATAAAATTATAAAAAGGTTTTAGTTGTTTGTGAATTGTATTAAATATTTAAACAAAAAGATATGTCTGTGTATTCGTTACTTTGTGTTAGGATGTATATCTTTAAAAATATAAGTGTTTTCGTTAGGAGACCATAAATATCTTTTAAAATATCTGTTTTTTCGTGTGTTAGGGTGTTAAATTATTTCTATTTAGAGAATATATAAGTTTTAGTTGAGTGCGTATTCGTTAAGTATGTTCTGTGTTAGGGTGTTAAAATAATTATTTCTATTTAAACTTATCCGTGTTTCTCCCCCCTGTTGTTAGACAAGTTGGTCATTTATGTGAGATTACTCAACCTGGATTTCAACTGATGGTGCAATACTACAAACTAAAATCGAGCGTGATGAATTTTTTTTTTCTCACATAATAAAGAAATAAATTAAAGAATACCATATTTTTTAACAGTACTTTACATGTAAAAATATAGAGATAATAAACTTAACAATAAATGTACCAAAACATTCTCTCTCTCTCTTGCTCTCTCTCTCTTCTCTCTGTCTCTCTCTCTCTTTCTTTTTCTCTCTATCTCGCTCTCTTTCCCTTTCTCTCTGTCTCTCTCTCTCTCTTTCTATATTTCTCTCTGTCTCTCTCTCTCTTTCTTTTTCTCTCTATCTCGCTCTCTTTCTCTCTATTTAACTGATTGTTACATATATGTATTTTATTCTCTTTCTCATTGTCTCACTCTCTCTCTCTATCTCTCTATCTTTCTATCTCTCTCTCTTTCTTTTTCTCTCTTTCTTTCTTTCTCTCCCTCTCTCTCTATTTAACTGATTGTTACATATAAGACTGTGTTTATTCTCTCTCTTTCTCTCTAACTCTCTCTCTCTCTCGCTCTCTCTCTGGCTCTCTCTCTTTCTGTCTTTCTCTTTCTTTCTTTCTTTCTCTCCTTCTTTGTATTTAATTTTATGTGTGAGTAATGTGTTTTCGTTTCTACTTCACAGATGTCAGCAATCCAAAATGTTTGTGGCCAATGCAGCAAATCTTTTACTCGAGCTCGCGATATCGCGAGACATATGCGGACAGTACATGCTGAACCGACACACCCCTGTCGTGTGTGTCCTGTAGTCTTTGTTAGACCTGAGGCACTCCAACAACATATTGAGGTCTTTCATGGCCCTGCGGCCCCGAGATACCCCACAGCGGAAGCCATTGCACCGGGGGCCGCTATAAACGTCCCAGTGGGAACCACCACTGCACCGGCGGGCGCTATAGACAAATCAGTGGGGACCACCACTGCACCGGCGGGCGCTATAGACAACACAGTGGAAGCCACTGCACCATGGACCGCTATAAACGTCCCAGTGGGGAACACCACTGCACCGGCTGGCGCTATAGACAACTCAGTGGGGACCACCACTGCTCCGGCGGGCGCTATAGACAAGTCAGTGGGGACCACCACTGCACCGGCGGGCGCTATAGACAACTCAGTGGGGACCACCACTGCACCGGCGGGCGCTGTTGTTATAGACAACTCAGTGGGGACCACCACTGCACGAAGACTCAATATAGACACCCCAGTGGGGACCACCACTGCACCGGGGCACAGTCTGACGTGTCCCCGCTGTGGAAATACATTTAACCGACGGGACAATTTAGCACGTCACATAAAAACAGTACACACAACATTACTATTGGATTGTGCCCTGTGTGACAAACAATTTACACGTACTGATAATTTACAGACCCACATAAAACAACAACACCCCACCCCTAACCAACTTTTGACACAGAACCCAGCAGGCCCCGAATCATCAACGGCGCACCAAGAGACATCACCAGCAGACATCACACCAGACTCAGCATCATCAGGTACAAAGACATCACCTGCTGCAGCAGGCACCACACCATCGACGAGAACAGCAACAACTACGACACTACCATCAGCGACCTCTTCATCAAGCCCCATCCCATCCCACCCACCAAAAACAGGTCAGACCAAAAACGTCCCATGAACAGCATTCAAACCCATATTAAAAAACCCCGCTAGTCGTCAGAAGGAGACTCTTTAGAAGACTTACAGGCTGACATAAAACAAATCTACATTGACAACTGGCAAGCAATTAAAACACACTCCAATAAACATAAATATTTATCGACTTTCACTTTTTTCAACAGACCAACAGAAAATATGGACTGGGACCGTCTCTTGCTCCCTGTCTTCACACAACAGACAAAAAGATTCAAAATAAACTACAGTTTTCACATCGTTTTGAGACACAGAGAAACAAATGACCTCCGTTTTTTTCACGCTTCCCATAATAATACAGTCGTCTTAGATCAGCCACACTTAGTCAACAACATTACAGATTTCAAAGCTTTTCTCTCACAATTACACGATAGCGATATTGTCACACAAGCACAGTTAAATAGACCAAACACAAAATACTTTGTCGAAGCCATCCCAGCCACTTCGTTCTATCTGTACCATATCCAAGACTTTCCTATCGGCTGCTGCATACATGACATTCCCTCTTTCATCACGAACAATCACCACATCCATACACTACAACACGACTCAAGCTCCAAACCATACAGTGATAACTTTTGCTTTTTTAGGTGTTTAGCCGTTTTTAGGGGTGGTGCCGTTACAGACGTTAGAATAAGCACGCGCCGGTTAGTCGAACAGTGGCAAACACAGCAGGAACTTAGGTCCCTCGTCGATTTCCCCGGGGTTAGTTTAATCGATATACCCAAATTAGAAAAATGTTTTAACATAAATATTGACGTTTTTGAATTTGACGACGAGGAAAACCTGACCCCCACACTTAGAGGTAGTGACACTTTTCCGGATACGTTGCGTCTTTTAATGTTTAAGAACCACTTTATGTACATTGTGGATATAGATAGGGCCAGTAACTCTTTTTCGTGTCCCGATTGCGGTAAGTTATGGAAGGAGTATTACCGACTGGTGCGCCATGAAAAACGCTGTACCGGCTCAAAGCGAAGAGAAATATATTGAGATGGTGTGTATAATCCTCCAGAGACCATTTGGGACTTAATCAAGGAGCAGGGGATAGACGTAGACACAAAATTCGTCTTCCCTTATCGCGCCACATTTGACTACGAGTGTTTTTTTAGAACACTCTAGTGCCCAGTAGTAATGCCACTACCTACACAGCCAAACACGTGCCTCTGTCGTGTTCGGTGGCTTCTAACGTCCCCGGTTTTGAAGCCCCCGTGTGTTTTATCACAACGGGTGATCCACAGGAGTTGGTCAATACGATGGCTGACCATCTGCTCGAAATTGCCGCGGCCTCTTATGAGATTCTGCGTGCGTATTTTGACGACGTTTGCATGCAACTCAAGGCTTTAGAGACGATCGGTAATTCAGACGGACTCCTTGGTAGATTAGAGGGTTATTTAGGGCAGCTACCCGTATTAGGTTTCAATTCGGGCAAATATGACGTGAACGTAATCAAACCGTATCTCATCCGGTATTTCATGGGGGAAGACTTCCAATTTTTAGTCAAGCGAAATAATAATTTTATGTGTATTGCCACTAGCGAGTTAAAGTTTTTAGATATAGTCAATTACCTAGCCCCCGGTTTTAGCTATAGCAAATATCTCGCGGCGTACAATGTTAAAGAAACCAAAGGATATTTTTGTTACGAGTACATAACAGATTTAGCAAAGTTAGACGAAACCGCGTTACCACCCCACTCGGCATTTTTTTCCAAACTTAAAAACACTAACATTTCCGCCGATGAGTACGCCGAGTGCCAGAAGGTGTGGGCCCAGAACCACATGACCACGTTACGCGACTTTCTGACGTGGTACAACAATAAAGACGTGGTCCCCTTCCTGGCAGCGTTAGACCGACAAGTTAGTTTTTACGCGCGCCTAGGTGTAGACATGTTTAAAGATGCGATCTCCGTGCCCGGTGTCACGTTAAAGTACCTCTTTAAAACCCTCCCATCCAACGTCATGTTTTCTTTATGTTCGAAGCAGGAGGTAGATTTGCATAACATCTTGCGCCAAAATATAGTCGGGGGACCGTCAATTATTTTTCACAGGTTCCATGAGCAAGGCAAAACCCGCATTAGAGGTGGCAAAACGGTTCAAGCCATTAAAGGTTTTGACGCCAACGCCCTTTATTTGTGGGCGATAATGCAGAAAATGCCCACTGACTTTCCCGTTAGACGGTACAAGGATGATGGTTTCAAGCACCACAAACTCCACAAATATACCGTGCAGTGCCGCGATTATTTGGCTTGGGTCTCCCACCAAAAAAAAGTGACCTTAAAAACCCAGTTTAACGGACGTGAGAAGGCGTTGGGTGATGTATGCGTTAGGGTAGACGGTTGGGACAGATACTCTCAGACCGCCTACCAGTTCCATGGGTGTCTATTCCACGGCCACCTTAACTGCCCACTAACCGCCGGTCGTGACGTTAACCCAGTCAACAACAAACCATTGGCTGAGTTGTACGCAGATACGGTGGACACAAGTTCTTATTTACGGGGCCATTGCAACGTTACCGTTGTCGAAATGTGGGAATGCGAGTGGCAGGCGTTGAAGAAAACCGACCCATCAATCCGCCGTTTTCTGAACGCCACCTTCCCTACCCAGAAACCATCTTACACCAAATGTCGGTACCCCCTGACAAAAGAAAATATTCTCGCCTCGGTGCTGGACGAGACCTTGTTTGGCCTAGTCGAGTGTGACATCCATGTCCCCGACTCTTTAAAAGACCATTTCTCTGAGATGACGCCCATTTTTAAGAATGTTGACGTCACGAGGGAGGATATTGGGCCTTTCATGCGGGAATACGCCGAAAAACATAAACTCCTGACTACCCCCAGACGGACGTTGATCGGGAGTTATGTGGGCAAGAAAATTCTCCTGACGACACCTCTGCTTCGCTGGTACCTAACCAAAGGGTTAGAAGTCACCTGTATCTACCAGGTGCTTGAGTATACACCCGTGACGTGTTTCAAGCAGTTTGGGGACACTGTTTCGAACGCGCGTCGACAGGGTGATACTGATCATGCCTACGCCATTACCAGCGAGACCATGAAACTGCTAGGTAACGCGGCTTACGGCAAGACATTAACCAATAAGGCGAAGCATGTGGATGTCTCGTACACGATGGGCGTGGGCACCTCTGACCAAATAAACTCACCCCGCTTTAGGAAAATGACGTTAGTTACGGACGAGATTTTTGAAGTAGAAAAACTTAAACAGACTATATGTTGGGACCTCCCCGTTCAGATAGGATTTTTCGTCTACCAATATGCGAAATTACGCATGTTAGAATTTTACTACGACTGTTTAGATAAATTTGTAGATAGGTCAGACTTTCAGTTGTGCGAGACGGACACAGACAGCCTTTACTTGGCCCTTAGCGCGAACAACTTAGCGGACGTTGTTAAGCCCGCTTTGCGACAGGAATTTTATAGCTCCTACCACCAGTGGTTCCCCGCCGAAGTATGTCCCGACCATAGACCCGTTTTCGTCGCTACCGAGGGTAAAACGCGCGCCCTTTGTCAAAAATGCCGCGAACAAATATTATTCGACAAGCGGACACCGGGCCTTTTTAAATTAGAATACGAAGGCAGAGGGATGGTTTCCCTCTGTAGCAAGACATATCACTGTTTTGGCGACTATGACAAAACCACCACCAAAGGACTGAACAAACACCACAACAAAGTAGACAAACACACATTCTTAGACGTCCTCAACACACAACAGGCACAGGGTGGGAAAAATATCGGGTTCAGAGCACACAAATCCTCCATCTACACATACGAACAACACCGCAACGCCCTGTCTTACTTTTACATAAAACGACAAGTGCACCCCGACAACGTCACCACATCACCCCTCAACATTTAAACTGTCTCTTTCAGATACACACAGACACCCACAGGTATATACAACACCTCTATTTCTTACGACGTGACGACAATGTGACGACACATATCCCTCAAGGTCTGGCCTGTACCCCTGTGATAATGTATAAAAAATCTGTGATATACATACATCTACCTATATATATATGTATTATTGTACATTCATATGTGAAAATATCAATGTTTGATAATGTTAAAAAATACTGTCTTTCCTATATAATTGTATATTCATTTGATAAAAAATTACTACATAATGTACATTTTGTAAAAAATACTATATATTACCATGTATGTTTTTGCTACTTCAAAAACACTATTGAATATAAAATAAAAACTATATTAACTAAAACGCTTTTTGTTACCTATATCGTCCGTTGTATGTCTAACTGTTTGTATAACTATTCGTCTAACTGTTTGTATAACTATTCGTATAACTGTTGTAAAATATAAATATATGTCTAAATATAACGTATAACTGTTCGTCTAACTGTATACTACTGCTATTATTACTGTTCTTCTTACCCACACCACTTTACATATAAGACTGGAGACAGGTAGGCCCTTGATGTCTGCTTTCTCCCCATCTCGATTTTATCATTCATAATCACTAATTGTGTAAACCAAACTTTAGTTTTTGTACACTCTTTTATTTAAGTTCAGGAAATCAATACTCGCTGTATAAAAGGTGCTACCAACGGGAAGTCTACTTTCTTCACACAACGCAAGTAAACTTAAGATTATTCGTTAGCTTATCGTCACCAGTCTGGAGTAATTATTTTATGAGTAACATTGATAAGATATAGAACATTTTCATGCTGCTAGCTGTTTTAAAAGGTAGTGGTTTGTAGAACTAATTGCTATAGAGATTACTACTACTCTACTGCAAAGGTGCCAAATATATGAGAAACAGAGAAAGTGCATATGGCCATCACCAGTTACCATTTCTGGAAAAACTCTAGGGAGATAGCAATAGACTCAAGGTGACTACTGTTTTCTTTGAACATATTCAAGTCGACTTCTGAAAGTGAACGAAGAAGAAGATTACTACTACAAAAGAACACATTTGATGCAGGCAATCTGAAGCAGTGGTCTCGTGTACCATAAGGAGAGAGAAAATGTGAAATGATAGTGAAGAGAGCATAGAACTATACCGAACGTCACATGTGCCTGTGTTTTCATTATTTTGGCTGCTATAGAAACTACAACCGCAAAGACACATGAATATTAAGGAGCTAGGGGGCCAGATGGAATTATGGCCCCATGCTCAATTCTTCTTCTTCGATCCTTAACCACCGACCGTCAAAGCAGTCAGTGGCCATCACGCCTAGTGGCGTCTTGTAGGGCAACAACAAATTGATTCCACCTTGCACGGTCGGTGGCCATCCTTCGCACAGTGCCCCAACTCTGGTTCACTCTTTGCATCTCAGCCTCCACAGTCCTCCGCCAAGTTGTTTTTGGTCGGCCTCTCTTTCGCTTTCCTTCAGGGGTCCAAAGCACAGCTGCTCTCGCGATGGCATCGGGGTCTCCCCCGAGGACATGACCAACCCAGCCCCAGCGTCCGCCAGCCACGATGGTGTGCACGTCCCCCCGCCCGCCACGAGCAAGCAGACCCCGGCCGATGATGGCACTCGGCCAAAAGATGCGGTGAATTTCTCCCAGGCATGCCGTGCGAAAAGAGGACAACCTCGACACCTCCCTCTCCGTGACCCCCCAGCACCCCGCACCACAGAGAAGCACAGAAAGCACGCAACTCCGGTACAATCCCAACCCTGCGCTGCACTGGGAGGACCCCCAGATGCCACCTAGGCCAAAGAAGGCCGCTCCCGCCCCATTCACTCTGATGTTGATGTCTTTGCCTGCCCCAGCGTCTGGTGTTACCACGCCCCCCAGGTACGTAAAGGCATCCGTCCGCACCAACCGCCGACCCCATACCGACACGGGCCCAGGGTTGCCCACACCGAGCGCCACGACCCCAGACCTCTTCAAACCGATGTTCAAGCCCACCTGCTGGCTAAATTTATTAAGTCTATCCGTTTTTTCCCGGATGTGTTGATGTGAATGTGCCAGCAGTGCAATGCCATCTGCACACCCCAGATCCTCCAACGTAGAAAATGCAGTCCATCCCACTCCTCCCGGACTGCCCTCCGCCGCCCGGCTCACCACCCAGTCCACGACTGTTAAAAAAAGAGTGGCCGACAAGGGGCATCCCTGTCGCACCCCCGCTCCCACCCCGAAGGCCAGGCCGCTCCGCCCAACACCACACGCAAAGCCGGCATAGAGGCCCTCTACGACTGTCACCATGCAGCCCGGAACTCCACAAGCCCTCAGTACTCTCCACAAACTGTCCCCATGCATGCTGTCAAAAGCCCTTTCATAATCAACAAAATCTATGTAAAGCCGTCCCTGCCACTCCGAGCACCGCTCTACAATGCTCCCGAGAGTGAATACATGGTCCACACATCCCCCGCTCTTTCCAAACCCTGCCCGCCCCTTCCCCAGCTCCCAGTCCACTGCCCCTGAAATTCTCCGTACAACCATCCTGCCTAGCACTTCGCTGGGAACCGAGAGAAGAGCGACCCCTCTCCAACCACTGCAGTCCGCAAGATCTCCCTCCCCGGGCAACCCGACAACCATTCCCCTATTCCACTCCGACGGTGCCGCCCACGCCCTCCACACCCGCGCAAACAGCGGCTCAATAGCTCCGCCGCCAGCTCAGGGTCCGTCCCAAATAGCTCTGCACTTAAGTTATCATGGCCCGGAGCTCTACCGTTCCCCAACCCCTTGACCGCTGTGACGATTTCCTCCCCCCGTGGAATGTCTGCACTTACATCCAGATCGTCTTCAGCCCCAGGAACATTCAACTGTGTCTCTGGCACCCCCCTGTCCAGAGCCTCTCCGAAGCGCTCTGCCCATCCCGCCTCCCGTCCCTCCGCCGTCCCGACGAGACCTCCCCGCCCATCTCCCACCAATGCAACACCGTTTGCACCCTGTCTTCCGCCGACGAATCTAGTCACTTTGCACACTGTGCTCTGCCCACCTCCCAGCGCCGCCCCCTCTGCCCGTTCCGCAAGACCGTCCAGGAAATTCCCTCCGTTGGCCCGGGCCTGGCGTTCAACCTCCCTGTCCAGCCGACTGCACCGCTCGCCATACAGTTGCTCCAACCCGGGGGACCCCGCCTCCGCCTTCTCTCCCCCCATTTCCCCTCTCATCTCCACGGTGTCCAGCGCCTCTGGTGCCATCCAGTCCCGCCCCCTCCCCCCCCGGAATCCCAAGCACGATCTGCCGCCCTCCTTATACACTGTTGAAACGGTGTTGAAACTCTGGTCCACACCATCAGTCAACGTCTTTTCCTGGCTTTTGGCAAATTGATATCGTTTCTTAATGTCGGCCGCAAAAGCTTTTCTTGTAAGGGGGTCCTTCAATTTGCTGATGTCAAACCTTTTCTGTGTAGTTACAGTTGGTCCAGCCCTTCTTAGTTTCACTTTCAGTTTTGCTACTACTAAATGGTGATCACTTCCCACATCTGCACCTCTTCTTACCTTCACATCTTGTAATGCATGTCTCCATCTACCGTTAACCATGATGTGGTCTATCTGGTTTCTGTCCCGACCATTTGGTGATTCCCATGTTAACTTGTGAATTTCCTTATGTGGGAAAAGTGTTCCTCCAATGACCAGGTTGTTAATGCTACAGAAACTTATTAGCTTATCCCCATTTTCGTTTGCTGTTCCGCTGCCGCATTTCCCCATTGTTCTTTCATTATATGTATTGTGTGTACCAACTTTTGCATTGAGGTCTCCCATTACTATAACAAGATCATATCTAGGTGTGTCTTCCATTTCTTTCTGCAGTTGTTGATAGAATTCATCCTTGACCTCCTCATCGCTATCATTCGTTGGTGCGTAGCATTGTATTATTGTAGTGTTGGTGAATCTCCCTCTCAATCTCAATCGTATCAGTCTGTTGTTGATGGGTTTCCATTCCAGTAATGTCCTTTCTATCCCTTTCTGTAGAACAATGGCTACGCCTTCACTGTGCTGTCCATCCTATCTTCCAGAGTAAAGTACTGTTTCTCCTGTTGCTGTTTTTACTTTTCCTGCCCCTGTCCATCTGCTCTCACTTATCCCCAGGATGTGTAATCTATAGTTTCTCATTTCTGCCGTGACCTGTCTTAGTTTACCTGTCTCGTACATTGTCCTGACATTCCAAAATCCTATTCTTGTATCCTGTTTTGCGGTCAGGACATCCGTTTTCATGTCAGTGGCTTCCTTTCGGCTTTCACCACTGACAGTCATACGAGCCACAGACTCCGAATGTCCATCCCGCAGCAAAGTTTGTTCATTTGATTTTGTTTCCGTAACTTCATTATTTTTTTTACATAGACAGGGGTGTCAGCCCTATGCTAAAACCCCCAACCTGGAGGACCAGGGTACCAGCTTTTGTCTGACCCCTACCCACACAGACCAGTCAAGCTTGGTTGAACCTACCAGGAGTAAAACTCCCACTGGCATAGCTCTGGGGATTGTCAGGGTACGCAAGCTGCCATACCGCTACAAGGTATAGGTACCATTGATGGCAGCCCATGCTCAATAAGGGGCGAAAAAGGAAATGATGATGATGATTGTGGTGGGTTTTGATGTTACAAGAAAAAGTAGTCAGAATGTGTCTACAGAGTGAGGTCAGCTATGCAAGTCCCTGATTCTAATAGTTGAAGTTGATGTTATCAGGGTACCTGACTGCTACCACCCTACGATCTCACTCTGCGATTTATTTTAGGTAACTAGTGTTTGTGATGTTAAGTTATATGGCTGGGTGTCTAGGGTAATGGAAATGTTGTGATACTTGCGTTAAACAAATACACATGTAAAGTACTAAAATTAATTAAACAAGACTGGGTTTAAAGTTAGGATATCTCGGTATATACAATTTAATTTCCTGTCCCTCAAATTTTTTAGGACAGGAATGTTTAACTTAAAATGAAAATATGGTTTTATCAAATTAAATACACAAGCAGGACATCTGTCCAATATATTTTAATATGTTAAAGTTTCTAAACTGTTATTCCCTGGTGGAAAAACCCCTGTTATACGAAGAGTCAATATTGGGGAAAAAAACTGGTTTTCACATCACTTCACATACTGTTTCTGAATAGGGTGGAGATTAAATTCATTTGAGTCTGCATAAGCCCGCTAGATATAGGCTTATCTTTTAGTCCTCGTAGACCCTGGATGACTGGTTTGAGAAAATGCACACGATCCACTGCCGTGTATTCTGGAGTCTGCTAATACTTGTATGCTTTTATAAAGAAACAACCGGTAGGTTGCCTCAACTGCTGCAGCTCCGACTTCTGACCAACTTGAAACTGGGCGATGTAACCCTGAAACAAGATGTACAGGTCTTCCTATGTCCCTAGTTAATGGTCTCCACCACTACCAATTTAACATCATTAAACAAGTATGGTGATCAGATACAATAGCTAACTAAATTAGCTACAGTCTTTAACTTTATTTTGACTTCTTCATAACAGTGGGTATCTTCTTTTCCACATAGTCTCAACGCCCCTGTCAATATACATCATCTTCTTCAGCTGAAATACAATCTTGTCTTTTCTTCAAAGTTTAATATACCCATAGGCCTGCCAGTGACTTCCTGGTCTTACAGTCAAAATATGTATGACAATATTCAATTCAAATTTAGTTTGATTTGCTTCCTAAGACCTGCCTCTGCTCTTAGTATGTCGCAATCTTCCACAAAGGCAAAATGTCGTACACACACGATGTTATGGCGCCCTATCTGGGTTAGCCTCTACATCAATAATGAATTAAAAAGGTTATTCATCTTACCGCAATCAATGAAATAATCACACACTTTGTTAAGGTTTAACAGGCTGTCAATGGTCACCTTTAGACAGCCGCTACTTCAGACGCAAAGGCAATTTGCTTATTACTTGCTCTGACCTTCCGTATATGAAAAATCTCTCTCAAGTGGTACCCTGCATAATAGACGCGTGTTACGTGCAGTCTTTGATATCTTGCAATATTATACATTTGTATGCTTGTTATGTTCGCAAATATTTTGTAAACAAAATAGAAACTTTTTTGCTTAAGGAAAGGTCAATATTGAGTTACTTCCCCTTGAAAGGAGTCTCAGATCGAACTCCGCGGACGAATCCAGTTTTACTGCGATTTATTCTTTGTTTGGGTAGAAATAGATTGTTCTTGCTTCAGAATATCTATGGCCTGAATTTATGTGTAGTGTTTGTCTAGGTAGGACGAGTCTGTCTTATATCTGTATATCTTTACATATCTAAGTCGAACTATATGTTCTTTGTCGCTAGAAAGGTCAAAGGCTGTTCAGCGGATGTGTGGCTAGAGAGGTGTGATCTGGCTTCGCCCTGATGATGGGGGGCTGTCGTGTTTTCTGTATCGGCTTGTCGCCGGGAAAAGTGATCTCAAGATTGATGGGGAAAGTGATAGTCGTTTAGACCTATCGTGTATGCTTTACCCCAGTGTTTATTCTTATTGCCAAGGAGTGGCAGAATCATATTTCTTATGCTAAGGTAAAGAAAGCATTTCTTATGAACTCTTACGAAGCCATCGTTTTTGATAAGCAGACGCACGATTTGTACGTCTGAGAGAATATTTAACTAGAGGAAGATGACATTCATTTCTAGCAGCACCATATTGTCTGATGAAGTCAATTGCATCATGATAGAATCTACAGAGCAATGAGAACATTTAATGTAGGATTAACTTTGATACAGATTCCAGTTTGTATCCTAAAAGTGAGTGACAGCTCACGACAGCAGCCATCTTGTATCCAAATATTTTATGACTTTCAAGAAGAGAAAAGGGATGCCCCGTACTATCGCTTGATGAGTCCAGAGATCACTGCTACAGATGAGAACCCATTACTAGCGGTTCAATATGATTATATGAAAAATATGTGCTGAACATTATTTAAAGGAATCTTCGCTAGACGAGGTTAGGTCTAGAAGCCATCTTGAATATTGTTTATAAACTGACGTGCTTTGTCAGTAAACTCAGATGATATATATATGGGCATTACTGAGTGCTTGTCTACTGACATTCCATTGTGCTATGATTCAACGAGTGCCCATGTATCATTGCAAGACCATTTATCAATTGTACCATGATGTATTATGCCAACCTGTGATTTGTCACTGTATCCGTGCTGTCGAATGTGTACGTCCAATTAAACTGTAACAAAAAGTACACAGCAGTTGGCGTCGATGACTTCCAGCCATACATGAGTGAGAAAAAAGAACATTTATCAACTCTTCGAACTCTTTCATCATTCGCGTATTATACTCTCACTCTATGTCTACACACCACTGCGTAGGTCGAGTTGATACTCCTATTCCTAACAACCACTCTGACGAGCAACGCTGGGGCCAACAACAAGTCTTTAACTCTGGTGGAATTCAACAAAGAAGGGTATTTAACAACGCGGTAGTTTTATTTCCCTCTATGTCTATTCTAACATTAACCAATCAGTTTAAACTACAACGATTTGACATTTATTTTTGAAAATCCCAACCTTTATTTACACTTTTTAAATAAGTTCGTCAGTCGCTTTAGGAGGGGCAAAACGTCACAGTTATACCTCTCCTCTTCCTCCTAATAGTGTCTACCAAAAAAAGAGGCAAGTCAATGTGACTTGTTTCCAAGCAACGCCTGGAAAAATGTTACTTTTAAAATCGAGCTGGGATGACAGTGTGCTCGTCTGTATGTTTTGTCAACGTTATTTTATGCGATAACTCAGTCACTTTTGAAGCTATCAAAAAGATGAAAAGTGATTATTAATCAGGCTAATGTCCTTTATCTACCCAGTATATTTTCATCTACGCCTTTATCTTAGTTTTCATCTTTGTACTTTTCTCTTTATTTATTATCATGGGCTCTTTTCACTGTGCTAACATATCAGGGAAAGAAAGGTTCTAAGTCCCGCTAAGTTATTATATGGTATTATATTAAACAACAGTACTCTATTGTCAAAGTATCTCTTTTATTTACTCTCTTTCGTTTTTATGAAGAAATAAATATTCTTCTGTCTTTTCCATACCCCCCCCCCCCTCCCCCCCCCCCCCCCTTCTCTCTCTCGCACCACGCGTTGATTTGAATTTATGCCCCCTTTTAGTCTTTCGTCAGAAAAATTTGTGACGGAGTTGGCGGGGTAGAGATTTTTTTATTTTCAAATACTCCGTTGCTGGGGGACTCGGATACAACACAAGTGGCGTAGTTATTTATAGATTTTGGACAGTAGCTTTTTTTCTTTTACTCTTTCACTCCTATACTCCTTCACTCTTATAAAAATAAACGATGTCTTGGCCGCTTGCCAAGTCATTCTAACGTTACTTTTAAAAATTAGGGCGGAGCTTAACATCATCCAAAGGTCATCAACCATTGCCCTTCAGTGGTTACCCTCCCATTGTGGAATTGCTGGTAATGAGAAAGCAGATGCTCTATCAAGAAGTGGCAGTAAAATGGAACAATACAGCCATCCATTGCCGTATCGGGAAGCAAAAACCATAATCCACAACAAGTACAAAAATCAGTGGAAGGAGGAAGGGGATATGTACAGCAGAGATGACCCAATACACGATCTAAACAGATACCAACAGACCACAATGTTCCGCCTGAGAACCGGCCACTGCAGATTACTAGGACATCTCTATCGCCTCAAGATATCCCACACAAATGAATGCCCATGCGGAACAGGAATCCAGACCCCAGAACACATTCTCCAGAACTGTCCAACCCACGATGAACCGCGACGTGCGACCTGGCCAAGGGGTGCTGAGCTCCAGCAGAAGCTATGGGGCTGCCGTCCCGACCTGGTAAAGACTGTGGACTTCGTCCTGGCGACAGGCCTGCAGATTTAGCATGACTACAAACTGAACACCAACGGGCTGATCACCCGTTTGCCAGTCACTTCGATTACGGAAACAACAGCAAATGGATTGATTTGCCGTTGCCCTAAAGACGCCAATAGGCGTGATGGGAAACAATGGCAAAGAAAACCTATCTGCTGTTGCCCTAAGATGCCACTAGGCGTAATGGCCACTGACTGCTTTGACGGTCGGTGGCTAAGGACGGAAGAAGAAGAAGAAGACAAACTGAACGCAGAAGAAGAAAAATTAGGGCGGAGCTACCAAAAAGCTTGTACTTGAGGGAAGGGGGGTATCATTAGCAAATCGTCCATACTTTCAAATTGTGATGAATTTACCGTGATACAACGTTAAAATATCTCCCAATAAAAAGATAAAATGTAGGGATAAAAATAATGCGTAAGATACTAGGAGACATGCTCGCCCATGCCCGCATTTCCTACCGCCATTTAAACTAACTAGTTAGACGTGCAGACGAAACGGTTACCCTTTGTAGACGGGAGGGAAACGGAGATCAAAAAAGGAAAAATATGACTGAACACGTGTTTGAATCTAGAACGGCAAAAAGACGAAATTGGTAGTAAAAGAAAAAAAAAATTCACGCCACTAGTTGACACAATGTAAGGAAATGGACTGAAAAGACCTTAGCTCTTATTCGAAACAGTCATTTCTTGGACGTTTTTCGGTACTTGGTCCTTTTATTTGAATTCAGCGGCAAACGCCTTAGAGAAGGTTCTCGAACAAATTTCAAAAAACTAAACTTGAGAAAAAAATATGTTTTTTCTTAATAATAGAGTTATGAATATAAAACCTAGCTAGTTTGATAGCCCATCTTAAGCAGAGAACTAATATACTTTAAATTATACAGACGGATAGATAACAAGGAAGATATTGACAAAAGACTGTGTTGTTCATATCAGACTAGCGACTGTACTGTTCATACTTTCACTAAAGTTTCAAATTTTCGTCCTTGAGACACGCAAATGCAAAAATCAAGCTGTAATGCAAGAGAGGGGGAAGGTGGAGAATTGTGGCTAAAAATAACTTAGGAGGCAGATTTGTGTAGGGTATTGCATGTAGAACCAAGTGTGTTTTTGTAAAAAACCAAGTAGAGACAGACGGACCAACAGACAATCATACATACTTGACTGAGATCTGACTGAAATTTGACTTTGGTTGTAGATTTGAAAAAGTTAGGGGGGAAGTCGGGGATTGGAAAAATGTAATCATTGTAGTAAAATCTGTGAGAACAAACGCTAAATTCCATAGAATTGTACTCCCAAATGCATATATATATATAGACCCAGCCCGTGTGTATCTGACTGGCTTCCTCCCATATGCCAGCCGCCCGCTCAAATTTGTATACCGAAGTAAGGCCTAAACGATTTGCCGTGGTTTAACATTATACACTTTGCTAGCGTTGGCTTTGAGATTTAAATATTTTCTTGTGCCAGAAATGCGATACCATGACTGGCGTTTGAAAGACCCCCTTTTTATCGACACGCGTTCTGGACATATATTCACACGCTGGTTTTAGCAGACGATACACACACACACGCAAGTTGTTAAAAGTTTGTGACGTAGCGTAGTGTTCGTTCTACATACGGTAGTTTGAAAATAAAAGGAAAAATTAAGGTTAACGTCCGATTTGTTTGAATATGCCGTACTGAATGAGGGGATGAGACGGAGTATTGGAAGGAGTGTCACGGTTCGTGTTTACCAATTTAAAATTGAAGCATTGTAGGAGACAACACGATACTAGGCATTAGAAAGACTTAAAAGAATAAATATGTACTGACTGTGTAATAGATACCAGCAGGATTAATAAGTATGTATGAGTATTTAAAACTATTAAGAAATAAAGAAGTTGGACAGAAGTCAGATAGACAGATCTCAGTTTCGCCCGTAGGTGGGGTAAAAGGGGAAGGAGTCCTTAATTTGAATATTTGAGGTCAGTTTTATTTGAAAAGGAACGCTATTCACTAAACAGTCTCTGATTGACTGTAGTGTAATAGACTAACGGTTGTATAAAACCAATTAGTATTGAGTATAGGGGGCCACTAGATGAAAAATTTCTTACACTAAAGACGTTGTTGTTATAGACAAGGCAAGAGTACTGTCTTGGTTGCTAATTCTGCATAGCAGCTATCTGGATTTGTTACCATATATCGCCCTATTCGACAACTTGGTGTATAAAATTTCTTTGATTGCGGTAAATATGAAAACTTTTATATTTACATTTATATTGTCATTTGTATCATGTATGCATTATCGACTCTGTATGAACCTAAAAGGGAAAACATTTATCTGGAGGGAAGCTAACATCAAAACTCTGTGTTGTTTCACAGCGTTGGTAGGAAACAGTATTAACCTGGTGTAGAAAAGCCAGGCAGGCTCTCTGCCATATGGGGAGAAAAGAAAATTAAATATGATTTTAAAAAAAATGTTGTGTTATGACATAAGACCAGGAAGATCACTGGCCGTCGTCGTCAGCAAGTCACCGTGATTGTACATGACTTGATAGTATTAATGTAAAATGTTTCCTTTATCAAGGAAAATGTCAAACGGTGGTTTGAAAGTCATTTATCCAGAAGGGGGTACCAACCAAATTGAGAACGTTAACGAAGTGTTTAGTTACCATACTGATGTCTGATGATATTGAACATGTTAGGGTAGGGAAAGAAAGAGATTATTAGATGCTGAGTGGGACATATTTGTATTGTTCCAGAGTTTCATCTACGAGTGAAAGTGAGCCCAGGTGATCTAACACCTGTCCCTAAGTTCTGCAGTGAGGCCTAACTACTGAGTGCCTACACAGTGATTTACCTATAGAAGCAGAATCGTGTCTTGGCAGTGGAGGCTGGCGTTTTATACATACTTCAACCGGCCTGGTTCCAGAGACCTCAGATAAGACTTGTCTGGGAAATTGATATCACAAACACTCCACTCTCTCAGTTTTCACAACAGATAGTGTATCAGACAGTGAGGAACAAAAACGTTCAATAAACTTGTACCCGTTTCTAGGAGCAAGAGTTACTTGACATTTTCCCAGTTTGAGACATATAAATAATTGTGGGCTAACACCGACTCAATGACAGTTGTAAAATAATTAGTTGTAAATAATTTCATTATCATGTTGAGTTGATTATTCCTGTGTCAGAAGAATAACTAGATACAGGAAAATAAATTATAAAAAAATAAGTTACATTCCAAACTTTACCCAGTGACTTGGTTAATCATTGTTTATTAGTAATAGGTGTAGTTGTTGTCCTGTTCAGGTCCTGTTCATATACTTCATCACATTGCATATACCCTAGACACTTGCTAGACAACCTACACACACCAATACACTTCAGTAGGGGAAGATATATAATCGGGTGAGGTCGTGGTGGAAGCAGACAAGTACCCTGTAAACTTATTTGTATTTAATAAACCTCAGGGACTTGCATAGCTGACCTCACACCAGATACCATTAATATAATATTGTAACCAATAATAACAATCATAGCACTACATAAATTGGGACGCTCTTCCGGGATTTAAAGGTTCTTAGTACCCTACATTAAGTGAGTCACTAGTCCCAGCATTTGTAAAATCTAATAGTAAAAATAATTTGAGAGTGGTTTGAGATATCATTGCCCTTTGTCTTGTGTTTAGAGTTGGTTAATTAGTTAAGGTAGTGGATAGTATTTCATATTGTTAACTATAAAATGGCGGATATGGCTAAATACAGATCTGCTGCTGTGCAGACTGCAAAGGAAATGAATTTAGATGGGCAAGCTCTGATTCAGTATGTGACATTAGAGTGCGATAAGTATATGGAAAGGGAAGATAAGAGATTAGCTGAGGAGAATAGAATTATGTTAGAGGATGCTAGGGAGCTTAAGAAATTAGAGGCTGATAGGGAGGCTGAGATCAAGAGGCTGCAGTTAGAGGAGAGGAAACTTGAGGCTGAGGCCAGGAAAGAAGAAAAGAGGTTGGAGGCTGCCAAGGAGGAGAAGAGATTACAGATGGAGGCTGAGAAAGAAGAGAAACGGTTACAAAGGGAACATGAGTTGCGACTAAGGGAGATGGAGTTACAAGGCCATGCTCCTGATAATGGAAGTAGCTCATCCACCTCCGACTCTGCTGCAAGCCAGGTCGCCTCAACCTCAGCCATGGGGTTCCAGTTGGACCCATTTGTAGAAAAAGATGATGATATTGAGTCATTTTTATCTAGATTTGAAAGGTTAGCTACTATGTATGGACTAGAGAAAGAGAGATGGAGTATGAAGGTATCTCAGGGGCTTAGGGGAACCTCTTATGAGGTCTTCGCCAAACTGAGCAAGGATGATCAAGATGACTACGACATTCTTAAGCAAGCTCTTCTAGTTAGATATGAGAAAAACAGTGAATTTTACAGAAAGAAATTTAGGGATGCAAAACTGTTGACTGGAGAGACTTACCATCAGTTCTCTGCTCGCCTGGAGACATACCTGGAGAAATGGACTGCTCTGGGGAAAACCCAAGATTTAAAGGAAATAATTATGACTGAGCAGTTAAGAGAGTCCATGGCTCCAGACCTGAGAAAATTTCTCACGGAACAGGGTGCTGAGAGGCTGGGGGAGAACTTAAATGTGGCTGAGAGATATCAGGCAGCCCAGTCTGAGATAGCAAGTTTAAAGAAGAAGCCTATAGACCGTAATAAAGCTCCACAAAACCAAAATCAACCTAAATTTGAGCACAGAGATAAATTTAACAAGGGTAAAGCCTATTATGATAAAGCCAAGTTTGACCAACGAGATAGAAACTCGCAATTGAATGATAAGAAACATTTTCCTCAGGGAAATAAATGGTGTAAATGGTGCAAGAAAAATAATCATGACACCACAATGTGTACTCGAAAACCTCCTAACTTTGCTGCAATGAAAATGGGGAGAAAGGGACAAAAGGTTAAACCTATTGGACAGCAGGAACCTTACCACCCCCCAGTTTGTGAGGATGTTGTATGTAATGGTGTCACCATTAGGTGCCTTTACGATACAGGTTTAGATTATGACTCAGTTGTGAGCTCTCACTTGGTGCGAGCAGATCAATACACCACAGAAACAGTGGAGATCCAAGCCGCAACCAAGGACGTAGCAACCATGACACTTCCCATTGCTAGAATCTGTGTAAAAACTCGCTATGTGGAAGGAGTAATCAAGGCAGCCGTGATAAACGAACCCATCTATCCTCTGATATTGGGGTGTCGTTATGTATTCTTGGGGAATCCCAGGAAACCTGTGATCATGGCAACAGTGCAGACCAGGTCACAGTCACGAAAGGAGGAGGATGAACCCATAAATACTCATCCAGAGGAGATGAGGAAGGCACAGGCGGAAGATAGGTCACTCAACCCGTGCTTTAAGAAATTACCTAAGTGCCATACACCTCCTACGAAAGGAGACTACTATATGAAGAATAAACTGTTGTATAGGAAGGCCGGAACTGGATCCAATGGTCATGGCCAGCTGGTTCTTCCTACTTCATATAGGAATAAAGTGTTGGAACTAGGGCACGCGATTCCTTTCAGTGGTCATATGGGGATCAGTGCAACAGGACAGCGTATAGCTTGTCATTACTTCTGGCCAGGGATAACTGAAGATATAAAAAGATATGTGAAATCCTGTCCAGAGTGTCAAAGGGTAGCTCCAAAGCATTGGACTGCTCCTGCAACTCTAGGGGAGATGCCCATAGTGGGAACCCCTTTTGAGAGGGTTGCAGTGGATATTGTGGGACCTCTCACTCGAACCAAGAGGAGGAACAGTTATATTCTCACTCTGGTGGACACTTGTTCGATGTGGGGAGAGGCAGTTGCCCTGTCATCAATAGATTCCAAGCATGTGGCAGAGGTATTACTCACCATATTCACAAGGTTAGGTTTCCCGCACCAAATCTTGACTGATAACGGCTCTCAGTTCAAGGGGAAACTAACGGAAGAAGTTTTCAGGCTCTTCCAGGCCAAGCACTTTCATTGTAGCCCGTACCATCCCCAAGGGAACGGCCAGGTGGAGAGGTTCAATTGGACTCTCATTTCTATCCTGAGAAAGCTGGCACATAAGAAACCTGATACATGGGACCAATTTTTGCCCGCTGCGTTGTTTGCGTATCGGGAAGTTCCACATAATTCAACCGGGATGGCACCCGCAACCCTGTTATTCGGGAGGCCTATAAAAGGTCCATTGGAAGCCTTGTTAAGGACATGGACTGATGAGAAGGCAGAGGAAACTGTTACCTCATCTTATAACTATGTGAACGAACTGACCACTCGTCTTAAAACTGGATGGAAACTGGCAAATGACAATCTCAGACAAGCCAGGAAGAAACATGCTGCTTACTTTAACAAGAAAGCTAAGGATAGAGAGCTTAATGTGGGAGAGAAGGTGCTCCTTCTTCTACCCGGCAGCAGTAACAAGTTACAAATTGGATGGCAAGGGTCATTCACGGTTCTAGAAAGGATATCTAGAACTAATTATAAAATCGACAAAAAAGGAAAGGAGAAAATTTATCATGTGAATCTCCTAAAGAAATACCTGGAAAGAGAGATCCAGGATGAGACACATCTCATGACCTTGTCGATAGCCACAGGAATGAAAAAGTAACCACCCGCCTCTCACGAGTATCCCTTAAAAACAGAGGAAACACAGGCACAGGTGAAGATCAGTAAGCACCTGACTAAAGCCCAGAGGGAGCAGGTTCAAAAGGTTCTGGTTGAACATACAGACGTGCTAACAGATAAGCCGGGGCATACCAATCTATTAGAGTATGACATGAAAGTAATAGACCCAACACCCATCTGTATGAGGGCCTATTCCATTCCTTTCGCTAAGGAGAAAGCTTTGAAGGAGGAAATTGAGTATCTGTTAAAGGAAGGAATCATTTCTCACAGTGAATCTCCTTACAGTTCCAGTGTGGTTTTACTAAGGAAACCTTCTGGAGAACACCGTCTGTGTATAGATTACAGAAAACTGAATGCTGTCACAGAAAATCAGGTGGATCCATTGCCGGATACCAATCAGCTGTTTGCCAGGCTGAATAAGGCAAAATATTTGTCTAAGGTGGATCTGAGCAAAGGCTATTACCAAATTCCAGTGAAGCCTGAGGTTCGACCTTATCTGGCATTTAGCACCTCGGAAGGCCATTATGAATTCAACATGTTACCATTTGGTTTGAAAAACGCCCCGAGTTTGTTTTCCAGAATGATGCGCAAGTTATTGGATCCCCTGAATAACCCATGTATAACCAATTTCATGGACGACATTCTTATTGCTACTGAGACATTCGAAGAACACATAAACTCTCTGAATATGCTATTTGATAGGCTCAGGGAAGCAAATTTGACGGCTAGACCAACCAAATGTAGTGTGGGGTGTAAAGAACTCGAATTCTTGGGACACACAGTGTATGAGGGAAACATGAGCCATGACCCCAAGAACATGGAGAAATTACAAAACGCACCGAGGCCACAAACCAAAAAAGATGTGAGGTCTTTTGTATCTTTATGTGGATTTTATAAAAAATACATAAAGAACTTTAACTCTATTTGTGCACCGCTGACAGACTTAACTAGAAAAGGTCAACCTGAAAAAATCATTTGGTCAGCGCAGTGTGAATTGGCATACCAAGAGTTAAAAGATAAACTCACTAGCAAGCCGATATTGAAATTGCCTGATCTAAGTCAGGAATTTGTGGTGAGAACGGATGCGAGTAACATAGGATTAGGGGCCACTTTGTTACAGAGGTCCACCTCACAGGATGGAGAACTGAACCCAGTTGCTTACGCTAGCCGCAAGTTAAACAAAGCGGAAAAAAGTTACTCAACAAGTGAAAAAGAGTGTTTAGCATTGATCTGGGCCATAAAAAAGTTCCAAATTTATCTTTATGGTAGGTCATTTGTGGTGCAAACAGATCACCAGCCTTTAGTGTTCTTATCTCAGGCCAAGCATGAAAATGCACGTTTATCAAGGTGGTCTTTATTGATCCAACCTTATACATTTTCCATCGAATACATACCCGGTTCGGAAAACGTGGGAGCGGATTTCCTGAGTAGACATCCTTGTGAGGCAAATCAGGAAAAACCTAGGGAATAGTACTTTATTTACGCTAATTGTCTCACAGATAATAACTTGCAGTGAATGCATGTTTTAGGAAAGGAGGTGTTTAGTAAAATCTGTGAGAACAAATGCAAAATTCCATAGAATTGTACTCCCAAATGCATATATATATAGACCCAGCCCGTGTGTGTCTGACTGGCTTCCTCCCATATGCCAGCCGCCCGCTCAAATTTGTATACCGAAGTAAGGCCTAAACGATTTGCCGCGGTTTAACATTATACACTTTGCTAGCGTTGGCTTTGAGATTTAAATATTTTCTTGTGCCAGAAATGCGATACCATGACTGGCGTTTGAAAGACCCCCTTTTTATCGACACGCGTTCTGGACATATATTCACACGCTGGTTTTAGCAGACGATACACACACACACGCAAGTTGTTAAAAGTTTGTGACGTAGCGTAGTGTTCGTTCTACATACGGTAGTTTGAAAATAAAAGGAAAAATTAAGGTTAACGTCCGATTTGTTTGAATATGCCGTACTGAATGAGGGGATGAGACGGAGTATCGGAAGGAGTGTTACGGTTCGTGTTTACCAATTTAAAATTGAAGCATTGTAGGAGACAACACGATACTAGGCATTAGAAAGACTTAAAAGAATAAATATGTACTGACTGTGTAATAGATAACAGCAGGATTAATAAGTATGTATGAGTATTTAAAACTATTAAGAAATAAAGAAGTTGGACAGAAGTCAGATAGACAGATCTCAGTTTCGCCCGTAGGTGGGGTAAAAGGGGAAGGAGTCCTTAATTTGAATATTTGAGGTCAGTTTTATTTGAAAAGGAACGCTATTCACTAAACAGTCTCTGATTGGCTGTAGTGTAATAGACTAACGGTTGTATAAAACCAATTAGTATTGAGTATAGGGGGCCACTAGATGAAAAATTTCTTACACTAAAGACGTTGTTGTTATAGACAAGGCAAGAGTACTGTCTTGGTTGCTAATTCTGCATAGCAGCTATCTGGATTTGTTACCATATATCGCCCTATTCAACAACTTGGTGTATACAATTTCTTTGATTGCGGTAAATATGAAAACCTTTATATTTACATTTATATTGTCATTTGTATCATGTATGCATTATCGACTCTGTATGGACCTAAAAGGGGAAACATTTATCTGGAGGGAAGCTAACATCAAAACTCTGTGTTGTTTCACAGCGTTGGTAGGAAACAGTATTAACCTGGTGTAGAAAAGCCAGGCAGGCTCTCTGCCATATGGGGAGAAAAGAAAATTAAATATGATAAAAAAAATGTTGTGTTATGACATAAGACCAGGAAGATCACTGGCCGTCTTCGTCAGCAAGTCACCGTGATTGTACATGACTTGATAGTATTAATGTAAAATGTTTCCTTTATCAAGGAAAATGTCAAACGGTGGTTTGAAAGTCATTTATCCAGAAGGGGGTACCAACCAAATTGAGAACGTTAACTAAGTGTTTAGTTACCATACTGATGTCTGATGATATTGAACATGTTAGGGTAGGGAAATAGAGAGATTATTAGATGCTGAGTGGGACATATTTGTATTGTTCCAGAGTTTCATCTACGAGTGAAAGTGAGCCCAGGTGATCTAACACCTGTCCCTAAGTTCTGCAGTGAGGCCTAACTACTGAGTGCCTACACAGTGATTTACCTATAGAAGCAGAATCGTGTCTTGGCAGTGGAGGCTGGCGTTTTATACATACTTCAACCGGCCTGGTTCCAGAGACCTCAGATAAGACTTGTCTGGGAAATTGATATCACAAACACTCCACTCTCTCAGTTTTCACAACAGATAGTGTATCAGACAGTGAGGAACAAAAACGTTCAATAAACTTGTACCCGTTTCTAGGAGCAAGAGATACTTGACATTTTCCCAGTTTGAGACATATAAATAATTGTGGGCTAACACCGACTCAATGACAGTTGTAAAATAATTAGTTGTAAATAATTTCATTATCATGTTGAGTTGATTATTCCTGTGTCAGAAGAATAACTAGATACAGGAAAATAAATTATAAAAAAATAAGTTACATTCCAAACTTTACCCAGTGACTTGGTTAATCATTGTTTATTAGTAATAGGTGTAGTTGTTGTCCTGTTCATATACTTCATCACATTGCATATACCCTAGACACTTGCTAGACAACCTACACACACCAATACACTTCAGTAGGGGAAGATATATAATCGGGTGAGGTCGTGGTGGAAGCAGACAAGTACCCTGTAAACTTATTTGTATTTAATAAACCTCAGGGACTTGCATAGCTGACCTCACACCAGATACCATTAATATAATATTGTAACCAATAATAACAACTAATTCACCACAATCATATTAGCGGGACAGAGATGCGCATTTTTGCCATTTGATACAATTCTGTCCAGGGACACAGTGGTTATTGCCTGTGGTGTTGTTCCCAGAAGATAGTACATACATTTAGTGGGACGCCATCATATAGCCAGCAGCTCAGCTGAGTTTTGCTAGCAATTAACTGTGTTCTCAATTCTGAATTCTGGTAAGAATGAAAGTATTTATTTTGTATATTTTAATATTTCGAGTGATTGATACTGCCATATCATATAAAATGATTACGACAAGTAAGTGCTCGCTCTAGGTCCCCAGCCCAAGTTCAGGGTCTAGAGACAAACAAAATATATGGACGCCTAACTAAGACTATGGAAGGCGGATCTATTGTTGAGATCAGTGGGAACATATCACCTATCTTATTGAATAAAGGAAACTATTGAACATATCTCAGATGCAATGCAGTCTTTGGGAACTAGTACTATATGAAAACAACTGGGTAAGATGTGCTGTGTGGTCAGAGAGATCTGACCCATTCTGTGTAATGTTGATGTGTTGTGCTGTGTGTAAGAGTGGTGCAGTAAATAAAGCACTGACACATCGCACAAATTTTGTTTCAGAATTGTGAGTTTCTGTTGTGGCACTAGGGTAGTGCCACATAAGTAATCAAGATTGCACAAGCAGATGTGTTTGCAGCCAAACAGTGTGTCGGTGCAGTCTAGCATTGTATTCTAGCTACCGAGAGGAGTGGGCCACCTGAATCCAGCATCAGATCTTCGCAGACAAGATGAGTGATTAGTGACCATACTCCTAAAGATTTCTAAATATTTCCCCATCACTAATATACTGAATTTTGGGAAAGATACATTTATTACAGTTATAAGACAATGGACAAAGCTTGTTATAGTCACAGAGTGGGTGTGATGACACCACCCCAACAGCACATCCAGTAATAGTTCTCCCAGAGACAATAGAAATATAATTAATATTAACCAGTCTTATAAAATACTTATGTACACACATTCCATTTTATTATGTCATATATTTATGTATTCCATTTATAACTCCATAACATTTCATATGTTCTGACCAACTAAAACATTGGTTCAGAACAAATAAATTTAGAAAAAATTTTAATATTTAAACTAAAACAGCCTGAGTTAGTTCAGTGTGTTATAAATTTTATTAATATTATTAGACATTAATTATCTGTGTGTGTTTGTATATTCTACTACAACACAGTACATTTCAGTACCCTAGACTTTTAACGTAGCTACATTCATAATAGTAAAAAAGATATGTTTGAGGTCGTAAGTGGTAGTACGAAGGGCCTTCTGTAATTCACATCTACATTTATCTCAGGAGCCTTCACAGCTGACCTCATACATTAAACTAGGTAACACAACAACCATACAGTACCATCAAAAACCACTACACAAATCCAGCGCGGATCGCTGACAAAAAGTGGTGGCGTTGCCCTATTCAAATATTGTGTCCAATTTAAAAAAGACCATAATAGCAGAATCTATAGAATAATATCTTATACATAATTTGAGGAGGGGAGTTCAAGCTGACTTTATCACAATGATGATGATATAGAGTGAGTGAAAGAGCAGAACATCGTGGTGTCTACACCCAGACTTGGAACGTTTGAGAGACGTGGGTCTATAAAAGATGGTTTGTTCGTTCTATTGGATCATGACAGAAAAAGGTAAGGCTCAAAGAACACTGACGTTCAAATATACACCAATGGCCATCTTTAGTTTGGGTGTGTATCTTTTCTCTCTCTCCGGATTTGTCCTCTCTTCGCCTATTTTTCTTTGGGCGTCCGGGTGGCTTTTTTTGTTCAAAAGCGCAATTTGTCCGGCGTTTTCCTCTCGGAGATTTAACATGACTCCGAAGAGGTCTATCTTATGCATGTATATTCTTTAAGGAGTATTTTTAAGTAAATATTGAACGACTTGCGTAGGAATATAGTTTAGTTGTTGAAGTTCTTAACTGTAAAATCTGTCATAGACATTCTTAAGCAGCTCTTGTATCAGAGTCTGTATCATAGAAGATTCCGAACAGGCTTATTGAAAAACGCAGAGGCGGACTTGGTAGTTTGTGTGACAGGTTTCATTAAGTTTTCATTAGTTGTTTAGAAGATTTAAATATATCGATAAAACTATTTGAAGATTTCACATATTTTTCATGAATGACCTTACATGTTGTACCAATATGTGTAGATGTTAGAGCTTCTAGGCAATATTTAATTGTTAAAGGTGCTGGATTTGACAACGCAAGTGCTTTGATCAGCTTAACAACCGGACAATATTTGTTGGGAAAAAAACCACTAGTTATGAAGGATTCATGCAGTTGCTGGCATATAAGAAGCGAACCACATTTTAAAAAAGAATCAGTAAATGTTAAATTTCATTTTTAATAATCGCACAATATTTGTTTGCAATGCAAACGTTGCCAGATTTTTTTCATTGAAGGAGTAACTGGACAAAAGACAGAAACCCATTCAATGTGGATTCCATCAATGGAGATTTTCTTCTGCAACATAATTTAAAAGAGGCGTCATGTACGGTCAATTAAAGAAAGTAATGAATTGTTGAAGAAGATAATGTCCGGAAAAAAACTATAATAATAATAATAATCATACTTTTATCCATCCTGATTAGTACGTTGAAAGTTAATTTTTGATGTTAAAATTATTTTAAAACATACATTTTAAAGGACAATTTATTTCTACTTTTTTTCTAACCTTTATAAAACTAGAACTGGCTCTAGTCATCACAATAATGCATTGAAAGATTGAAATTAATAAGTCCTCTTTTTTGTCCTATTTTTTACCCTGTATTGTCCTCCCTTTTTACGCCAAAAAGTCAAAAAAGGTTATATTTTTGTGAAAAACGACATGGTCATCCTACTTTAGTTACTTCATTCATTCATCACTTTTCAACTCCCTATGGTTATCTATTTGTCTGTGTCTAGTTTCCTTCAAGAAGAGAATAGGAAAGGCCAAAACTACATTTAACAACCTGAAGCAGATACTAACATTTAAACTCACAAATTCAAATTGAGAATCACCTATATATCTTCTTCATTACTGTATGGTGTAGAAACATAAATAATGAACACGCAATTAGAAGTAAGAACTGAGGCCATTGAGATGTGAATATATAAATGAATGGGGCACGTCTCATGGGAAGAGGAAAAAAAAACAAATAAAGAGGTCCTAGAAAACCTAGGAATAAAAAGAGAATTAATGAAGATCAAAATTAGACAGCTAAAATATTTTGGCCACGTAAAAGACATAACACCTTACCATAATGGAAGGCAGAGTTAAGGCAAACGTGTGAGAGAAAGACAGCGCTATAAGTGGGAAGATAACATGAAGAGATGGACAGGAAAGAGTCTATCAGAGTGTACCATCAAGACAAGAGATGGACAGGAAAGAGTCTATCAGTGTACCATCAAGACAAGAGATGGACAGGAAAGAGTCTATCAGAGTGTACCATCAAGACAAGAGATGGACATGAAAGAGTCTATCAGAGTGTACCATCAAGAAAAGAGATGGACAGGAAAGAGTCTATCAGAGTGTACCATCAAGACAAGAGATGGACATGAAAGAGTCTATCAGAGTGTACCATCAAGACAAGAGATGGACATGCAAGAGTCTATCAGAGTGTACCATCAAGACAGGAGAAAGAAGACGTTACAGCCGACCTTCGATGTGGAAATGGCAACTGATGATGATAAGTTTCATTCTTCATGTATTTTTAAAATCTTTTTAGTATCCATTTATTTCTCTAACCCTGCGGATTCCAGAATCTTTGTAAAAAGACTGCTTTGTACTGCTGAAACAAACGTCGAAACAAGGAACAATATCTGCCATCTGAGTAATAAATTTCGAAGCGGCAAAGAGTCTTATCAGAACCAGATACAGAAGCAAATGGGAGTCAGACCATCCAGGACAGACACAAAGTGATGCATATTACCAGCTCCGCAGAAGAGAACAAGTGATAATCTTCAGACTCTGCACGGGCCACAACAGATTGGGATATGATCTATTCAACAAGCTAGAGATAGGATTTGAACTACCAATGAGTGTAAATGTGGCACTGATAAAATGACTACTGAACATCTGCTTCAAAGGTGCCCAACATATGAGGAACATAGAAAGCACATATGACAGTCACCAGTACCATTTTTGGAAAAAACTCTATGGGGATACAAAAAGCCTGAAGCTGACCGCTGCTTTCTTTGAAAACATTCAACGAGAGACTTCTGAGAGTGTACGAAGAAGAAGAATAATACGTTTTCGTTTTTTAATTTTCCGAGAAGCAAAATAAAAAAATTAAAAAAATCTAAAATTGACCAATGAACTGACGTTACAAGAAACGGTAAAAATGATACGGCCCACTATGACACTTAAATAGTTGAACAGACCGGATCTCATACAGAACGTAATGTTAATATGACATTTTATGTGATACAATGTCAGTCAATGTTCTTTATTTTGACGTTTGTTTCATGTAGCAGGAAGTGACTTTACCACCACTCTGTAGATTGTGTGTGTGATTGTGTGAGAAAGTATTACAGTGTATGTGAGAAAGCTTGAGAAGATGCGTAAGAGGGTACATACATACATACATATCTACATACATACATTCATACATACATACACTTCACTCGTGATTTTCCCCATGTACACAGTTAAGATTTTGAAAGCTTATCGCTGATCTTCGCACAAGCTAATCCCATCCGGGATAAATTTGATGCTAAATGACCTGGGGCAGATGTCAGCTGAAATGCGCTGACATCGCACACAGAAAATAGTTCTCATGCACCCTCTAATTTTTTTCTGTCTTTCGTTTCTTTGATTTCTTTCTTTCTTTTTTTCCTTTCTCTTTCCTTCTTGCGTCATTAATAAATTACCTTTCAGTTTCCTATGCAGCCCAAGCCTTCTAGAAGATCATGCCAAACGTTCCTACTCTTAGAAATCTATTCAAATGTCTATCCATATCTTCTTTATTCCTTTTTAAGTCATTTCTCCGCGTGTTTTATTGTATTTGTCTGTTCTCTTATGCGAGAATCCCAGAACAAGAACTGCTTTGCAATGCTATTACCTTATTTTCTAAATGTGGGTTCAGTTCTATCCAATACCAACGTTTTTTCATTACTATGGCATTTCTCCGGATCTTCATCAGTTTCACGTTGGTGGTTGATGCGTGATGCCATATGATGATGGATGGTATCCGCATGTCTGGTTTTGTGTGGTGTGCAGATGTGTTCAGTCAAAACAATGTTCATACAAAAATAACAGGGCAATCCACATAGGACGTCAGTAAACTCACGACGTATAAAGTCAATGATTCTTGTAACAGCCGTTGACGTTTTTCTTCATTATTTATTGTGGACGCCACAGTGACAAAATGGTTACGCGAATATGTAGGCACATCAAACAGTCATTATCACAGCAACATTCAATACAGCAATAGACGGTAGACAGCATTACAATGATGAGTCAGATGCATGTTATATTTCATAGTGCTGTAAATGTAGTCAGGTGGAAAACTCCATCCTTTTCTATAACAGCCAGGAGATAACCAGATGTATGAGATCAGTTCACTCTCCTTAGTCTGACTTCAGCAAGACCGACACGTCTGCCGAAGTATAAATAATGTCCTCAAAAATATCCTCTAGATAATAAAGGTTTTCCAAACCTAGTTCATTTAACAAAGTAGCAAGTAATGGTCCTTGGTACATGCATCAACCGATGCAGTACAATGCAGCGACATGTGAGCTGGGAAAAAACATCTCGTGACGACGACTTTCGAAGACAGGCTATGAATCGAAATCGCTCACGACCCAAAATCGATAGAGTTAATGAAAAAAAGTCAATTTACCTTGCTTTCAAGAAATACAGAAATATCACGCCTCCCGGCATGTGCAAATACACTAGAGGTATTATCCCGAATAAACGAAATATCCATAAGAGGACTACACATCCCTGACAGAACAAAAAATAGCGGAGATCCCCTCTTCAACGAGGCATCTCTTCGCCATTCCAAATCGCTCACTCCACTAGTGGTGGGCGGAAACCGATCGACCAAAAAGCAAGACAAGTCATGCGCAGTCCAGCGCAAAATGACCACAGCTCAAAACTTAACTGCATTCGATACCAACGCGAGAAGACAAATGCTTACCGAGAAAAGTGACTATAAATTTCAAGCAGTTGTTGCCCTTGCGTTATAAAATAGATATTGTAAAAAACGATGTTGCGAGAATTTATCACGCAACATATCACCACCTCCTCCCGATAAAAAAAAAATGTGGAACATATTTTTTTTTTAAATATCAAAGAGCATGCGATAAGCGGCTCAAAACGCACGAATTATGCGCTGATAATTAATTAAATTGCCTAACATGAGGCTAATTATAGAGTGTCTGGTGAGGATATACCTCAACAGAAAAATAAATATGTCTCAAAAAATATTCACATCGGGGAGGTGTCACCAACACACATCACGTTAGCATGTAAACACAATATACGTATGCAAGTTACCATAATCATCATTAAACAGCATACTCTAATATTGTCTTTAAAAATGGATGTACAAATCTAATAGGAAAATTTAAATAGTAAAGTCTTTGACATGTAATGACATAAGTACATAGTAAAGTTAAACTACATGACGATCCAGGACATATGCTCTGGTATTCCGAGGGTAAGTACACAATCTAGAACTCGTCATGCTTGATACTAGTAAGGTAAGTCCTCAGCTCAACAATGACATTCTGAGAAAGTACAAGCAATATAATGCTAATTAATAACTAATATGCTTCATAAGGTACAATACATTATTAATAATTGTGGCTGTTTAGTAAACTAACGGCCCTTATATTAACTACTCAGTCCTCCTCTATCATCTTAAAAAACGAACAGAAGAAGATGACAACAAAGCACGATAGTGTGTACATATAGAGTAAGTACAGATGTGCTAATCTATTGTAGAAATATAGGTGTGTTATGACTCTGTAATATATGGAAATATAGGACAGAAGTATTAGTTGGAGTCATGTGGGCATCTAGACAAAATGTCAGCCATCACATTATCCGCACCACGGATAGCTCGTACCGTGAAGTGAAAAGGTTGAAGAGCTATAGCATATCGAGTGGATCTCGAACTCTTCAAATTCTTAGTCTGAATAGCTGTAAGAGCTTTCTGATCAGTCTCTAGAATGAAATGTGCGCCCAGGAGGAATCTTTGTAGCTTTAGAATTGACCAAACCATCGCTAACAACTCACGGTCTAAAACCGAGTAGTTCCTCTCTGCCGCATTTAGTTTTCTAGAAATGTACATAACAGGATGCAGAGTATTTGCATATTCTTGCATCAGTGCTGCTCCAATCCCAGTGGATGAAGCATCACTCCGAAGAACAAAAGTCCTATCAAGAGTAGGTAATCTTAAGATGGGAGGAGAAGAAAATATATTCTTGATTTGGTCTAGTGAAGATTGGCATTCTTCAGACCAACGGACCAGATTAGGCGAACCTTTCTTCAACAATGTTGATAGAGGTGCCATGATCGAAGATAAATTTGGAATAAATCTCCCATAAAATTGAATTAAACCTAAGAGACTCCTAACTTGTTTCTTCGTTTTAGGAACAGAGATGTTCAGTATTTTGGAAGTATTGTGGTCTTCTGTCTTCAAGAGACCATGACCAACACGATGACCCAGGAAAGAGATTTCACCAAAACCAACAAAAGCTTTAGAAGGTTTCGCTGTCAAATTATTCTCACGTAGAGTGGACAGTAAGTCATATAACCCTAAATAGTGATCTTCCCAGGTATCACTGAAGAGACAGATGTCATCTAAGTATGCGATGACATCCGAACGATGTGACAGAATTCGACGCATCATGCGAACGAAAGTGGCAGGGGCGTTCATGAGACCAAAAGGCATAACATTCCATTGAAATAGACCCCTAGGTGTAGAAAAAGCAGTAAGAGGTTTGGCATGCTCTGCTAAAGGCACTTGCCAATAACCTTTAGACAAGTCAAGTTTAGTGAAGAATCTAGAATTAGAAAGTCTAATCAGTAGATCTTCTAACAAAGGCATCGGTTCAGCGTCGAACTTTGTGACCTGATTCAATTTGCGATAATCAACGCAAATTCGTATGTTCTTATCCTTCTTCCGGACAATAACCATGGAAGAAGAATATGGTGAAGTCGATGGTTCAATTATATTTAATTGAATCATTTCATCCAATTCCTTTTCCACTTGCGACTGAAAGTGTATAGGAATAGGATACGGCCTAACCCTAATTGGATTATTGTCGGTAAGAATTATGTCATGTTCTATGACATCTGTGTGTCCAGGAATGTCAGTGAGAACATCCTGAAATGTTTGTAACATCGACGAGACTTGTCGATGTTCGTCACCAGAAAGATTAGGAGAAACAGAAACGTTTTTCCAAGATTCCGTGGAATGTAATGGAACCACTGGAAGGGGAAGATTGACATCTGAGAAGGTAGATTCCTCATCCTGTATGACAGACAGGGATGAATAATGACCGTGAGGTGCAGGAGCATCATCCGTTGCCTGGAAAATAGGCAGCAAATAGTCCGGACGTTCGTGAAATTCCGAAAGCATGTTTATGTGGAAAGTTTTATGCTTTCCATCAATATCGACCACATAGTCAACATCGGAAATCCGAGAGACTATTGCATACGGACCTTTCCATGCAATAAGAAGTCTATTTTCCCTACTGGGGAGTAGGACGAATGCTTTGTCACCTGGACAAAGTTGTCGTAGACATCTATTCTTGTTAGCAAACTGTCTTGCCTTCTCTTTAGCAATTTCTGATGAAGCAGTTGCTAGCTTACATGCCTCAATGATCTTTTGTCTAAGAGCAATGACATACTCATATGAGGATTGAGTTTCATCGCTAATATCATCGGCAGTGATGAGATCGTGTAATAAAGACATAGGGCCGCGTGGACGCGCGCCAAAGACAAGTTCGAAGGGAGAAAATCCTGTGTGTTCATTAGGGACTTCTCTATAGGCAAAGAGAGCCGCGGGTAAAACCCTGTCCCAATCTTGAGGATGATCTTCAGTTATCTTACCAAGCAAAGTCTTGAGCGTTCTATTCAGACGCTCAACTAACCCATTAGACATAGGATGGTAGATACTACTGAGAGATCGTTCAATATGTAAGGTAGACATTACCTGTGACATAGTGTCAGATATGAGTTGAGTGCCATGGTCTGACAATATTTCTCTGGGGAACCCCAAGCGAGAAAATATCAACCAAAGAGCATCTGCGATATCTGTAGTAGATATGCTCTTAAGAGGAATAGCCTCTGGCCAACGTGTGCACATATCGACACATGTAAGGATAAACTGATGTCCTCTGGCCGACCTGACCTTAAAAGGGCCAATAATATCTATGGCCATTTTCTGAAACGGCCGAATAGGAATGTCAGCAGCCTGGATAGGCGCAGCATGTCGTGGTCCTCTAGATTTGACCTCCTGACATACCTTGCATGATCGGCAGTAAATACGAATGTCCTTATTGACAAAAGGCCAAAAGAAAGCCGCAAGGACTCTCGACTTCGTACGGGCAAAACCCATATGTCCAGCACATTGCGAGTCATGAGCATGTTGCAATATTTGCACTCTCATGCTCTTGGGAACAAGAATTTGCGAATGTGCCGACGTAGTCGAATCTTGTACCATACGTACAAGTACGCCGTTTCTCATTGCAATCCAAGATTTTCTATTTGTATCCTGATTCGGATCACCTTTCTTCGCAAGAACGAAGAATTTTTTTAAAGAAGGATCTTCTTCTTGCAATTTTATGAAAGAGTCACGAGTGATTACTAAGTGACTATCTTGGCTATCAACTTCATTATCACTATTCAGTGAAGTTTCGGGTGTTTGTAGAGCTTGTGCTCTTGTAACTACTGCATTTGTAGCTTGCATGTTATTATCTTCCCAAGCAGCAATCTGCTGTGGGGTACACTCCCTAACTCCGTGAATACGACCAATAATAAGGTCCGCAATAGGATTAGGTAAGAGACAAGCATGCACATCTCCAGTAAAGAAAGGAGTGGCAATGCGAATTACAGCAGTAGGATATTTTTCTAGAGTGCCGCCAAATGTGACACATTTAATAACCCTTCCTGTAGCACAAGATGGATCTACAAGCGATTGTCTAACACCAATAGTGGTGCATCCGGAATCGAAAAGTAGTGAGACCGGAGTATCATTAACAAGACCCTTATGTAGAATTAAAGAACCCCTCCCGTCATGCGCAACAGCAGCAGGAAGAGCGGGAAGTGGGTGACCACAACTCAAAGTAGTTATGGTACCCGGTTCGAATAAAGTACTGCATTGGGGGCATTTGTTTGCTCTCTCAAAGTCAAAAGCAGAACCAGTGACAGCGTCAAAGTTTTTACTATCAACAACATGATTACAGGCTCCCTCAGTTTCCTGTTGTACAGCATTAGCCTGCTGATATCTCTTTTTTTTTGTGTTGAGATCTACCCCGACTATTATTACCTCTGAAGTTATCAGAGTTATTATTATCTCTGCAGTTATTATTGTCTCTATTGTAATTGTTATCCTGGTTCGAATTCCAGTTTCCACGATTACTATCATGTTCACATTGATGCGAACATCTATTTGTTTGGTTCTGAGGTCTTCGGCAGGAATAACCTCTATTACCATATCCTCTTTTGAAATGCTTATAATTATTAGGGTGATAGTAACGAGTACTATCAGGTTGTCTCCAATTCTTCGAAGAAGAATCACTATGAAATTGGTTTCCATGATTTTGACAGAAATTACCGCTACTCTTTCTATCAAAATTTTGTTGGAATCTACGAGCAAAGTTTTGGCCATACGGAGCTGCCGAAGCAACTGGTAAACCTTCTTTCACCTTAGAGTTACCCATGGTTATGTGTGGGTGCGCAGTTACGTACTGGCAACAGAAATCTTCCATTTCTTTTATTGTTTTAGGTTTACGTTCATGAAGGAAAGCAAGGAAAGACTCATTGACAGACGACATGACTTTGTCTCTAAGTATTAAGTCCATAAGTCCTTCATAAGTTTTTTCCGTCTTAGATAGTTCAACCCATCGTGAGAAAGTAATGCGTATTCTTGCAATAAACTCGGAGAATTCAACTCCATTTTCAGGTAACATGTTTTTAAATTGTAGACGATAGCCGTCTTCGTTAAGCTGATATTTCTTTAACAAAGCGGCCCTGACAACCTCATAATTGTTCTTGTCAGGTTCATCCACCATATTTAATATACTTAGAGCTTTACCTGTCAGTATCCCTGATAACCGATAAACATATTTTGCTTTGTCTATGTTATGAGCTGTACATGCTTGTTCAAATCTGTCCAGATAGAACATTATGTCATCACTGGAAGGACTAAATGTTGGTAACTTAATCTTAAAAGTATCATTATTAGCCTTCCCAGAAGATGAACCCTTGTTTGAATCATTACCATTACTCATGCTCGTCAATTTCAATTTCTCCAACTCTAAAGCTAAGAGTTTTTCTTCATGTTCCATTTTTGCTTTCCTCTCATCAGCCTCTCTTTGTAACTTCCTTTCTTCAGCTTGAGCCTGCATTTGAAGTCTTTCATTTTCAGCTTCTTTTTTTCAAGTCTTTTATTTTCAGCTTCTTTTTCAAGTCTTTTATTCTCAGCTTCTTTTTCAAGTCTTTTATTCTCAGCCTCTAGCTGTAGCTGGAGTTTTCTCTCCTCAGCTTCTGATTCCCTTTTTTGTTTTTCCATTTCCATTTGGAATCTCTTTTCATCCACCTGCATCTGCAGTTTCTTTTGTTCAGCTTCCATCTGCAGTTTCTTTTGTTCAGCTTCCATTGCTTTATCATATCGAGCAGTTGCAAATTCTTCTAACTTATCACCAGTCTTCCCAAGCAATTTACCCTGCTCAATAAAGTGCTCAAATGTAGACATGATGAGTAATATATAAGTCCAAAACCTGAAATAATTAACTAATTTATTTCAAACCTAAGTGTAACAAGTCTTAATTAAGCACTTGTATATTCACATCACCTTATATTATCCCAGTCTCTGTGGGAAACAAGTCTCCAATCAAAGAACTTGTATATGAAATATCAACAATCAATTCTTGATCATAAGTGCACTTCTCATTCAATAGTGCACGACACTATTCATCATTCATTTATCATCAGTGTAGTAGTAACAGTGCATTAGCATAGCCCATTAACTAATTACTATAACTGTAAACAATGACTATGTAAACACATGCAGAATGTAAACATTGAAAATGTAAACAATACAAACAATGTAAACAATAACAATGTAAACAATAACAAAGATCAGCAACAATACAAAAACGTTCGCAGAAATCAACTAAAAATAAAGCAGAAATTAATGACATATCACAAAAAATGTGACGATATCTGCGCTATAATTAAACAAAATACATGACACCACAGTGTATAAACAAAAATGTTGTATGAAACTAAATTATAGACAAGAGTAGGCTAACAAATACAAACAAATCAAAACAAAACTAAAGAATGTGAAATAATAACGAAAACAATATTAAAACATGTCATCACAGCTAACATAAATAGCAACAGAAGTCGCTTAGCAAATTCCAGTATCGGAAATTTGCAAACCCTACAGAAAACGCTCACAATAGACGACCTCTATGACGTGGCATAATCTAACGGAGACACCACCCAACCGAGAGAACCCGCTGAAATATAAACATATAAATATACAAATAACATATAAACATATAACATATAGAATGAGATGATACACAGAAGACTCAGCAGAAGTATAAGGGCACAGTTTACATACAAACAGGCCACTTAACTTATAGGCTTCCAATCGTAGAACAGCAGAAAAACGGATGTCAATCAACGTCCTAAAGAGCGAAGCTCCAACGATGATGGCACATCTGAACTGCTTCCACTGCTAACACGATGGTACAAGAGCTTCTGAAATACTGTGTGTTGAGTTGTTTCGGCACTTGACCTTCTAATCCAAAGTAAGTTGATGGAAATCGGTACTTGGCCTTCTTCAGAAAACAACCCGTTTCAACCGGCACTTGACCTTCTCAAAAAACGACAGCACTGGAACCTTGACAGCAGCAACTTGCTTGACTTGCGTAAAAGATAACAGCAGTCCGAGTTATCCGGCAACATGTAACAACGCCGGGTACTGTCAAATTCTTGTTTCCGTCAAAAAGTTGAAATTTTGACTTTTACCGGGCAACGCCGAGTACTTTGAAAATTTTGAAGATGTTGACTGTATTGAAGAATGTTAATTTCTTGAAGGATGATGATGAATTCTTGTTGAAAATGAAGTGGGTAAGGGACCCCGTGTTTGCTAGTACCAGAATCAAACCAGCTTATGGCCACCAAATGATGCGTGATGCCATATGATGATGGATGGTATCCGCATGTCTGGTTTTGTGTGGTGTGCAGATGTGTTCAGTCAAAACAATGTTCATACAAAAATAACAGGGCAATCCACATAGGACGTCAGTAAACTCACGACGTATAAAGTCAATGATTCTTGTAACAGCCGTTGACGTTTTTCTTCATTATTTATTGTGGACGCCACAGTGACAAAATGGTTACGCGAATATGTAGGCACATCAAACAGTCATTATCACAGCAACATTCAATACAGCAATAGACGGTAGACAGCATTACAATGATGAGTCAGATGCATGTTATTTCATAGTGCTGTAAATGTAGTCAGGTGGAAAACTCCATCCTTTTCTATAACAGCCAGGAGATAACCAGATGTATGAGATCAGTTCACTCTCCTTAGTCTGACTTCAGCAAGACCGACACGTCTGCCGAAGTATAAATAATGTCCTCAAAAATATCCTCTAGATAATAAAGGTTTTCCAAACCTAGTTCATTTAACAAAGTAGCAAGTAATGGTCCTTGGTACATGCATCAACCGATGCAGTACAATGCAGCGACATGTGAGCTGGGAAAAAACATCTCGTGACGACGACTTTCGAAGACAGGCTATGAATCGAAATCGCTCACGACCCAAAATCGATAGAGTTAATGAAAAAAAGTCAATTTACCTTGCTTTCAAGAAATACAGAAATATCACGCCTCCCGGCATGTGCAAATACACTAGAGGTATTATCCCGAATAAACGAAATATCCATAAGAGGACTACACATCCCTGACAGAACAAAAAATAGCGGAGATCCCCTCTTCAACGAGGCATCTCTTTCGCCATTCCAAATCGCTCACTCCACTAGTGGTGGGCGGAAACCGATCGACCAAAAAGCAAGACAAGTCATGCGCAGTCCAGCGCAAAATGACCACAGCTCAAAACTTAACTGCATTCGATACCAACGCGAGAAGACAAATGCTTACCGAGAAAAGTGACTATAAATTTCAAGCAGTTGTTGCCCTTGCGTTATAAAATAGATATTGTAAAAAACGATGTTGCGAGAATTTATCACGCAACAGCATTCTCTAATAGGCGATCATTAATTGCCCTCAGTATCTCCCTGATCCGTATCCAATGCACCTTCTATTGGTGTTCTAGACGCAAGTCTGTCAGCTCTTTCATTGCCGCGTACCTCTGTATGACCAGGACAGTAGATCCACACCAGTTCCTGAAGATTCCAGGCTTCTATAGAGGTTTTGCATTCATGTCGGAGCCATTCACGTTGGACCTTCCGAAGCATGGACTGTGGGTCTGATACAAAAACTGTCCTTGTTAATTAAGTTTCAAACCGTACTAACATCGTATCTTAAGACTGCAGTAGCTGTCTCTACCTCCATTCTCATGCTGGAGGTTGTTATCGTATAAGCTCCGCTATGTTCAGCGACGATTCTGCCCTTTAGCAGAGAAGCCCCACCCTGATTTCTCACCACGGATTACTGACCCATCAGTGTACACAATGGCATCAGCATCCCCAGCACAATCATTTATCAGCTGATCAATTTCCAGCTCTGCACTATCTGCCAAGGCTGATGATGACTTGCTGGTAGTTCGTCCAGTTTTCACCTGACACTCCACTCTTCCCCTTCATACCCTTCGACATTTGCTGAGGGAGACTGAGCACCTTTGGGTGTGCCAATAGTGCAATGACGTCAATTCTAATTAACAATGACAATAACAGAGCCATACAATAGGACTGTTTTGACATCTGAATTAAAGATTATGATTTTTGTATTTGACTTGATTTCTTTTGATTGTCATTTATGTCACGGTGTACTCTTGTATTTTTAACGCTTATTTCCACACCACTGTCCGTTCTTCCATATTTATCTACTTTGTTCCGGAGGTATATACTTCTGTCCACATCTTGTAGAAATGTTTCTACAAGTGCAATATGGCTAACATTTGCCGCGTTTCTTCTCATACGCTTTGGCGTTTTGTTTTTTTATGTGTTTCTTCAGGCCCAGTCAGGTCATCGGCAAAATCTAGATCATCAAGCTGTTTTGTCAGAGCCCATTGTTTCCAATTATGTTGATTTATGTCTTTTGTTTTCATAATATAATTTACAGCCTTCTGGCTAGAGAAACGGTGACAAGATGCATCCTAACCGTCCAACCGTTCATCTCTCAAAGGTTCTTAATTTGTCCTTCATGAAGAATTCTGCAATTCTTGCCATCAATTGTTTTCTTTTATAGGTTAATTTACTTATAGGGGTCTACACTATGCCTCAATCAGTTTCCATAGCCGTTCTCTGCCAGTAGAAGACCTTTCCATATTTAACAAAAGCAATGCAGAACTGAGAAGGTAATTTCAAGCATTGTTTTGCTATTGTGGGGAATTACTTTCTGAGCAATCCTCGTAGTTCATGGTTTGCACAGGATCTGTTTTGTCGAAAACTGTCTCGTTCGTGTCTATGCCCTCATTTAATCTCTAGAGGACGGTTCTGCGTAATATTTTCCTTTACATTGTTATCAATATTTTTTCTGTCATGTGCGCACTCTTACAAAACTCTTTCTTTGGCAAATTGGCTATAGATCTTTCCCTCTTGTCTAATGGTATTTCTTATCTTGTCCCAGACTTTATCAAGGAATTTGTATAAAACCGCTTTAGAGGTGTCAGTGTTTGCTTTGATCAACATTGGTGAATCTGAAGAGTGTTTGTTCATATCTTAGAAACTTTCTTTATTTCTTCCTGACACACACACACACACACACACACACACACACACACACACACACACACACACACACACACACACACACACACACACACACACACACACACACACACACACACACACACACACACACACACACACGCGCGCGCGCGCACATGCACACGCACACACGCACACACGCACACACACGCGCGCGCACACATACACACACCCACACATATATATATATAGTCTTCACACGCCATGTCTCACCCAGTATTTGAGCTTGTAGTGAGGAAGCGTCCTGCGGCAGGACCTCCTTTAGGATAGAGGACCACTATCTCGTGGCATTGCATCTCCCGCCAATTAGTAGGTCGAGTGTGATCTCCAACAATGTTGATCCCGCTGAGCTGGAGAAATCCTCTGGGGTTGCAAGAAAGCCCAAAAACATATCCCTAAATTTCTCAAGGGTAAAGAGAAAAACTGAAATCCCTAGGGTTCGAACTATCCAACGAATCACAATGATGATAGGAAACTCTTTACAGAGCGATACAACAGGAGGCAATCTGGTCATCAGAAGTAGTCCCCCCATCCGACAAGTGTTTCGGCCCAGTATACTCCTTTACAATCTAAGGGGGGGGGGGCAACTTGGGTCATGACTCCCAAGCTTCTCTGCCTCCTGTTGTCTTGTATCGAAAATGAACCCATTTCCCTTATTGGTAGCAGCTTTAAAATCCACACCTCCGCCAGCCGCGGAGGCTATTGTGAAAGTAACAAAGAGAAGACAAATTATTCCGTTCGTTCCGTCGCACATCACAACTAAGGACACACACTGAGACACCTGTGCAAAGCCGACGAGCCTAGCCACTGCGCGATAGCAACTGAAATTCTGTGCCTAACACCTCTTATAATAATGCCGCCTGTTGCTCCTCAGTCACAGCCCTTTTACTAGTACACCAATAAACTCAACGTATTGTGGACTTAGAAAAATTCCTGGTGTTTTCTGTACCGCAGCGTTTACTGTCACGATTTCCATTGCCCATTGCGGTTGTTCCACATCCAGCCTGATGCCTTTTCGGCATTTTCACTAAGCCTTTTCATTGCCCTTGTTCTCGACTGTCCCCTCAGCTCCAACAGTTTCAATAAATCATACACTGATGCAGCCACAAGCCCTCTTGCGCCCACCTCAACCGCCATGACCCTTGCAGTGAACCCATCGTGTCTCAGATCCGCGGCCAGATCATTATACTTGGCCGCTTTGAACGAATGTTGCTCGTCCAGTCTGGATTCAAATGGCACGGTCAGTTCAATCAGTATAACCTGAAGCGATGCTGAAGAATGAAGCACCATATCCGGCCGTCTCTGCGATTTTCTGATACTCTCTGGATATGCCCCTCGTCCAGGTAGGTCTACCGCCATCTCCCAATCGTTTGCACAGTCAAGAAGAGATGGTAAACTGCTACCAGGTTTACTCGGTTTGGGGTGTGCTGACTTTCCTGCCCTCAGAAAGTATGTATTTGCGGTGCTCGGCCTCGGTTTGCTATTCGCCTTCATCCTTGCCAGGTCTATTGTCGCAGCAAGCTCATTTAGCACTTTGTTATGGCGCCAAGTGTATCGCCCTTGCCCTAATGACACCTTACACGCTGAGAGCACGTGTTCAAGTGTCTGCCTTCCCTGACACAGGGGCACTGCTCATCATCCTACTTTCCCCATTTCACAAGGTTGGTGGCCGACGGCAGCAGGTCATACATTGATCTAACCACGAAGCTGAGCCTAAGAGGTGCCATATGCCATATATCCTTCCATGTCAAGGACCTCTGCAGTGCTCCTTCCCATGTAGTCCATTGGCCTTGTTGGACCTGCTGCACTGCTTTTTGCAACCTCTTATCATTCTCAGCTCCTCGTATCTCCTGAACTACCATGTCTCTGCGCTCCCTGCTTGATGCCTTGGACCACCAGCGGATGTCTCCATGACCAAATCCCCGTCTATTCGTTTGAGTGTATCCGATTACCTCCCTCAGTTTGAGTGACTCTTGGGCAGCATCAACAGCTTCTTCCACTCTCCACTTCCTTCCCGTTTTCAGTGTGGGCTGAATGGACTTAACCACGTCATCTGCTGACTCGCGTAGCATCATTGCAAGCCTTGCCTTTCCAACTTTGTACTCTTCAACAACTGACTTGAAGGGAAGCAGAAGTTTTGACTTTTTGCAGTACAGTGCTACATCTGACAGACCTGGTGGAACCCCTAGCCATTTCCTCATGAACTTGTTGACATTTTGCTCTATAGCTTCCACTGTACTTGTGCTTTTTTCATATATAAGCAGTGGCCACAGCAACTTCGGTATCAACATGAACTGGAGGCACCACAGTTTGAACTTTCACAGGAGTCTGCTTTGGTCTATGATCTGTAGTCCTCTGTCTGCCATTTCTATTGTCTGCTGCACTGCCTTCGAGTCTTTTAATGAGGCATCGTACACCCTGCCAAGACTTTTAACAGGTTCCTCAATGACAGTAGGGATTCTTTGGTTGGAAACCATGAATATGACCTCTGCTATCTTCCCTTTCCTGACTGATAGGCTTCTCGACTTCTTGGGTTTGAAGCTCATTCTGCACCAGTTGACTAGTTCATCCAGGCGTGCTAACATCCTCCGGGCCTGATATTCATCTGATGTCAGAATTGTTGTGTCATCCATGAATGCTTTGAGCGGTGGCATGTGACACATTCCGCCGAGCTTTGGACCTATAGCCATTCCTTCAGCCGCATTGAGGATAATCTGCATAGCCATCACGAGTAGTATCGGAGAGATGGTACATCCCATCGCAATTCCACCTTCAAGGCCAATCCACTTCGTTGTGTACTCTCTGGTTTAAAATCTGACAGAAAACCCTGCGAAATACAGCTTCAGCATTGCTGCAATCTCTTGTGGAACATGATACATTTCTAGGGCCTGCCACAACATCTGGTGTGGAACGGATACATAAGCATTCGCTAGATCCAACTAGATTACATGGAGGTTTGTTCTGTCAGACTTTGCCTTTTGGATTGCTTCCCAGATCATTGTGGCATGCTCTAGACATCCTTGTGTACCTGGGATACCTCCTTTCTGAATGGTAGTGTCAATGTACCATTTGCCAGGAGGTATGTAGTGAGTCTTTTCGCCATCACTGAGAAGAATATCTTCCCTTCCACATTGAGTAGTGAGATTGGCCTGAACTGACTGATGTCTGTGGAATGTTGTTCCTTCGGGATGTAGACTCCGTTCGCCTTTCTCCATTCCTTGCTTACAAGCTGGGTTTTCCACGCATTCTTCAGTAAACAGGGCAGTCGTTTGAGCATCTCAGGGCATCTTTTGTACACCACATATGGAACACCATTAGGACCTGGAGCTGACTTGCACCGAGCTTTCTGGACAATGCTTTCTAACTCTTGCACCGTTGGGGGCTTGGTGTTAAGTTCAGCTCCTGGCTTACTCGACCATTTAAGGCCTGCCATGCTGCTGAGCGGCTCATCTTTGCGACCATCTTAATATGTCATTCTTAGGTGTTTTTCCAGGTTTTCTTTCCTGATGTTTAGCGTACCCGACCGTGGCTGCTCAAACAGTTCTTTGGCAAACTTGAAGGGCTCCCTGAAGAATCTTTCCCTATCCCTCCGAGTCTTCCTTCTCTTCCTGTACAACCTTTCTGCTCTACACAGGGCATTATGTTGGCCTTTCAGGTGCTCCCAAACCTGTCGTAACCCTTCCTTCTCTGTGGCAACTGCGTTCTTGAACAGTTTTCGGGCATGCTTCTTCTGTTTCCTGATTTCTTCTATTTTAATTTGTCTTCTACTTTTTCGTGGTGGGTTACTTTCCCTTGCCTTCCTGACTCCGAACACTTTGCGACAGTGCAGATATATTATGTTGCCGAAGATTTCCAGCTTCTTCTCCAAAGTTATCTGCTTCAGGTTGTTATCCAACTCTTTTGCCAAGGCTTCGTCCAGCTGTTACCAAAGCCCTTTTGCACTGGCAGGTGGAAACTTGATTGCATCTCTCTTCCCGTCTAAGAAGTGTGTGAGATCATCATCAGGTAGATCAACTTGAATGTACTCAACACTGTGGATTGACTCCTGGCTGAGTTCTTCTAACGTCTTACCCGTCGAGACAGAGCGCTGTTGATCTCCCCCTGATGAACTCCCACATCCCTTTTTCGTTCTGTGGATTTTCATTCCTCTCTGAGTAGAGAATTTCCTACCACAGGAACATGGAAATTCCAGCCGTTGTTCAGAGCTGGAAGTCCGTGTAACGGGTCTGGTCGATTCCAATGAGGCGCCTGTGGATTCATCATCCCCCCCCCCTCTTCGGTGAATCCTGGGGGCATCTATCGTTTTTGGGTTCTGTAGCAGTTGTTATACAGCTTACGGGGTGCTAACCCGGTCAGTCGGTTTCTATCACAACTATTATTTCCTAAATTATTCAAAATGTTTGATATCCCCAGTTTACATGTTTATTGTATTTCATTAATAGCAAAGTTAAATATAACACTGTAAACACATATTAGTGTGGTTCATTTGATTTCTGAGACATTAATTTGCTTGTTTATTCAGGGCAGAAATGTTAAATGATTTAATGTGAATTTTCTTTACCCTGTATAATATACAGACTTTCGTTCACTCGTTCGGTCGTTCTATAAACTAATACATACTTTTTGGATTAAAATACTGTCCCAAGGCTGGGCTGTAATCAAGGTTTTGTAGCCATGGGGCCGATAAAACATTGTTAAGAAAAATTACTATGAATAAATTTGGAATAAGGAAATGCTGTTAGACAAGGTATCAAATGATGCAAGTACAGTGTTTTATGGATATCATATTTTGTCGTTCTTTTAATTTTCAGCGTCCGATTTGCTTAGCGGTTAGAGCGCTATCGCGGCACAGTTTCCAGGATTGAAACCTGGTAGCGTCATTCTCCAGTCTATCCAGCTGTAAGTGGGTACATGACACTACTCTTGAGTGAGGGAAGGCAAAGGCAGCGAGGAAGACAAATGTTCATCCCCCCCCCCCTCACAAAGAAGCTAGACCTAGTATAATGAAGTCTCTAATATTTCACTCCTCTATGGCAGTATCTGTTATGAAACTACCTTTGCCTTTTATCTCCAGCTCAGAGTGCAACTGTTTCTTTCAGTCAGTTCTTAAACGTTTCCTTTCCTTGGTTGTCTGCTATTCCACCTTCAGAGCGTTCTTCCTTTTCTGATAAACACAAAGAAACGAACAAAGCTGAAAAAAAAAACGTTTAGATCGATCAAACATACTGTAACTGGAAAAGAACTATTAAAATAAAAACATTGATCTTTCCCAGCTGATCAGATCTTTCAATCGATAATCAAAGAGACTGCGATGGCTGAAATTTGTCAACACAGGAGAACAAGCAACGTGTCTGGGAAAGTCAATATAGCATTAATGGAAGACACAACTCCAGAAGGACCCTCGCATGAACGAATGGAAATTGAAAAATGGTCATGGACAAAACTGAAATTTAAAAATAGTACTGATTGAGGTTATCAAGGACAGAAAAGAATAAAAAATCGATAAGCGCTTTGTTTTTTTTTTTTTTTGTCTTTAAACTGAAAAGACCTTTACTTGAGTAACTATAAAGGCTGTAGTACAAGATGACGAAGGGCTGCACATTTCACAATGTTTACAGTAATGCGAAGTCTTGACAGACATTATTTAAAACGTTCTCGTTGAAGGATTACCTATTACAAATCTAAATAAGTGAGGGCAAAGACAACTCGTTCATTTCGCTACCTTGCATTTGCTAGTTATTCGTGGAATGCAGCTGTGTATATGTTACGTTTTAGTTTCGTACAAATGTGAAGTTCAGGCCCGTTATTTACTTCAATATAAAAATGAATAAGGTCAAACGGTTAGGCGGTGGCAACGGAGAGAGATGACTGCCCGAAATGGGAAAGGCGTCCCCAATAATTGGGTTTGATCGATTTCAGTTTCTAAAACAACACGTTAGTAACATTATTCCACATCAGGGGAATCAAACCTGGAAAGGTGCAGATATCACAGCTTAGGCGTAAACAGAGACAACGCAACCACCGTCCTTTTCAGGACGAACGAAGAAGAAGAAGAAGAAACCTGGAAATTTTTATTTTTATTTTTTTTAAAAGTGTTTGCTACTTTTCTTTGTAGCACGCCCCTTTCAACCATCTACCATGTACATGGAGTTGTTGGTTATATCAGGACGTGTTTCCTTTATTGTAATATGTTTTTGTTTGTATTTATTTTATACTATATTATCTCTAGCCCGTATTTTTCCTTTTGTAGTTATAGTTCAACATGGTTTTTAAAAGAAATTCCAAAATATGCTATTTTGTAAGTTAGTATGTTTTTAATTTTCACTGGATGGTTTCTTTGGTTAATCTGTATGTATCTGGGGCGAGTCTTTCACCAGTTTGGACTACTGACTCAAATCCTTATTTGTTTTTTATATGTTAGCTTTAGTTTTTGTAATATAGTGTTTTATTAACTTTTGCATTTCTGAAGGGGTCTTTGTGCCTATGAGATTTTCTACCCTCATTTCTACATTGTGGTTACTACAGTATGTCTTAATGTTTTGCCTCTGTTGGTCATATTTCTTGCAGTCCACCAGAAAGTGTCTAATTGTGTTTGGTTCTTGACACTCTTCACATGTGGGTTCCTCAATCATGAAATATCCAGTTCCAAGCTTGAGCCTCAGCAATTTTTTTATTAATTGGTATTTTTAGTTCATCTTTTATTTGACATTTTTTGCTTGGTTTTTTAAGGATTTTATATGAGTGTCTTGCTTTTTTACTTTGGTCCCATGCTGTTATCCACTCTTTAGTTATTGCTTGAGCAATTAAGCTCTTAATTTCAAACTGATGTTAAAACAGGCTTCAAAAGGAATGAAAAGACAGTAGCAATATTCCTTGATGTAGCAAGAGCATATGATGAGTGTTGGAGGGAGGGTGCACTACATAAAATCAGGAAATTAGGTATAGTAGGCAGAACCTACAATTACCTAGAAAACTTCCTGCAGGATAGATACTTCACGGTACAAATAAACAATGATAGATCTGAGGTGTATGAGCAACAGAATGGAATTCCCCAGGGATCAGTAATATCACCATCTATCTTTACGATTATGGTAAACGACATAGGCGACGAGTTCAAAGACTTAAAAAACAACTTATCCCAGTTTGCAGATGACGCTGCGATATGGAGAACGGGAAGAAATCTCCCATTCCTCTATAAAACAGTACAAAGGCAAATAGATAAAGTATCTGACTGGATGAACAAGTGGGGATTCAATCTAAACGTTAAAAAAACCATAGGAATGATCTTCAGTAGAGGGCGTTGTTACGGTATATGATATTAACGCCGTCTGCTAAAGGTTATCAGACGTGCAATTGTAAAGGTTAAGGCATTTAATATATTGCGATAGATGTTTCAATTATTGAACGCTCCATACACGATCGATTATGACGTGTATAGCGTTGTTTGGGTCACAGTCGGTAACTAAGAAACGCTACCCTTTGCTACTTGACCGCCAAGCTGAATAGCTGCGTTTTGTTAACCTTCCAATTCAATGGCATGATATAGCCATTTATATGTGCATTTATGATGGACCAGGGTCAGTCCCAGAACTCTACATGAGAGGAAACTTATGGAGGTTAGTGATTAACTAAATCCTTGGAAGGAGAAAGATAATCGTCTACTTTATACGAAGTAATTAGACTCACAGTCTCACTGTCGGCAGGTAGCCATTCTATCTGCGCGTGCATATAGCTGTGATGTTCTGACGACAATTACTGCATTGTATCCTTAAACGGACATTGACACGTAAAACAGCAGTCTACGCTATTGATTGATTGATGCATGTACCTCATGTGTGAATTGAACTGTTTATGTATGTGTGTAATCCATATTAAATTGTGAAGGACTCGAACCGGAGGCATTATTGATTGAATCACGTTACACCATTCAATCTTATGAATTATGCATTTTATATCAAGTTGCTGAGTTAATAAGATGAACAGTTGTTTACATCTTGATGCCAAGTTCAGACATTACGACAAACCAAAAATGAGGTTCACCCCATTCGCGTACGAATATTAGCACGATCAGAATTCAAGCAACACAACCAGTAACCACACACGAAAGTCCTTCAACAAAAGTGGCGGCCGAATGCGGGGAACGACAGAAAAAAAGAAACAAACTTCTGTTCCTTACGCACAGATTAACCATAATATTTACGATCAAGTTTCGATCACATGACCATTACGAAGCTGACGTGACGCACGTGATCATGAATAGCAACATGACGTCACTGTTGCATTGTCGCCGTGAAGAAGACATCTTTTCAACGCCTTTCTAGTTCGCTTCAAATGTATCAAGATGCACAAGATGGACTACTGTTGCCTGCCCATCAGGAGCAGACAGTCAAAGGCACAGGCCTAGCTGTTGACGACCTCTAGCACTGATATAAGCAACGGAAAAGATAAGTCTAGGTGTTTAACTGTTGTTATTGCAAACAGTGCTAACTGAGTCCATGCCCTCTGCCTACATCGGCATGTTTTTTACCTATGTTTAATGTACTTTTTGTTGTCTTAATGTGTTGTTAATTCGTGGGAGGTAGGGAGGATGAACCGAAATTAGATTCTGTGGCTCTCACGATGCCTGAATTGATTTCGGTCGTTTCTTAGGGCAGTTAAACGATTGCACTTTTGGAAGCCCCATTGAGGTTTGCCATTGGACTATCTGTCCAAATCTGCTGTCGTTTGACGATTTGTGTTAGCTGTACCGTTCCGTAGATAACTGGTGTATTTTATTCGTACTCAGTTAACAATTTTATTCAGTTTTGTATCATATTCGTTAACTATTTCGTCCAGTCTCCTCTTACTATCATTTATTTGATGATTGTTAAATGGTCGTCCGTTATGAGTCCTGTGATGTCATCATTTTTTGCAGTCATTTTTTTTTTGTGTACTTTGAATATTAAGTTGACCTCGGGTCAGACCTTGACCCTTCATTTGGCTTGTGACACTTCCGCTTGTTTTATTTAGTTCATAAATTCATTTTTAATTGTGAAAATGTCTTGTTTGCGTCTTAACATTGTTTGTACCCTTTAGTTGCATCATTGTTTTGTTTGTCCTCATGATATATATTAATACTACATTAATAATATGATATTATATGCAATAATACACTTGTAATTTAATTTAATTAATTTTTTCTGATATTTAAGGTTAATATGGGACATTGCATAATTATGCAGTGATAGTCCAAAAAAGTAGCACTACAATTTATAAGAGATGCCTAGGGCATAATAATATAATATATATATTGACCAAATAAAATAATCTTATAGTCTACCTTTGAGGTAATAGACCCATTGTATATTATTTAATATACTTTTCTGGTACTAAGAGAGTGACTTAGTACATTGAACAATATAATTACTAGGAATCATACCCAACATTATTGGATATTAAGATTAATTGTGTGAAGTAATTACATAATAGTTAACAGATATCATAACTATTTATGATATAGTATTATTTAGATACAATATTGTTACAAAATATTGTCTATTAGTTGAACTTAGACATTAGAGTTCAGTACTATTGTGATTATTTATATTGAATATTTCTAAGTTGAGTAAGTATAATAACACTGACAAACAACATTTTTCTTTCTTATATAAGAATAAGTGTTCTTAGGTCAGTTTCTTGCGCTGATTTCAAATCTGAAATCCGTTTATCTCTATCACGTCGGGTTCTTAAGATATTTGTAAATAAATATATTTTTGGGAAACCGTTATTTGCTCCGTTTCATTTTTACTATATAACTTATTAAAAATTAATAAAAAGCAACATAATTCTACTTTTTATACTGCTAAAAGATGCATGACATATGTTACGCGATTTTTCAAATAGTTACTGTATTTTGAAATAATTCTGAGCAAAATATGGCTTCTAGAAGTTGTAGAAATTCGGCTGATCTGTTCTGTTACGTGTGCGGATATTTTACCGATCGTGTTGACCAGAAAAACTTTACACCATTACTAAAGATAGCATATGAACTTTATTTCGATTCGAAAGTTGATGATGCAAATAAATCTTGGAAGCCAAATGCTTTTTGTTCGATACATTGGCAGGTTGGTTGCGAAAATCGCCGAAGCATAAGTCGATGCCTTTTGGCGTGCCAGTAATATGGCGTGAACATACAAATCACACTACTGATTGTTACTTCTGCTTGACAAATATCCATGGTTTCACTTTTAAAACTAGAAAGTCTGTGGTTTATCCAAACATTGAATCGGTTTCGAAACCAGTGCCTCATGATCCAATCACGTGTCCGATCCAAGTACCACCAGAACAGTATCCGTTGGACGTAAATGAACCATCAGAAAGTGATAGTTTACCTGCTTTAGAAACTAATTCTGACTCAGATTACATACCGGTGAATGATGGTGTTTACTTAATTAACCATTCAGAACTTTCAGATCTAATACGTGATCTCGCTCTTACCAAAGGACAAGCGGAATTACTCGGTTCGCGACTCAAAGAATGGAATCTTTTAGCGCCCAATACTCCGATATCTAAATTTCGTCATAGACACAGAGAACTTGTTCAATACTTTGAGATGGATGATGACATTTGCTATTGCAAAGATGTAAACGGTCATGAGCACATAGTCAACGAATGGCGATTTTTCATCGATTCTTCCAAGATTAGTCTAAAAAAAACCGTGTTATTGCATAACATAAATTTTTTTTTCAACAATTCCAGTCGCCTACTCTGTTCATATGAAAGAAACTTATGACAATATGGCTATACGTTTGGAAAAAAATAAAGTACAATGACTACCAATGGCGGATTTGTGGAGACCTAAAGGTCATTGCAATTCTCACGGGCATGCAGACTGGGTATACTAAATTCTGTTGCTTCCGATGTGAATGGGACAGCCGCAACAGACAGGAACATTATGCAAGAAAGGTGTGGCCTATCCGGGATCGTATGCAGCTCGGGCATAAAAATGTAATACGCGAGCCATTAATTAACAAAGACACCTTCATTTTACCATTGTCACATATAAAGTTGGGGCTCATGAAGAATTTTGTAAAAGCGTTAGATAAAACGAGCAAAGCTTTCACTTATCTTCGAGAAAAGTTTCCGCAAGTTAGCGATGCAAAGATAAAGGAAGGTATCTTTGTAGGACCTCATATTAGGAAAGTTATTGCAGACAAACAATTCGAGAACTTGTTACATGGTAGGGAACTTCGCGCATGGATGGCATTCAAATCGATCGTCGATAACTTTCTGGAAAATCACAAATCTGTCAACTATGTTGCATATTGTTAAGCAGTGCATAGATGCATACATAATTATGGGCTGTAACATGTCCCTCAAAATCCATTTGCTCGATTCGCATCTTGACTTTTTCCCTGACAACCTTGGCGAAGTCACCGATGAACATGGAGAATGATTCCATCAAGATATCGCCGTAATGGAGTCACGTTATCAAGGACGGTGGAGTGTGACCATGCTTGCCGATTATTGTTGGATGCTTCATCGCGATGTACCACATGCCATTCACCGACGAAAGTCGACTGCAAAGAAATTCAAGCCTACATAACTGTTATACTTCTTGTACGAATGATGTTGTAATACTGTATGTGTTGTTAAAAAACTTCAATTGCGTATTTCTAGAGATCCCGACCTGATAGAGAAAAACGGTTTGCAGATTTAAAAACAGCGCATTAAAATTGACCAGAAAAACATAGAAATGTTAGAGAAAGAAAAAAAAAGTTTTTTTTTGTTAGTCAGTGTAATTACTCTGAAGCTACTATTGACTATTTTAATCAGTAATTATCAATAATTACTTACAGATAAAAGTCAAAATGCTTACTATAGACCATTTCGTTAAAATTGGTAGGGAATATGGTTATAAATCTCAAGAACTTCGTCAGTTTGCTGAGGCAGAACTGGAAAAACATGAAAGAAAAGAAGCAGAGAAAAAGGCTGCATTAAAGAAAGAGGAAGAGGAACAAAAGGCTGCATTAAAGAAAGAGGAAGCAGAACGTGAGATGAAGCAAATTGCCAAGGAAAATAGATTAAGAGAAATTGCTCAACAGGAAGAAGAGAATAAATTGAAACGAGAGGAAATTATTTTACAACAAGAAATGGAATTGGCACGTATTAAATTGGAGACAGCAAGATTACAAGCACAAAGTGCTGATGCAAACCAGAATAATAACGCACAAAATGGATCATCATCCAGCCAAACTAAACATTTCTACAACTTTAAATTACCCACTCTCAACTTAAACGTGGACGACCTTTCATCGTTCCTGTCACGTTTTGAACAGACTTGCAAAACAAATCATTTGCCTGAAGAGTCATGGGTACTCAAGTTAAATGAATTCTTGGTTGGAGAACCACTGACGGCTTCTCAAAATGCTGACCCATCAATAGCAAATAACTACGGTGCTATTAAGTCCTTGCTTTTACGAAGATTTCACCTGGACGAGGAACACTGTAGGTTGAAATTTAAGGGAATTTTACCTGAATCTCCAAAAGATTTTGCAGGATTCATTGCGAACATACGCAATACGTTTAATAGATGGGTTGAACTGGCAGAAGTCAACAAATCATACGACAAATTAGTTGATTTACTACTACGGGATAAGGTATTATCTTCGGTTAGCCAGCCATTTTTTGCATATTTGCAGGAGCGTAAACCAGGTACTATGGACGAGTTAGAAAAAATTTCTTTAAACTACTGTTCGGCACATCCGAATGCAACCATTTCTAACTCCTCATTAAGAGAACCTCTACCTGTGGCGTCTAATATGGCCTACAATCATAATAACAAACAAAGACATCACAGTGTAGACAGAAGCAGGTTCCAAAGAAATCACAATGTTAACTTTCAGAAGGGACATAATAATGATTTCAACAATAAAAATGAGTTCAACAGAGGTAGATCACGAGATAGAAATTATTCACCTCAAACAAACTACCACAATGGTCAACATAACACTAATTATAATCGATCACATACTCCCAATAATAATAGTAACTGGAAGGGTAATAATCATGGCTCGAGACATCGAGATAATAGTTACTATAGAGGACGACGAGATAATTCTAACAATTATACTCGGAATCGATCTCATTCTCGGGGATCATCTCATTACAACCATAATACAGGGGCGGCAGTTACAAATAATACTACCCCTATAGCTCAGGTCCCACTTGACAATAATACAACACAGTCTTCTGCTGCATGTTTTGCTATTAATTATAATGTGGCAAATAGTTGCCAACAATGCAATCTTATTTTTCAGAAGGCGAAAGAAACAGTGCTTAACTGCGGACATATTACACCAGAGGTAGGTCTTGCAGTCAACGATGGAACAGGCCTACTAATTTTTAACAGGGGATTAGTTAATGGATCCGTCGTCTCAGTGCTGAGGGATTCAGGATCCACAACGATCGGTATACGTCAGTCGCTGGTACATCCTAGCTGTGCGACAGGAGAATATGTATGCTGCATGACTTTTGGGGGAACTATTGAGTTTTACCCCACAGCTATTATTCATGGAAAGACAGTATTATTTTCACAAGGGAAGAAAAGTGATCTATCAGACTGTATAGCTATCTGGCGTGGTTGGTATCTCTATTATACACGTACCTGGAAAAATTATACTGCAGATGAGTTAGAAAGACTTAAATTGCATGCTGACGAAAAGATCAGAGAAGAACAAGCGGGTTTCAGGCCGAAACGATCATGTATTGATCAAATTTCACACTAAGAACAATTATAGAAGAATCAGTGGAAAGGCAATCGCCACTTATTATCACCTTCGTCGATTTTTCAAAAAGCCTTTGATAGTCTACACAACGCCCATCATTGTGGAAGATACTTACAAAAAAATTTTTTATGGTTTTCCAACAAAATATGTGATATAATCAAAGCGCTATATGACAATGCAAGATGTTGTGTTAGAACAAATAAAGGGAATACAGAATGGTTTACAGTAGAAACAGGGGTGAAACAAGGCTGTATTATGTCACCACTACTTTTTGGAATAGCTATTGATTGGGTTATGAGAAACTATACCCACAAGAACAATTGGGTATAAAATGGACAAATGGAAAATTCCTGGGGGACCTGGATTTCGCAGATGATGTAGCATTCTTAAGTTCAACACCAAGACAATCCCAAGAAGCAATAAATAATTTGTGTCATCTCTCGGTTAAAATTGGTCTCCAAATAAATGCTCTAAAACTAAAGCTATGAACTTTTCTAACGAGACCTTTGATATCATCTTGAACGGGGAAAAACTACAGAAAGTTGAAAGTTTCAATTATTTAGGCAGTAAAATGACTTTCCATGGCTGACACAACAAGAGAAAATTCGTACCATACTAGAATTGCTTTGGCAGCTAGCGCCTTCAATAGATTATCTAACATTTGGAAATTACGATCATTGAATATACATACCAAGCTTCGTCTGTTTAATTCAAATGTTATCTCAGTGTTAACATACGGCTGTGAGAGTTGGAAAATAACAAAATCATTGGAGAACAAGCTGAATACATTCGAGAACAAATGTCTTAGAAAACTCATGAACATCAGTTGGAAAGAATTCAAGACTAATCGACAAATAAGAGAAGACTCTAGGCAGAAATATGTCTCCGACTATATAAGGAAAAGACGATGGTCATATATCGGTCATGTCCTACGAATGCAAAACAACAGAATACCACTACAGGCGCTCACTTGGGTTCCTGAGGGTAAGCGGAAAAAAGGAAGACCAAAAGAAACACTCAGAAGAACAATAATAAGAGAAGGAAGAACGTTGGGCCTAAATAATGTGCAAGAGCTAAGAGGAGTGGCGTCACAACGAACAACCTGGAGAGCACTGGTTTCTGCCTTATGCGCCGTGTTTGGCGCTTAAGAATTTATTATTATTATTATATTATTCATGTTAACACACCTTTTTTCACAGGGAACGTAAAAGTATGTATGCTAAAAAAGCCTATAGCTGATCTGATGGTTGGTCGTATACACGGCAGTAAAGATTGTACTCCAGATGAGATTATAGAATGGGAGAAACATAACCTATGCACTGGAAACGCCGTGACGACTAGAGCGCAGACTCAACTCATGGAGAAAGTTGATGATAATAAAATGGATGCAGACAACCAAGAGGAATTTGTAGTCAATTCACCTATTGACAGGGAAACATTTGCAACCAAACAAAAAGAGGATAAATCTTTAAAAAAATTTTTTAAGCTGGTTGATAAAGTTGACAATCTATCCTCAGGTAATAATAACAAACATTGTTTTGTTATTAAAAATGACATATTGATTAGATGTTTTAATGACAAATCACAAATGAAACAACAAGTTATGGTCCCGTATACTTTTAGACGGTACATTCTTCAACATGCACATGACTCACATTGTGCTGCACATATGGGATATACTCGAACACGATCTCGAGTACTGTCTTCATTCTTTTGGCCAGGAGTGTCAAGAGATATTTCGCAGTATGTACGTTCCTGTACTACATGCCAAGAAGTGAAAGCACGTGGAGCTTTTCACACGGCGCCTATTCAGGCTTGCGATATCTCAGTAAGACCTTTTGACAAGATGGCCATAGATATTATTGGTCCATTGCTACCATCGGCCAGAGGACATAGATTCGTCCTTACGTGCATTGATTTGTGCACACGATGGCCAGAAGCTATCCCATTAAAGACCACCACTACCACAGATGTAGCTGATGCACTACATCTCATCTTTTCTAGAATAGGGTTTCCTAGAAAACTTTTATCAGACCATGGGTCACAGTTCATATCTGACACCATGAAGGAAGTCATGAAAACTTGGAACATTGATAGGAATTTAAGTAGTATTTATCATCCTATGAGTAATGGTGCGGTTGAAAGACTTAACCGTACACTTAAACAACTACTACATAAGGTTACTGTTAAGCACCCTCATGACTGGGACAGAGCACTCCCAGCTGTTCTATTTGCTTATCGGGAGGTACCGCATGAACAAACTGGCTTCTCTCCCTTTGAATTAGTTTTTGGTGCTCCCCCCAAGAGGTCCTATGGGACTAATAAAAGACTTATTAATTGACGCGGAGATGACTCAGGACACTCAGTCATCTTACGAATACGTGATTAATCTTCGGAAGAACATTATTGAGTCTTGCCAGTTGGCAACAGCTTCTTCTGAGGCTGCAAAAGCTAAGGCTCGATCTCTACAAAATAGGTCTCGACGATTACGCCAATTATTCCCAGGCGACGAGGCTTATGTGTTACTTCCTCACAATAACAATAAATTATTGATATCTTGGAATGGTCCTTACAAAGTCATTGATAAAATTTCCGACGTTGATTACGTCTTAGATATCAAGGGACACAAAAAGATATTTCATATTAACATGCTCAAGCAATTTCATACACGCCCTGAACACTTACAGTCAATTTTTCATGAACTAGATGACAACACAGTATCTACTTGTTATTATTCTAACTTATCTGTCATCCAGGAAGAAGAATCTTCTTTTCCTGAGGTACAGTTACCGTTACCGGTACCAGTAGTTCAACCTACTGAATCTTGGCGGGATGTAACCATCTCTTCAACGGTTACACCGCAACAGCGTCTACAGATTGCTAATCTATTACAATCTTATCCAGATGTGTTGACCGACGTCCCGGGTCGCACATCGGCTATCAGTCATGACATTACTCTCAATGATGATACACCTATTCGTGTACATCCCTATTCGGTTCCTCTACATTTCCTTGCTAAAACTACTAAGGAACTTGAACAGATGTTGTCTCTGGGAATCATTGAGACTAGTAATTCGCCATTCTCTTCTCCATTAGTGATTGTCCGGAAGAAGGACAATAACATCAGACTATGTGTTGATTATAGAAAATTAAATGCTAAGACTATATAGTTGACAGCGAACCACATCCACTTATCGACGACTTACTGCCACGTCTATCCAACGCAACTATATTTAGTAAGATAGACTTAACTAAAGGTTATTGGCAGATACCACTGACCGAAAAGGCTAAGTACTACACCGCATTTTCCACTCCACAAGGTCTATACCAGTGGAATGTGATGCCTTTTGGGCTTGTTAATGCGCCAGCTACCTTCATTCGCCTGATGCGACAAATTTTATCAGGTAGACCAGACGTTATTACATATATTGACGACATATGCTTGTTTAGTTCGTCGTTTGAGGAACATGTTTCGGGACTTAGATATGTTTTCGACACTCTAAGGAATTATCATCTAACTGCTAAACCTACAAAGGTGCAAATCGCGTGTAATGAGATAACCTTTTTGGGACATATCATTGGATCGGGATATATCCGAACGTTACCTAGTACAGTCTCCAAAATTCTAAACATAGCAGTTCCTCAGACGAAGAAACAGGTCAGGAGTTTGTTAGGACTTGTTCAATATTACAGTAGATTCATACCAAACTTGTCATCCATCACGGCTGTATTGTCTTCATTGTTAAAAAAAGACATGCCGGTGAAGGTGACATGGACTGGTACATGCAATGAAACTTTCAACAAAATTATAAATTTGTTCTCGCATGAACCAATTTTAAGACTTCCCGATGCTTCCAAAAGATTTTTCTTACGAACAGATGCTAGTAACTACGGCATTGGTGCATGCCTGCTCCAGAACCATGATGGCATTCTACATCCTACCTTATATATTTCAAGAAAGCTAAAGCCGGCAGAAACAAAGTATTCCACAGTGGACAAGGAACTTTTATCTGTGATATGGGCAATAACTAAACTCGAAAAGTTCTTGCTTGGTGCTCCCTTCACCATACAGACGGACCAACGTGCTGTAGCATCTTTGCGTCGATCTAACCATAATAGCCAAAAACTCGCCAGATATGCAATCATCCTACAGCCATTTGAATTCTCCATTGAACATATTCCTGGCACTGAAAACATTGTGGCGGATGCGTTGTCACGTAATCCTATTGACGACGAATAATCAACATTAACATTCCTAAAACATATCAACTATAAAGGAACTAACCTTGCCTTCAATTTAAACTTTATAAACACTATATGCATCACAGAATTGAACTAACGACAATCGGGGTATACATGTTGACATTGAGGCTTCGTCTGACGTCCATACACGATATATGAATATTCGTTGAACAATCATGGAACAATATCTGACGACAAGTCGAACTTATTATCCTATGTGCACTTAATTCTTGGATGCTGGGATAAATGACATTTCTTTCCAACGTAAACGTTTGAACATTTTTGCCTAAAAGAATTCATCAGGGTCAAGACTACGGATGGATCATCATATCCTATACTAATTAATTAGTTAACTTAACTTCTTAATTGAATTATTATCAATAAAATGAAATGTGAGAAAAAAATGAAATGAAAGAACAAAAAAAGAGAACGAAATATAAAAAGAAGAAATTATGAAAAGAGAAAATAAATCTCACACAAGTATTAAATTAATATTTTTTTTTTAATGTACCTATACATTATTTAGTTAGTTAAATTAGATAGTTATTATTCACTAACACTTAACACACACAATTAAGTTAAACTTATATTCGAATTTCTTTCTATTTCTTCTCACTTATTTTGTTTTTTTCTTCTCTCATAACATCGCGTTACATTAGAACCTTAATAATTTAACTCTTAGTTTAATTAATTAATTTAATGTTAATTAGTCAAATTAATTCCTATATGACATACTAATACGACAGACCTTACTTTAATTTAATTCTATCATTCACTATTAACATTGGACATTTTATTTAGTTGATATAATAATATGTATAATATTGATATATAATATGATTAATGTTAGATGACTATGACAAATAGTTAGTTGACATGACCGCAACACGGTTCTACTCAGAACATCGTCGGCCATATGTCACAATTGTGTTAAATTTTTTGAAAAATTGCTAAGTCGGATAGATCTTGAAAAAAAAAAAATTCCCCCGGTGTACAGGGAATTGTTACGGTATATGATATTAACGCCGTCTGCTAAAGGTTATCAGACGTGCAATTGTAAAGGTTAAGGCATTTAATATATTGCGATAGATGTTTCAATTATTGAACGCTCCATACACGATCGATTATGACGTGTATAGCGTTGTTTGGGTCACAGTCGGTAACTAAGAAACGCTACCCTTTGCTACTTGACCGCCAAGCTGAATAGCTGCGTTTTGTTAACCTTCCAATTCAATGGCATGATATAGCCATTTATATGTGCATTTATGATGGACCAGGGTCAGTCCCAGAACTCTACATGAGAGGAAACTTATGGAGGTTAGTGATTAACTAAATCCTTGGAAGGAGAAAGATAATCGTCTACTTTATACGAAGTAATTAGACTCACAGTCTCACTGTCGGCAGGTAGCCATTCTATCTGCGCGTGCATATAGCTGTGATGTTCTGACGACAATTACTGCATTGTATCCTTAAACGGACATTGACACGTAAAACAGCAGTCTACGCTATTGATTGATTGATGCATGTACCTCATGTGTGAATTGAACTGTTTATGTATGTGTGTAATCCATATTAAATTGTGAAGGACTCGAACCGGAGGCATTATTGATTGAATCACGTTACACCATTCAATCTTATGAATTATGCATTTTATATCAAGTTGCTGAGTTAATAAGATGAACAGTTGTTTACATCTTGATGCCAAGTTCAGACATTACGACAAACCAAAAATGAGGTTCACCCCATTCGCGTACGAATATTAGCACGATCAGAATTCAAGCAACACAACCAGTAACCACACACAAAAGTCCTTCAACAGGCGTGTAATTAAAAACAATATAATTGACATAAGCATTAATGAGCAAAAAGTATGCACAGCAAAATCAACTAGATTTCTTGGTATGGTATTAGACCAGCAACTAAACTGGAACAAATACATAGACCTATTAGTGCAAAGCAGTAGGGGACTTATTAACATGCTAAGATATATGAAAGGAAGTGGTTGGGGCGCCTGCAATAAGACCATGTTAACCTTCTATAAATCATTTATTAGGGGCAAACTTGACTATGCCAGTGTTGTCTATGCATCAGCCGCCCCAAGCAATAAGAAAAAACTAGACACAGTCCAAAACCAGGCACTGTCAATAATAGCAGGTGCCTCAAAGGGAACATCAGCAGAGGCACTAGGAGTAGCGCTAGGCATTATACCCCTGGAGCTAAGGAGAAAAGAACTGAGATTCAGCTACTGGGAAAGAGTGGCAAAAGATCCAACTCACCCAGCACATAAAACCTTTGATAGGGGTAACCAGTACATAGGCCACATTCCATTAAACCATAAGAGATACCCGTCAGGGTGGAAAACAATGGATGAAGTGGATCAATACCCAGACCTATTTAATGCGATAAACAGTAGTGCTCTGTATAAAGCAAAGATCCCACCATGGGAATTAAAAGTGCCAGAAACTGACTCCCACTTAACAAAGATCATAAATAAATCTAACGACATAATCTCAGCAAAAAGTAAAACACTAGAGTACATAGAACGGTATATAAATAATAGCCTAACTATATATACAGATGGGTCAAAAGATGAAGAAGGACAATTAGGAGCAGGAATAGCAATACCAAAATTAAAAATTTATAAAAGATACAAAGTAACAGGTAATACATCCATCTTTACAGCAGAATTAGTGGCAATCCTAAAAGCTTTAGAAATAGCTGCAGAAAATCCACCAAAAAAAGTAACCATTCTCACAGATTCCCTAGCATCAGTATTAGCTATCAGAAACAGAAATGAATGTAGCAGGCCAGATATTATAGAGGAAATACTACAGGTTAATACATATCTACAAACTATAGGATGCAGTGCAACACTAACATGGATACCATCACATGTGGGGATAGCAGGAAATGAGCTTGCAGACAAAGAAGCCAAAGGGGGGAGAACTAGCCATAACAAAATTAAAGTAGGCTTAGGGAAACCTGGAAAAAGTGTCTATCGCAATTTTTATTTGCGCTCCATAATGTGTTTTGGCCACTATTGTAGCTGGTCCCCCCCCCCCCCCCTTTGCAGGACGCTTGCCCCAAGCAGTCACATGCTCTTACAGCGGTGGTTTCTGGGGCAATCTGTTCTACATGTTGAGATTGCCATCCCTATTATTAGATCGATGAAAAACCTATGGCAAGGCACAAGCAACGAAACAACGTTACAACTGATCAGAGCATGTATACTGTATTCCCATTAGCAACATACGGCTGCGAGACTTGGACACTCAATAAAACAGTTGCAAAAAAAAGGTTACATCATTCGAAATGAAATGCTACAGAAGGATGGTGAGAATACCCTGGACAGAAAAAAAAGACCAACAGAGAAGTACTGTACTCACTAAACGTAGAGGAAAATTGGCTCCTAAATACCATCGCAATAAGGAAACTGAAATTTTTCGGTCAAATAAAAAGGCATAATAGTCTGGAAAAAATAGTGATGGAAGGCATGGTCCCTGGAAAAAGGGGAAGAGGTCGACCTAGACGACGGTGGACCCAGGACATCACAGAGAGTCTGAACTTGTCTTTGGCTGATTCAGGTCGACTTGCCCAGAATCGTGATGCGTTCAGAGCAGCTGTAATGGAGACAACGTTCTGGAAAGAATACGTCACATGATGATGATTACTAGATCACCAATGCGAAAGTGATGGCAAGAACCAGACAAGTGCCAGTGGAACAAGAGATGAGAAGAACCAGAAAAGTGCCAGTTGAACAAGAGATGAGAAGAACCAGACAAGTCCCAGTGGAACAAGAGATGAGAAGAACTAGACAAGTCCTAGTGGAACAAGAGATGAGAAGAACTAGACAAGTGCCAGTGGAACAAGAGATGACAAGAACTAGACAAGTGCCAGTGGAACAAGAGATGAGAAGAAGACGCTGTCGACGGATAGGGCACACATTGAAGAAGCTCGTTCATAGCCTTACAAGGCAGTCCTTGTTCTGGAATTCTCAGTGTAAGAGAGGTGGAGGTAGACTGCAAAGTGCATGGAGAAGAAAACTGGAAATAGAAAATTAAGGGTGATTAAAACATAGGAAAACGTGGAACTGATGCCAAGAGCCAGACAAGTGCCAGTGGAACAAGAGTTGAGAAGAAGACGCTGGCGATGGATAGGTCACACATTGAGGACACCTGTTGCTAGCATTACAAGGCAGTCCTTGTTCTGGAACCCCCGGGGAAAGAGAGGCAGAGGTAGACAAAAAACACATGGAGAAGAGAACTAGATACAGAAGTGAAAATGATGAGGAAAACATGGAAAGACCTTGAGCGGATGGCACACGACAGGAGGACTTGGCATGTGTTTGTTGAAGGCCTATGCTCCTTGGGGAGCTGAAGGGTATTGATTGATTGATTGATTGACTGAAGACATAGAAAGACACTGAGCTGATACAATACGCGACAGGAGGACGTGGCAGGAGTCTTTTAAGCTCCTATGCTCCCTGGGAAACTGTAATGATAGTGATTATGATGAGTGATTATCAATTTATACCACATGAAAAAAGATATTTAATGGAGTTCTGAAACATTGTTTTTCCCTTGAGTTGTTTTCTTTCAAATAATATGCGCGTAACTTTAAAGATCAATGAATGTCTTAAATAGCAGCAATTCAGTTGGTTGCCAAGTTTCCTCATCGCAACAAATCGAAATTATTGATTAAAAGGCACTTGCAGATTTATTGCTTTCCACTGTTCTTGTATTGGAGTATTCTTCTTTTCTTGTGTGTGTGTGTGTGTGCTGATATTTATTTGGTTTAATTGGTCTTGCCGTTGTACAGATCTTTGATTATTTCATGCTGTTGCTACAACAATGAAAGAAAAAAAAAAAAAAAAAAAAGAACCCTGTTGGCTTTCTAGTGAGATTACACCAGGGTGTCGGCTACCGTTCGTTCGCAAGTGGTTTTGGTTGACCTTTACGTGACGGACTAGTTAAAAAAAAAAATTCTTAAACTAAGGAAGTTTCGGACTAGACTTCATCGCCGGCATTCAAAAGCGCTGTACGACACCTACCACTTTCGTCAAGAAATTAGTATTGTGACACATTTTAAACCTGTACATTCTAAAATTGAAACTTATTGTTCCCATAACTCTGCAGACATGATTTTATCAAGGTGGATCGTGAGAGAGCTCAGTGTTTCTAAAGTAGATCCCTGTCACGGGTTGCCTCCCCTTAGCTCTGCAGTAGTGGTCCAACAGTGACCAAAACTCAAGAGTAACTAATGTGGATCTTCAAAGGTGTCTTGGCAGACTTTTAGGTAGAAGGATAATGATGCTTCTACCTCCAGGAATTATCCACGATATTCAGAAAAACGAGAACTGTGCTGCATTGGCTGAGCACGTTAACTCTAGGATCTGCCGACAACTTTTGTGAAGGATAGGGTTATCTTATAATTTGTTAGCTCGTTCAAGCCCCCAGCTGGGTTAATTCAGCGAATTTCCTCTTATTATTATTTAATAGCTCTGATTGAGTGTATTTAAGAAATTGTCTGAGACATGCGGATACAACACATTCAAAATGATTAAATTAACTTTAAATTTGGATATATATAAATAACAAGTTTAATAATCACTTAGGTTTTAACAGTTATTAAAAACTTAATATTCTTTAACAAAAATTGGTCATCATCATATGATGTTAATGGGGAATTATAGAAGGGGAAGTTTCACTTGGCAGCTTTTATTTGACTACTTAGCTGCCAATGAGATTTCTGCTCCGGCTGGTGTTTTGGTTCTTCGCAGATAGGTGATTGAATTGCTCACGTTCCTGGTCAAGATTAAGAGTTGCAGCAAGTTCCAAGTAAAATCAGGGAGTAACTGCAAAGCTGGTCCCTCGTCTCTAAGACCCGTCTGATGATGGTGTCTAGCGTCGACTTCAGGCCACTTATACCCTCACTTGTTCCAGAAATAGTAACCTCAACTGGTACCACCTAAGCCAATCTTTAGGTTCACAGATTCCTGGCTCAGAAAAATAAAGGTACTTGTATAGGCCTCTTACACTTGGTCTGGGGGTTGTTACTTTAAAAATAGGTTCCCACTTTGAGTTGTGCTTCAGTTCCCTCAGATTCCGGTTTTCCGGGTTAAAATGATAGAGTTTTTCCTGGGCTTTTAAGTCCCTAGAATGCTCAAACAAGGTCCGGTCTGATAAATGAAAGCTGATTTTAGTCTTAACTCTGGCACGGTCTGGTTGTCTTCTTGGCACGAGTGAATTTTTACATTGTTCTACTCTGGCTAAAGTGTCAGGTTATATTGCGTCTTCCACCGCATTTGTTTGTTACAATGTTAAGCAGGGCTCTAATCAGAAGGGGTGTTGTGCCTTCATTCCGAATGTCTGCCAATCGTTTCAATCATGCGTGTTTTGTGGGGTAATTCAAATTATTTCCTCATGGAAATCTCTGCGCGTTACTGCAGAGGTCATGTCTTCCAAATATAGAATGAAAAGATACGATCCTCTCTCGGCATTGTTTTCTCAAATACACATTTTACTTTCATTTAAAGTAATGTCTTTGGAACAAGGTGTACCGGAAATGATTATGTCATTCTTGTCTGTCCAGAAACGTGTCGCGCAGGCGAGTAATCTTACTACCCGTCGCTTGCGCAAACAAAATTCTTCGTTTACCCATCTGGTCAGGAAGGCACATCAGCCTTATCAGCGAATAAACAAATTCGCTGGGCAATTTTGGTGCTAATCCGTAGGCTGATGTCGGACACACCCGAAATTTTCCAACGTGATTGTCGGTTAATATTATCTCATCCGTCTCCTTTCCCAGCAGGGATGAACGGGTAAACAAACAGATATGACGACTTATCATTGAGAGGAGTGTAAGATGATTTGAAAGTACAAAATATCTGCTTGATAGAATGAAAAGAAAAGGGCCGACCGCGGAAATGCAAGTAATTTAGTACACCCAAAAATGTAACTAAATACTGCCGCAGAGGAAAAGAGATCGACTCAATATTTCTGTGACAATCCCCACGGCTCCTGTGTTGCCTACAGCTGCTCAACACCACAAGTGTACACTGTCATCGAGAAACTTTACTGCAGCATTTGTCATACCTATAGCTCCTCAATACCTACTCTCTTACCAATGCCAATGTAGTGACACTTACCAGCTAACGCCTCTACTCAAACATCCAAGTATCACCATGGAAACTAGATGATAAGTCATCATCATCATCATTTTCCTTTGCGAGCCTTACGGAGCATGAAGCAACTACTGCCGCTGGTTCCCTTGGAGGAACCCGCACCTAGCAGTCACATGTTCTTACAGCTGTGGTTTGTGTGACCATTTTTTAATATGATGAGGTTGCTACCTTTATACAAATCTCATTTTAGTCGTCGTGCCCGAGAGTACAGTAACCCTATTCTTTTTTTTTTATCTTTCCAGAGACCCCCAGGAACTACGTGGTGTAAACAAAAACTGATAAATAGTATATTCTTACGTACTCTTTGGTGAGCGTCTGATTGACAGAACAGTATCGACACGATTTAGTCTGCCCAGCTGTAAATGGGTAGCTGACTTTGCACTTGAGTTAAGGAAGGAAAAGGCAGCAAAGAAGGGAATTGGTCACCCAATCTGTCGATGCTGGACCTAGTATAGTGAAGTCTCTAACACTTAACTCCACCACGGCAGTATCTGCTGTGAGACTACTTTTTTTCTTGTTTGGTATCTGCGTCAAATATGAACTCTGATCAGGCCACAGAAGGGGAACATCACAACGTGTGAGATGAAACGATTACGAAGACCTATTAATGTTGTTATCAAAAGAAACAGAATGAGAAATGGTGACATCAGAAACATTGTGTAGTCCTGCATCAAACACATAGCGAGGTAGAAATTAAAATGGTTTGGCCATCGCATGAGAATGAAACCCGATCAGTTATCACTGAGGGCCTACAGCATAAGTATATCTGGTTTCTGGACACGATGAAGACCAAGAGGCAGAGGGATAGACAGTATAACAGAGGGATAGACAGTATACCAGAGGGATAGACAGTATAAGAGAAATCTTACAATAATACGAGATCTCAACTGCACTTGCTACACACTTGGCCCAGATACGAAAACTTCAGCCACGTCGCTTCACGGTAAAAATTACAAAAAACGAAAAGAATAGCAATTCGACTCTGTATAAGAAACACAAATTGTAACATCGCACAGTAGCCTTACATATTCTCATCACTGATGTTTTTCTGTCAACATTAAAGTTATATTTACAACAGTATCCTCAACGCTTCATTAAATTGCAGCTTTCGCTTAAAGAAATGTTTTTGTTTTTTTCAATTTTCGTTTGTGACATTATGAAAGTGTAGAACGCACTTCCTCTTCCCCCCCCCCCTTCCCCCCCCCCATCACCCCCCCCCCCCCCCCCCCCGTTTCCTTTTTCCCTCTTTGCATCTATAGTCTCTAGCAGCATTCGAAGTTGAAAGTCCGAGTTTAACTCACGGATGAACTATTTCATATTTGTAATTTATTAATTTTTTTTCCAATATATATTTTTCATTTTTATTATCTTGTCTTTTCCGTTATCGAAGGTCCTATGAGGTAGAAAAACACAAAACGAAATTTAACTACAATACTTTCGTTAAAATCTACTGGTTCTACTGTACTATACGAAGGTAAAGGTAAAGGATCCCATTACACGCCCTTGGGCATTGAGGCATTTTGGGAATATCTTCTTCTTCTTCCTCGTTCGTCCTGAAAAGGACGGTGGTTGCGTTGTGTCTGTTTACAGCGGAGCTGCGATATCTGCGCCTTTCGGCCGGCACATCCGACTTCAGCACGGCATTTTTTGGGACCGAGTTTGCCTTCCCTCTTCGATCTCTACTTTCTCAGCCAGACTGCAGTGATGCAGCCTGTTTCCAGGACCACCACCTTGAGGTGGAGTAGGGTCTTGGTCAGCTCTGGTTTGCTGACCCTGACGCCAGCAGTCAAGCTATGGGTCGCTGACTGCATTCTCTATTGCTGCGTCTTTGGGTCCCATTTTGGGAATATGGCATTGGGAATTTGTTTTACATGATACGATGCCAACGTAATGCACTGCGGTCTTTCTCACGAGGGAACAAATATGGTCTATATTTTTTTGACCATCGGCACTTTAGGGGTGATGTGGTCAGCATCACGCCGGCCGCCTGAACCTTCCCAGAGTTGCTCTGGTACCATATTCAGGAGACTGGGTCTAAAAAAATCCCACCTCATTTGGGGATGAAACCATGGACCACCGAGCTAAGAAGCCGGAGCACTAACCACTGCGCCACCGCGGCGCTCTGTACTTGTAATCATTCGAATTTATCAAGGATAACGTGACTAGAGAAGATATTAGCAGAAGATATCATATAACTACATTCTAATAATTAGTATTATTATAGCAAAAATGATTGAAGCTGATCAGTCATTTGAAATTCATTGATTCATTCAGTCCCTTTTTAGATCCTTATGGAGTATGGAGCCATCACTGTTGTTGGTCCCTTTCAAAGAAGCTTGCTTCAAAGTATTTATGGGCTCTAGCAGCGGTAGTTTATTTAGCTTCTTGTTTTATATTATGAGGCTGACAGGCCTATGTACAATCTATTAGCTGCCTCTTACGTCCCCCTAGAGACCCAGAGGAACAACACAAAGGGAAATTAATAACATGTAATAGGGACAGTATGTATAATGAGTGAGCGATGGCGGAGCAAGGGGATTAGCCTGAACAGCCCATAGCTGACCTGATAAACGACTCGTGAAGATAAAACTAACAGCAGATGTTTAGGAATGAGGCAGCTTACTCTGGCAACACGTATCCTTGAGTTTTGGAACGCTGAATAAATACTCTCAAATATAATGGCCCGTCTAGTTCCGGGGAGGGGGGGGGGGGGGGTCTTATTAGAAAAAAAAAATATGACTACTACTCCCTCATGCATGTCGTAGACGGCTACTAATATAAGGTTGTGCATGAGGTTGGCAATCGTATCATGTCAAACAAATTGGTTCTGAAAGCACTGCTGCAAGAGCATGTGAATGCTTAGTTCAGTTTTCCAGCAAGGGGGGGTTAACTCCAGTGGTGGCTCCATGCCTCACGTGGAGCAGAGAGTGAAAGGGTTAACATGCTTACATTGACCCAATGAATGCACATAAAATACATGTTCCTATTTGACATATTTGTCCAAAATCTCGACCTAATCTATTTAAATCAATCAGCCAATTAAAGTCCATGGCTTGCCTGAGTGCGCAGGACAATTGATCACGAGCTTGCATTCATCTAGTCTCTTTGTGATACATTCTCCATCTTTGTCAGGGCGTATCATCCATTCTTCTTTCTTTTCTTTCTACTTGTTAGATCCTCGCGGAGCACGGGGGCCGTAACTATAGTTACAAGGAAGCCTTGCTGTAAGACACTTGTGGCTGGTCGTTTAAAGAAATATGATGAAGGTAGAAATAATAATGACTAGTGCCCAGCTGGCAGAGAGGATAGAAGCGTTTCGCTCCCGTGGCTAGGCGGGAGGGGCGCTGTTCGGAAGGTCCTGGTTAGGTTCCTGGTAAGCCTATCATTTTGTTTGTTTATTTATTTAATGTCGGTTTGCAAAAGTCGTTTCTGCAGCAATTGTCTTTGCATGAGGATGTTGCCAGATTTCTGGAGTCGGAGTCGAAATCTTTCTTGGCCGACTCCACAACCCTGGTTCTAACAGTGTTTCCTTTCTTTATGTCTTCTGGCGTTCCCCTATTGCTCTTTCCATGCAGGTTCATATTACTACCTAATAAGTCATAAGATATTGCTTTACTCATTACATTTCTAGACTTCCTTCTTCAAGGCGGAATTCTTATAATATTTTGTTCCCAGTTATATAAACATGTTGTTTATTTATTTAGGATTATTATTATTTAATCTGTATACCGCTCCACCTATGTCCCAGTCTTGACATATGGATGCGAGTCATGGGCAATGACTACAACCCATAAAAGCCAGATCCAAACCTCAGAAATGAGGTATCTGAGGAAGGTGGTTGAAGTAACAAGAAGAGACATGGTCTGCAACCAGACGATACGTCAAGGCCTTAAATCCTACCCCCTGCAGACCCAAGTAGAACAGTCCCAATTAAGATGGTTTGGCCATGTCTGCAGAATGGGAGAAGATCGGATACCACGACAAGCATGGGAAACAAAGAGCCAAGGATCCAGACCCCGAGGACGACCAAGAGTCCGCTGGGAGGACAACATTAGACAATCTTTGAAGGACCGAGGACTAGAATGGAACCAGGCCAGGAGGAAGACAGCCGATAGGATAGTCTGGCGCTCTCTCTTCCAAACCTCTACACCTCACGGTAGAAGGGGAACGACTAAGTAAGTAAGTAAGTATTATTTAATAAAAAGAAATATTAATAATGAATACGTAAAATAAAAAAGTAAATTAATTAAATAAATATACATTTATCGGTAACATCAAAATTAGGATTAAAAAAACTAGAGAAGCTTTCAGTGCACTGGAAATATATGAAAATCAAAATAAATCAAGTCCCACACAAATATCGTAAACTTCAGCTCAAATTTCAGTTAAGTCAGTCCTACTGTAAGGGTGTTAAACGTGGAGACCAACAAAGGCAACAACTTAGAAGTTATAGACTTTCATAAATCGATGCTTGCGTAGAATATAAGGATTGAGTTGGTACAAAGGTCACCAACGTGGAACTAATTACAAGAACTAGACAGGTACCGGAGGAACAAGAAATGACAAGAAGACGCTGAAGATGGATAGAATACACACTGAAGAAATCTGTTGAGCATTACCAGGCAATCTATACTCTAGAATCCCGTTGAGCATTACCAGGCAATCTTTACGCTAGAATCCCGTTGAGCATTACCAGGCAATCTTTATGCTAGAATCCCGTTGAGCATTACCAGGCAATCTTTATGCTAGAATCCCGTTGAGCATTACCAGTCAATCTTTACGCTAGAATCCCCAAAGTAAGAAAAGTAGATGAGGAACGAAGCACACATGGAGAAGAAATCTGTTGAGCATTACCAGGCAATCTTTACGGTAGAATCCTCAAAGTAAGACAAGTAGATGGGGAACGAAGAACACATGGAGAAGAAATCTGTTGAACATTACCAGGCAATTTTTACGCTAGAATCCCCAAAGTAAGAAAAGTAGATGAGCAACGAAGCACACATGGAGAAGAAATCTGTTGAGCATTACCAGGCAATCTTTACGCTAGAATCCCCAAAGTAAGAAAAGTAGATGAGGAACGAAGCACACATGGAGAAGAAATCTGTTGAGCATTACCAGGCAATCTTTACGCTAGAATCCCCAAAGTAAGAAAAGTAGATGAGGAACGAAGCACACATGGAGAAGAAATCTGTTGAACATTACCAGGCAATCTTTACGCTAGAATCCCCAAAGTAAGAAAAGTAGATGAGGAACGAAGCACACATGGAGAAGAAATCTGTTGAGCATTACCAGGCAATCTTTACGCTAGAATCCCCCACACATTCTGTTGAGCATACTGACTAGTAACCTTATTGCGTCAGATGTCATTCGCGCAGTTTGACGAGAGGTGCGATTATGTCTCAGTCCATCTCAGACATAGTGCCGACCTATTGTATAGCATTTTCACCTTTCACAGCGTTTTTCAGGCCGGTTTCTCGGAAAGTGTGAATATCGCTCTCTGCATTCGCACCTGACATGAGCGCTCACGGTCCGATAGTTAGACGGAGGCGTGAACCGCGCGAGACGCATTAGCTCAGAGCAGACATTTGTCTGGGAGATTCGCAACTGACACGCGCCCTGTCGGTCAGTAAGTGGCAGTTTACGACAGCCTCTTCTAGTTACGTAAGTGTTATAGACGGAAAGGGGGATTATTTCGTTTGGCGAAATAAACGTTCACCTCTTTGGCTGGTAATAGATATAACCGGAATGTGAAATTTATTTTCATTCAGTCCTCTAAATTCGCAGTAGACAGGTTGCTCGGAACAGAATAAGCTGAATAGCGAAGTTTCTCAGTTTGCTTCGACAATTTGTCGAACTTCTAGACTTCCATAAATATAAGCATATAATTCTTAAGTTGTGCGACTACCTGTAGTTCTGTGTGAGGTAAAATATATTATTATCTAGTATTTTGTGAAGTGTTTAAAGTGTTAAATCGCTTAATTTATTTCACTAGTTAGATTTGGTGCAGAGCGCTTAATACATAAGTCTGTATTATTTTCTAGTGACGTGTTTCAGTGGAAAGCAGAATAAATTATAATTTCTAGCTTAAACAACAATGTAGCTATAATGAATTTAATTTTACTGCTAAATAATCAGACGAGAAAAATTTTCTAAACTAACTTATAAATGCTAGAAGCCTCATGAGTGTTGACGGAATACGCACGTATTCATGAGGATTGATGATTTTTTAAATATAACTTACTTCACGGGAAGTTTAAATGATAAGTCAAGCGGTACGCTTGCAGTTTAAAAATGTAAGTTATATTGAGTACATAATATGTAAAATATTTCATATGTGTTTTTCTTTATTCAGTGAATACTGTGGTACCCAAACTTTGCCAGCGTTCTAGTACGTGAACATTATTTCTGTGAAGAACTTAAGCACTTTCATTACATGAACTGTAACAGTTAAATGAAGTAAAAGGCCTATCGCACCAGAATTAATTCTTTCAGAATAACACTTAAGTACAGATCAGCCGCTGTGGCAAGCAAAATATCAGTACATCCCGACAGAGTTCTGACTAGTAGTGTGGTGACCAAATATAGTACTTTCCTGAAAGTAGACACCGATCTGACATTCATCAATTCTAGAAACCTAAGCTAGTGACACTGTGCTCTGCTAACTTTCGTGCCTGGACAATTTTATGTGACTTATCAGACATCCGAAAAATAAGAACACCCAAGGAATCGTTCCCTGAGACAGAGAATTCAGTAGTCTTTTTGGAACTGGGGATTTCTTGGTCGAGAATGCGTTTACGGGTCTGTGTGAAGGTCCTAGAATTTATTATGTTCCCAGAGGCAGCGATCAAAGCTGTAAGTATAAATGTGCACACGTGGCCACGGCTGAATGTATAGAGCGAACGCAGGTCTGAGTGTGATTTTACCTTTGTATTTCGGCACCCATTTGCTGTCTTAATGTTTTTTTCTGCAGAATTGTTTCACATGCTAGTTTTTTTTTTTCTTTCTTAGGCTAAATCAGATTATCCAACTCTGTTCATACATTTACGAGAAGAAAAAAAAACTCTTAGACTAAACCTATGTATCTGTGACTCTTTGGGGGCTATCACTTTTGTTCCTTTTAACGGGACTGTGGGCTAAACATCGAGGGGAAGGATCTTACTGTGGGTCTATCAATTCTTGTAGCATTTTTATTGACTTTATGACTATTTGTATATGCTTTTTATGATGTAATTTTTACATGTTGTGACGTAAGTTTACAAATGATAAATAAACTTAACAATAAATTAATCAGCGCGTTGGTCAGCTCGTTCTAAATATCTATATAATCATTTGTTATAGTTTTCCCACGTCTGTGTGTCTACCTGTCGTCACTTGAATGTGCGTGCACGTGAGTGGATATATATATATTTTTAATGTATATGTGTTAGACTGTCTGACTACTTTACATCTGTCGTAGAAGATAGGTGAGAGAGAGAGAGAGAGAAGATTTCCCGCTCTCAGAGACAGCCTCTATCACTATTCTACCACCTCACATCGTGGAAATCTATTTTTTGTATTTCTATCTCACACTGTGACTATCACTCATTCCAACCTATTCAGAAGGGACCAACCCAAGTCTTAATTCTCCTTTCAAAAATCTACGACAAATGTGGTCTCGTCCGAAGGATTTTTGAACCTAGAATAGGAAGACGAGTACGACAAATGTGGGCTCGTTTCCGGTTTTTGAACTTAGAATAGGAAGACGAGACGACAAATATCAGCTCGTCTGAGATTTTTCTTTATTCTGATATAGAGTAAGAGTGTGATGTCTTGTGAGTTTGTATTTTTTTTTAAATAATTTATCCCCTAGACGTAACGATCTGTTTTATGGGCGTGCTGACCACACGGCTAATAATTGTTTTTCCACAGCATTATTGAGCATTATACATTTGGTTTACAGGTTGATTTTGTCGGAATATATGTTAATTACTGATTTTGTAATACTTAACGCTGGTAAAGTTTTGTGAGTGTATAACATTCACAGGGTTCTGAAGAAGTAGGTGTTTGAGCTAAGCTAAGGAGCGCGTTCAGACAATTACGTCCTGTAAATTGCCTCCCTTACCCTAACTGTCTTCAGGGGTGAACTTGATAGTGGATTTAAAATTAAGGGATTTTTTTTCCTCCTAAATTTTTGCAATAATTATTTTGCTTCCACTGTAGCAATTTATTTTTCAATAAGTAAATCTTAACTACCATTTATTTGGCGTAGTCGTCTTCATTAGGTGCTTTATTGCCGATTAATAGCAGCGATAGTTAGATACAATTTTTTGGAGGAGGTATCCCAGGTTATAAGGATATCATCTTTTGTTTGGTGTTTTTCTCGCAAGTGGTAGGAACCAGTGTATCCTTTTCTTATCTCTTTCTCGTCTAAATCTCAGCCACTGACTTATTATGGCGGAGAGGGCAAAGCTTAGACAGCTCCTCAGGGACGAGGCGAGAGAAGAAGGTTTGGAAGGAGAAGAAGCGAAAGCTTTTGTCAGAGACGAACTTGAGAGATATGACGCGGAGAGGAAAGCAGCCGAAGCTTTACAGCAGAGGAAGATGGACGAGGAAATGGAAATTCGCAGGATGCAGCATGAGGAAAGAGAGAAGGAAAGACAGCTTGAGGAAAAAGAGAAACAGAGACAGCATGAGTTGGCTCTTAAAACTCTAGAATTCCAAAGTCGTGGCGCTGCCTCTACCTCCAGCAATGGAGAGTCTTCTCCTCATTCTTCCTTAACTGATCCTTCTAACACACAATCTACTCACCTCACTGCGATGTCTTTTACGCTTGAATCTTTCCCTTGTCCAAATGAGAAGATTGACACGTATCTAGAAAAATTTGAGAAAATTGCAACTCTGTACGGTTTAGAGAGGTCGTGTTGGAACATGAAGCTTTCTCAGGCGCTGAAAAGCAGTGCGTATGATGTTTACGCCAAACTGGAAAGCAGCCAACAAGACAACTATGATGTGTTGAAGAAAGCGTTACTGGAGCGCTTTGAAATGAATGCTCGCAAATTTCTGCAACTGTTTCTCAACAGCAGGAAAGAGAGCTCTGAAACTTTTCAACAGTTCTCGTCTCGTTTGAAGGGATACCTAACAAAGTGCCTTGAGCTTTCACAGCTCCCCTCTACCTATGAAGGTCTTGAGGAATTTGTTCTAACCAAACAAATAAAGAACACTTTGTCTGCTGATACCCGGAGATTCCTAGCCGAGCAGGGGGCAGAAAAGCTTGAAGACATCTTAGAAAAGTCTGAGCGATATCACAATGCACTGGCTGAACTACCGGCCACAAAACGTAAACCGACAGAAGAGCATTTTCGGAAAAATAATCTAGACCAGTCTTTTCATGCTTCTCACGTTTCCAACCCGAATAACCACCGAGAAACTGGACATAAAACCCCCCTCCTGAAAAATCCAAGTTCTACAAAAACAAGTACCCCAACCACAGTAAACAGTCTGATCAACGCGACCGCCCTTCATGGCAGCGTGGCCAGAAAGGTCAAGGTGGCAAAGGGAGAACCCCTGAGCACGGGACTAATGATCAGTGTGAGCCCACCGAGCCTAAACGAATCGGATGCTTACTAACAGTCTCGCAAGGCGGAATTATTGACAGTGATTCCCACCCTGTTGGGTATACACCCTCAACGAGAGGTACTGTTATTATGAACGGTTCTCAAACTTCTTGTTTATTTGACACGGGGCTTTCGTATGATTGCATTGTTGCCAGAAACCTGGTTAAACCCGGTCAAGAGACAGGAGAGACCGTCCAACTTTGTGGAGTTCGTAAGAGTGATGCACCTACAGCGCTTCCCATTGCAATGGTGGAGATCCACTCTGATTTTGTCAGAGGTGTGATCAAAGCGGCTGTTATGGATGACCCCATCTACCCAGTCATAGTTGGCGGGAGATACGTGTGTATTGGGAAACCGTAGGAGCCGATTGTGGCAGCAGTAACTACAAGAGGGCAAACCAAGAAGGAACGGGAGCCTGCGCCTAATTTGTTACCTATGGAACTTAAAGAAGCGCAGCAAAAAGACCCTACTTTGGCACCCTGCTTTAGGAAACTGCCCATGGCTAAGGAACCCAGACAGCACGGGGACATTTTTTCTAAGGATGGCGTACTTTATCGCAGAACGGGCAAGCCTGACCAAGGTTACAACCAGCTCCTAGTACCGAAACAGTACAGAAGCCAAATCCTAGAAATGGGGCACTCTCTTCCCTTCAGCGGACATATGGGACAGAACGCCACAAACCAACGGATAACCACTCATTATTGGTGGCCAGGAGTAAATACTGATATTATCAGATATGTCAAATCCTGTGCCCAGTGCCAACGTGTGCCACCCAAGCAACGGGCACCCCCAGTTTTTATCATGACCTTAGTCGATATTACATTGCACTTTTAAGTGGCAGACAGCAGAAGCTGGAAGAAGCTATCCCGATGGTATACATGCGCTGATGCCATGAAATTGTATGTGTCGAAGTAAGAAGCCCTCGTGCCAGTTTTCACTGGTGGGGAATTTCATCTCAGAATGTTTTTGTGGTTGTACAGGGTTAATCGGATCCCCCCAACTTACCGATTACTGGGGTGGGATAAAATGAGATCGTGAAATGATCTTGAAGCTCCCAAAACAATTATACACATTTAAGCCTTCATTATAATTTCACGGCCGGTAATGGGCTCGTGGAATCGTTGGTATTTGTTGTTTATTGGAACCTCAACTTGAGTGTGATGTTTGTAAACTGGCACTAACACAATGTGTACTGAAGATTGGGATTCTTTGGTTTTCCTGCTGATTTTTTTTGCTACAGAGATTATCCTCTTTCCACCTCTTACTTCCACAGGATGGAGATATTTGCCTCAGGAAAGCACTTACGAGTTTTATTCGGCAGACGGGATTATTAACGGATACCTCATTATTTAACATCTCATGTTAGATGGATGAGATCGTGATTGATCTTGAAGGACCCAACATCATCTACTTCGAATAGCCTTACTTTGTACTCGCCGGGATAATGCGGCTCTGGAACGTGTTAATGGAAATGACTCTACATGATGCTTAAGTCTAAAATGGCACAAGTGAAACTGAAGATTGAGGATCATTTGTTAGCCTCAGCTAGGGGAGCTTAATCATGTTGTGTCGGATCCTACAGAGGAATCTCCTGATCGAGTGATGTTGTGAAAAAACTTAGGATTTCCGGACCAAGCTAAAAAACGATTCGGCAGACCCATTAAAGGGCTGCTCGAAAGCCTTACTTGGGTCGCTGAAGCACGTCGATAACTGATTGAGGACAGTCGCGATCTAGAGCAGAGAAAAATAGGAGGAGGAGAATCTGAAAAAATTAAAAGGAAGATATGAGAAGAGGATGCGGAAAGCAACGACCAACTTTAAGCGGCTCGCACAAAGCACGCTAACCGAATTACAGGAAGAGATCGCGAACGAAAGAGTGAGATTAGAAAGCAGGAGAGTAACGTTTTAGTGTTACTCCCTACCGAGAAACAACCAACCTGAGGATTTGTCGGAGAAGGAGGAATGGGGCAAGGGCCCCGTTTTTGTTTACCGTCCCTGAAAAAAAGATTTTTAAGGCTCTAATACCAGATCTCCAATTCAAGGAAAAGGAGGAGAAGAAGAAGTAAGGAGAAGGTTTTCCATTATTAAATCTCTTTAAAGAGATACTTGGAAAAACAACAAAAAAAAAACAAACACAGAGAACCAATATAGTATATTAAGTACCTATAAATGTTGGAAAACTAGACAACCCCCCTTGTATAGTATTAGGTGGTGTCCACAGATTT
>JAMPIV010013418.1:92500-137604 GCA_024509875.1 Oreohelix idahoensis | reverse complement strand
TTTTGGCAAATTTGCGTCGTTGTCGTGAAAAAAAAGTTAAGAACTACTGTATTAGTACATTAAGTCAAGAGATTTTGAACTTCTTGTTTGATTCATTCGGTTAAAAGTTTGCCATTTCATTTACTCAAGAGCTTGTCTCAGTCACTGCACACATTCACTCATCCACACTTTAATTCAGTCACATCCCACTCACACATGATCAATAACGTTTTCAATCGTCGTTATCAGCATCATTATTTCCCGTCACGCTCCTTATGGAGCAAGGGACCACCATTGTAGCTGGTTCTCTTTCAGGAAACCTGTACCAAAACAGTCAAATGCTCTCGCGCTGGTAGTTTCTGTGACAATTAGTTTTACATATGTAAAAGTTGCCAGTCCCATGCACAACCTAATATTAGTTGCCTCTTCGGATATGCTATAACAGCATTGCATAGGCTACACAGTTACCTTCGGCCACTTCTTAAACCACCTGGCAAAGACCCCACACTGCTCAGCAGCTATCGAATTATTACACTACACAATGTCTATGGTAAATTACTTGAAAAGATAGTTGCAAGACAAGTAATGAGCCACCTCGAAAATGCACACATCCTTCCTGATACTCTGGGTAGCTATAGGCCTATGAAAACAACATGGGGTAACGCTGGAACGTTTGCGTACGATGTGTACGAGGGATTCTAGGGTAAGAGAGAAACGGTGGCTATCGCAGTTGGCCTACAGGATGCTTATAACTGTGAGGACTTTGCAACCCTAATAGACTGTATAAAGCATTTGGGGTGTAAACCCTTGGATAACTAGGTGGATAGCAGCTGCCTTAATGGGGAGATCAGTTGCATTTCCCTTGTGAACATGGACATCGGAACCAATGAGCATTTGCCCGGGACTACCCCAGTGTTTGCCACTATCACCAGTGCTGTTTAACATCTACACAGCAAAAGTAGCAAACTTTCAACCAACAGGGATGCGATGAACATTAACTTTCGCAGATGACATATTCGTGTACAGAACTGGGTCAAATAGACAGGAAATGGCCCAAGGCATACAAGAGACACTACAGGCGGTTTCTTAATGGTGTGAGGAAAGCGGATCAAAAGTCAGTCCCTACAAGGCCTGTGTGATGTGGTTCTCTTTGAACAACTCCATAGTGAAAGTAGACCTTCCAGACATCACTTTCAATGGGCAGAACATTGAAAGGCGAGACAGACTGAAGTATCTGGGAGTAACGTTTGATCGTGGGCTATTGTTCAAGTATCATGTCGAACTAATAATACAGATGTGCAAACGAGGAACAGAGACTATTGTTTCTCCTGCATTATCAGCTCATTTCAGTAATCGAGTACGGGCTAGGAATCCTCATGCTTTCAGTGTCACAATATGAACGACTGGAACGCATTCAAAATTAAGGAATGCGACTAGTTTTGGGCAGTACGCCTGATATCCCCATTGTGACAATGAGATATCGGATTGCTGTCGATTAGATCCAGATATGCGATGGCCCAGGCAAAAGCCTACATGCGGGTAACCACCGACAAAAGACACCCCCTACATGAGAACATAGCTGACAACAAAGAAGCAAGAATCAAGAGGGGGATGTCATGGATGGCACATGCAGAGGCTACGATTGGTCAGGTGACCAGGGTTGAAAATATATCCAAAGAGGAAAACTGGATAAACTACCAGCAGAATTTAATTAGCCTTGGCAGAGAGTGCAGATCTTGGGGCAGTGGAAAAGCAGAGCTGGAGATTAATCAGCTGATAAGTGATCATGCTGGGAATGATGACGCCATTGTGTACATTGATGGGTCTGTAGTGCGTTGTGAGAAATCAGGATGGGGCTTCTCTGCGAGAATAAAGGGCAGGGTCGTTGCTGAACAGAGTGGAGCCTACATGACAACAATCTCCAGCATGAGAATGGAGGTAGAGGCAGTTACTGCAGCACTGATGTGGCTGTCTGAAACTCCATCAACCAGGACAGTTATATTGTCAGACTCTCAAGCCATGCTTCGGAAAGTTCAGAACGGATGGCTGCGGCAGGAATGGAAAACATTAATAAAATCCTCAAGTCTTGAAGAACTGGTGTGGATCTACTGTCCTGGTCATGCAGGGGTACGTGGCAGTGAGAGAGCTGACATACTGGCATAGAGAGCACCCATAGTGGGGACACTGGACATGAATAAGGGAGAGATACTAAGGGCTATTAATGATCGCCTGCTGGATATCGATACTGCAATGGATGAATCAACAAGGCTGAGACTGCTGGAGTTTGTCATCAACCGTGGGACTAGCAGAAATGGACATGAGAGAGGATGCATACGTCGTATGAACAACCAGCGTGCTTAGGTACAATTAGCATTCATACTCTTCGACATTTGTTGAGGGAGACTGAGCACCTTTGGGTTTGCCCGGTGTACAGTGAGGTCGATTCTGATTAACAATAACAATAGGATATGCTTGAGGCAGCAGTAGTCACATTCTTTCCTTGTCTCATCAGAGACCCCCCTCCTCCCGGGAACTACACAGGGCAAGTTTTCTATACACATTCAAATGTGTTCTACATCTTTCACCTTTAGTCCCTTTCCTCTTGACATCCTGCTTTGTAGGGAGCATTGGTCATATTCACAGTATCGTCATTGAATAGTCAGGAAATAGATAGCTGATGTAAACGAGTAAAAAAAAAACAAGGTCATTGATGTGGTTAAAAACAAGAATTAAATTTAAGTGGAATAAAAAATATATAGCACATAATGTTTGACATTTAATTATAATATACATATAATGTATAATGTTCAGTGCACAGAATATACATACATTGTAAATGCCAATTGTCAAATATACCCAGATTAATGCAGATTTTGAAAAAAAATACCCAGATACCCAGACGGAAGCCAAAGAAATCCAGATCTAGTATAAAAGACCCAGATCTAGTACAAAAAACCCAGATCTAGTACAAAAGACCCAGCTGTGGCAACACTGATCGTCAACCTTCAACTTCCCCAAGGAGCATAGGCTTTCAACAAATAAATGCCAAGTCTTCATGTCCCGTGTCTTTTCATGTCTTCCTCGTCATTTTCTTGTCAGTCTCCAGTTATCGCTTCCATATTTTTAGATTCATCTCTGTGTGATGAGCAAAACTCATAACATTTGTGTCGATATCATTAGATGGTTCGACAAGGCTTCTCGTTTGTTTATTATACGTAGTCCGGGGTAACATAGGAAGTGACGTCATTGCCTCGAGGTGGACTTTGGCAGACGTGAAGGTTTGGATTAGCAGACGGCAGAGATTGTCTGCGGGGACTTCGATATGTGTGTGGCATATGGCGAGTGGACGTATGTCTCTGAGCTCATGAAATGTATATAATAGTGTGACATATCCCTATTATGTACCATCACTAGTGCATCAATATACTTCTGTGAGATGTATCTAGCTATATTTTACAAGGGAGAATGGATTCTGTATCTCAAGTGAGTCTGAATTAATAAAACTTTGAAGTCTATCAACGGACAGTGCTTGAGCTACGACAGTACAGAGTCTTTTCAGACACTGAATATGTTACGCCATGATATATATTGGCTTGTGTAAAAATGCACGTGGAGCAGCGTCTCAAATAACATTAAATGCATAGTATTCGTGCCACTTCGCCTTGATGAATTTACTACGGCGTTTTGAACGTCAACTGTGTGCGTGGTCTCGTTGTCCAACCCTAGGAGTTTCTTGGCCAGAGTAACCAGTCGGTTACTCGAACAATAACTATACAATATCAAATAAAAGACCCGCAACGCAACACTCTGTTTCTTCTACCTAGGGGATTCCAGAACAAGGACTGCCTTGTTATGTTATCAACAGGTTTCCCCTTAATGTGTATCCTATCCATCACCAACGTCTTCTTGTCATCTCTTGTTCGCTGGCACTTGTCTGGTTCTGTTCATCAGTTCCTTAATTAAAGTTAGCACTTCTTAATCAGACCTAAAGGTCTTTTATATTTGGAGATGCGCCCTAATATAACCGACTAGGTTGAACGGGACGCGCCTCGCCAAAACGAGGCAAAACTTTATTTAAAAAAAAAAAAAATGCTCCACATTCGTGATCTTGTCATAATATGTGAATCCTTCTGTTCTACGCAAGCATCCATTTATGAAAGTCTGTAGCTTTTTTTCTCCTCAATGTTTCAGAGCCATACAATATGACTGACTTGATATATGAGTTGAAGATTATGATTCTTGTGTTGGACTTAATTTATCTTGATCTCCATACAGGGCCGTCTTAACAGCATTGTAGGCCCTGGGCAAAGCCACCAGCCCTACCAACCCTACCCACCACGGAAATAAAAATGATGTCATATGAACAATATGGCAGCATCCTAGCATGGAGCCCCTAGAATCGTGGGGCCCCTGGGCACTGCCCAGTGTGCCCATGCCTTAAGACGGCACTGTCTCCATATATTTCCCAAATACAATGAAAGCTCCTCTTGCATTTTGTACTCATGTTTTACTGTCATTATCTGCCCCTCCAATTGTGTCTATATTGCTGTCAAGATGTATGTATGATTCTACATCTTATAGATTCTTATTCACGATATGCCTAGTAGAGAGAATTGACCATATTCACAATATGCTTTGTGGAGAACATTGATTCTATTCACAACATGCTATGTAGAGATCAGAGGTTGTATTTTACTGCTCCCTGTTTCTGACCACAGGAATACACAAAGACGTAATTTGAGATGTAGTCAAAACTCAGCTTCAGTAAACGTGACTGACTTTTCTAAAATGATGTGGAAAAAAAAGGTACGTTAACTTGAAAGTACATTATTCTCTTTAGAATTCTTGATAGGAACGTAAGGATAGTATGAATCACAGTTATATGTTTCCCGCACATCAAAGAGCGCATCTCTCACACCAGGTCAAACAAGCACGATGTAGCAGGGGGGGTGTCTGTCTTCGCTGATTCACATAGCTGCTTTTGTTTGTTTGTTTGTTTCTGTGGGGGCGGGGGGGGGGGTAAAATTGCGCTGACCAATATGAACAATGTTTCCAGGTGTCACAGAAGAGACAAAGAAACAATAGAACTGGCTGAATGCATAACGTTTCCTATTTGTTATATGTAAAGCTAAAGATCAAGGCAGTCCCATAACAGATACTGCCGAAGGGGAATAGTGTTAAAGACATCACTTTACTAGGTCCAGCATCGAGAGGTTGGGTGACCAGTTCCCCTTCCTCTATGTCTTTTCCTTCCCTAACTCAACAGCAGAGTCAGGTTCCCATTTACAGCTAGGTAGACTGAAGTGCGACGCCCCCCTTCCCCTGTTTCGAACCCGGCACCTTTGCCGCGAGAGCCCAGTGCTCTAACCACTCTACAAATCGTTCGCTCTTATCTTATAGGCAACTCTAAAGTAAGCAACATCATCTTTCTCATTCTCTGTGGGTGTCTCTGAAGAGACAAAGAAAGAATATAACCACTGCACACTCAAGCATGTCGTACAAGGCAACTAATATAAGATTGTGCATGAGGCTGCCAACCTCATCATGTACAACAAATTGCTACAGAAACCACGGCTACAAGAACATGTGAATGCTTGATGCAGGCGTCCTGCACGGGGAACAGCTGCACTAGCGGCTTCTTACTCCGTAAAGATCTCAAATGAAAATGATGATGATGAATATCAAACATAGCAGACTTTACGGAACCTTTAAAAGCTCAATAAAACTTGAACCTTCCACCAACTGGGTCACTGATACATTGCACCCGGGCCCGGGCCCTAAGAGACAACTCTGTTGATCCTTATTTGATTATCCCCTATAGCCCTGTATTTTTGTCCCATGTTGACGGAACCTGGATCTTAATCGAAATCCCCCCATGTTGCATCTGTTATGGGTTAATCACAAACACCCAGATGTGTACCGATGCTTACTCAAGTTTTCTCAGATTTCCAGATAAAATTTACTGTACGCGACAGTCCGATCAATTTGAAGTTGATAGAATATACTTCAAGCTTTTAATAGTGACAATTTATTCCATGCAACTTTGACCAAACGATCAATCTCGTATGTGAGCCGACATTATAATAGTCTGGTATGCGGCCTTATGCTAGCATTTTTGTTGTTAACTCAAGAAATGGGATCAGGTCGGAGTAGACCACCGGAATGTCATCTGCCTCCGCTAATTCACCATCTCGGTATAGTCTGCCCTTCTCAACCTAATAGTGATTATAATTAGGGTATCCAATGTAAATTTATTTTTCCTTCTTGTTGTTTTTTACGGCAGTATTTGTATTTGGTGTGATCTATTAATATCAGAATGTGCTGTTTTTATTTAAAATTGAATAATTGTGTCCTGGCGAAAGAAATACAAACACATTCTGGACAATAGTGCCGGGGGGAGGGAAGCGGGGGGAGGGGGGGGGGGGAAGTATTGTTGATAGAAACGAAACATGGGTCGCTAAAGGAGTTTAATTTCGTAATTTGTTAATTTAATAATGAATTTAATTTACTACCTAACAATAAATTAGTATCGATATTTGCACATGGCCGCTTTAGTGTAAAACTGACCACTGAAGTAGACTTTTTAATAGTAAGTTTTTAATGAGGCACACGAAGTTGGCCATTGAACTGACAATTGAGCCACGAACTCGCAATAGAAGATGAAAGTTTCACGTCAAGGACATCGACTGAGCAACTACCCATAATTTCAATGTTCACGTTTTCAATAATATTTTAAGAAAAATCAATGTGTCGCGTAATTGGACCGTTCAATTTTTCTCCCACTTTCCTCTCTCTCTCTCCCCCCTCTCTATTATTTCTCGCTTTCGCTGCACAGAACTCCGTACTATTGTCATGTTTTCCATTTGTCACACTTCACTTCTTATGTACAGACAAGCGTATTGCCTATCCCGAAATAATTGATGGAATCACTAAACGTAATAATACCGCATTGACTCCAGGTAATGCGAGCATGAAGTGTTTGCTCAAGATTGCGTAATCATTTCCGATCCGACAGTAGAATGGACTTGAAATACAGGTTTAATTGTATAAACCACGATTGTCTAGACAGGCAGTCGGATTTGCGACAAACCAATTGATACAAATGAATAAATAAATAACGGAGGAAACCTTGAGTCCTGTGAACAGTAAATAAATTAGTAAATAAATAAATAAAGGTAATTAACAGGTACTCGTTGGACATAAAGGATGACACCAGAAAACAGAAAAGAAACTATAAGTGATAGGCTTACCGGGAATCGAACCTAGGACCAACCAAACGGCGCCATCGCCTTGCTAAGACAGTACATCGTGAAAGGACGCTAAGCCAATTGTTGATGCACCGGGTGGTGTAAAATTATATTTTCTTTCCTGTTGTCTGGTGGCATCCTTTATGTCCAACGAGTACCTGTTAATTTTCTTTATTTATTTATTTACTAATTTATTTGATACAAATGAGCAGAAATGTCTGATAAGCCAGACACCCAGACTTCCGAAATTACCTGAGATAACATTATGGGTAATCTTAATTTTGGGAGATATTCGTAGAAGTGATTTTGCAAATATGATAATGGAAACATATGGAAACCACAATACCATACAGGAAAGTGACGTTTGATTTCACTACTTCGGTGTCACGCAGACATAAAAAATTCCATAAGGAATATTCTGTCATAACCAGCACTTTTTGAATGCCATTGGCCAGCATTTAAGAGGCTGATATACATTCATTCTCGTTGGAAGGCTGTCGGAAATGCCATGAAGTAACCAACATGTGAGCGCGGACTGGAAACTGCGAATATAACTTAGCACATTTCGGACAGACCACACTGCATTCCCGAATCGTCAAGTAGACAGCTCGGACTGAAGCCAGGAAACAATAGAAGTAAAGATTCTGACCTTAAAAAGGACCGGACTTAGTGAAACACTTCTGAACGCTACAGCAAGGAAACCCTAAGTTATTCATACAAAAACCGGACTTATACAGTACTTACTTGCCCGCAAACGGAGTTTGTGCGCACAAGCGACGGATAAAGAGATTACTTGTCTGTGCGACACATTTTGGACAGACATGAAAGACATCATCATTTCCTGTCCGATTTCTATTAACAGATTACTTTAGATAAAAGTAAGATGTTACATCTGAAACACATTGTCGAAAGAGTGTACGGACTTATCACTTCCATATATGGGAGACGTGACCTTTTGCATCACGCACAGAATTCTCCATGTCGGAATAATTTTGAATTACCCTACCTAAATATGCAGTTTTGAAACGATTGGCGGGGGTTCGAAATAGAGGAACCACCAAATTCCTGATTGGACGCCGCCTATAATCATAAAAAAAACAACTGCGGGGGAGGCAAAGGGCCATAAAATCTGACACTTTAGCCAGATTAGAACACTGTGAGAATCGCTTGCCAAGACGACAACTAGACTGTCAGAGTTAGAATCAGAATTCCATTTATAGGACCGGACTTTCGTTGGAGCATTTTGAAGGACATACAGCCCAGGACAGCTCTATCATTTTAATAAGGACAACCGGGATCTGAGGAAACTAAACACACGGAGTCAAAGTTGGAACTTATTGTTAAAGTAACGACCTCCAAGAACACGTGTAACTAAAAGGCATCTGCAAATGCCATTATTTCTCTGTGTATATTAATATGTGAAAATTGCTAGTGGATGTCCAAGTCATTTGAGGCTGGCAACCTCAGCATACAGAATGATGATTTCTTGAACCACCACTGCAAGGGCTGGTGGCTGCTTTATTGCGAGTTCCTTACAAAGAACTAAAAGCATAGGTAGTCCCAAGTTCCATATGGAGCAGGGAGGGAATGATGAAAGAAATGATGTACATTCTAATTATAATATTCACATTTACAAACCAGTGTAAACGACTATGTAAACATATTCACTTTAAAAATTATTAAAGTTTTCAAGCTTTTCAACCGCTGTAGATGTAAATGAAAACAGATTCAATCTATATTGTGAACATTTTTCAACCAGTGTAGATGTAAATGTAAACATATTCTATCTATACTATTAACCTTTTCACTTGAATGTTACGTAAATATAAAGCTATTTAATTTAAATGGAAAGAAAGTTTTATCTCGAGGGATTACTCTTATTTAAGAAAAGTATGAGGTAGATGTGATGGTGGAATAGGAAGATGGGGACACCTAAGTATGTGTCGGGAAACTCAATACTCAGAGGGTATTTGTTTTTCTTGTTTTACCATACTAATTGGTGGTACCAGTTGGGGGTACTATCTCTGGAACAAGAAGGGTACAAGTGGCCTAAAGTCGAAGCTAGATACCATCATCAGACGGGGCTTAAAGACGAGGGACCAACTTCGTAGACACTGTTTGTCTCAGTCAATTTGCTAAATACACTCTAAACAGAGCTATACTATAATAAGACGAATTCCACTGAGTAAAATCAGAGTGGGGGCTTGACGACCTGAAATTAATAATTGCTTAATTCTTCATAAAAGGCGGCGGACAGACATAAGTTAACAATTGCCCTTCCCAACGCAGCATTGTTCTTGACTTCTGAAATATCTTAAGCAGACTCCCTTGAGATAGAAACATCATTATCCTTCTATCTACAACTCTGCCAAGAGTAATCTTGTGCGAATGTAGACACCTTTGAAGACCCATATTAGATGCTGTTGAGTTTTGGCCACTGTTTGACCACTACTGCAAACTAGGGGAGGCAATTCCGTAACACCATGCTGTTTAAGTTTGCATGGCTTAAAGTCTCTGCTGCATTTGGTAGCCGATTTAATCTATTTGACCCAGTCGGGATTCCCGCTCTCAGGGGGTCCAGCACTCGTGTTCCCACCTCCAGCTTTAAAAAAAATATAAGGACTGAAGATTATTACAAATTAGATATTAGGAATATACGCTATTCCACTGTATTAAAAATAAAACAATGCCTATATAGCTATATTTAGACATAAAACGTATTAAAGCAAACTATATGAAGTCCAAGGAGCCCCACCAGAATGGTCAAAATCGGATCACTCAGTTACTAAGGCCGACGTTGACCATGCCTTTTTTATATGGTAGGTTACAGTGTTACAAATATTTACTCTCCTTACAGGCCCCGGTAACACACGAGTGAGTGCGGGAAACAAAGAAAGCTTAAAAATACAGAGAACAGAGAAACGAACGCATCACATTAACAGAGATAACCGTATTATCACGTTACTCGTGACGATTTTGGGTATCTGTTGCGTGATAAATTCTCGCAACATCGTTTTATTTCAATATCTGTTTTATAACGCAAGGGCAACAACTGCTTGAAATTTATAGTCACTTTTCTCGGTAAGCATTTGTCTTCTCGCGTTAGTATCGAATGCAGTTAACTTTTGAGCTGTGGTCATTTTTGCGCTGGACTGCGCATGACTTGTCTTGTTGTTTGTCGATCGGTTTCCGCCCACCACTAGGGGGAGTGAGCGATTTGGAATGGCGAAAGAGATGCCTCGTTGAAGAGGGGATCTCCGCTATTTTTGTTCTGTCAGGGATGTGTAGTCCTCTTATGGATATTTCGTTTAGTCGAGATAATACCTCTAGTGTTTTCCCACATGTCGGGAGGCGTGATATTTCTGTGTATTTCATGAAAGCAAGGTAAATTGACTTTTTCATTAACTCTATCGATTTTGGGTCGTGAGCGATTTCGATTCATAGCCTGTCTCCGAAAGTCGTCGTCACGAGATGTTCTTTCCCAGCTCACATGTCGCTGCATTGTACTGCATCGGTTGATGCATGTACCAAGGACCATTACTTGCTACTTTGTTAAATGAACTAGGTTTAGAAAACCTTTATTATCTAGAGGATATTCTTGAGGACATTATTTATACTTCGGCAGACGTGTCTGTCTTGCTGAAGTCAAACTAAGGAGAGTGAACTGATCTCATACATCTGGTTATCTCCTGGCTGTTATAGAAAAGGATGGAGTTGTTCACCTGACTGATAATGACTGTTTGATGTGCCTACACATTTGCGTAACCATTTTGTCACTGTGGCGTCCACAATAAATAATGAAGAAAAACGTCAACGGCTGTTTCAAGACTCATTGACTTTATACGTCGTGAGTTTACTGACGTCCTATGTGGATTGCCCTGTTATTGTTGCATGAACATTGTTTTGACTGAACACATCTACACACTACACAAAACCAGACATGCGGATGCCATCCATCATCATATGGCATCACGCATCATTTGGTGGCCATAAGCTGGTTTGATTCTGGTACTAGCAAACACGGGGTCCCTTACCCACTTCATTTTCAACAAGAATTCATCAGCATCCTTCAAGAAATTAACATTCTTCAATACAGTCAACATCTTCACCATTTTCAAAGTACTCGGCGTTGCCCGGTAAAAGTCAAAATTTCAACTTTTTGACGGAAACAAGAATTTGACAGTACCCGGCGTTGTTACATGTTGCCGGATAACTCGGACTGCTGTTATCTTTTACGCAAGTCAAGCAAGTTGCTGCTGTCAAGGTTCCAGTGCTGTCGTTTTTTGAGAAGGTCAAGTGCCGGTTGAAGCGGGTTGTTTTCTGAAGAAGGCCAAGTACCGATTTCCATCAACTTACTTTTGGATTAGAAGGTCAAGTGCCGAAACAACTCAACACACAGTATGTCAGAAGCTCTTGTACCATCGTGTTAGCAGTGGAAGCAGTTCAGATGTGCCATCATCGTTGGAGCTTCGCTCTTTAGGACGTTGATTGACATCCGTTTTTCTGCTGTTCTACGATTGGAAGCCTTTAAGTTAAGTGGCCTGTTTGTATGTAAACTGTGCCCTTATACTTCTGCTGAGTCTTCTGTGTATCATCTCATTCTATATGTTATATGTCTATATGTTATTCGTATATTTATATGTTTATATTTCAGCGGGTTCTCGGTTGGGTGGTGTCTCCGTTAGATTATGCCACGTCATAGAGGTCGTCTATTGTGAGCGTTTTCTGTAGGGTTTGCAAATTTCCGATACTGGAATTTGCTAAGCGACTTCTGTTGCTATTTATGTTAGCTGTGATGACATGTTTTAATATTGTTTTCGTTATTATTTCGCATTCTTTAGTTTTGTTTTGTTTTGTTTGTATTTGTTAGCCTACTCTTGTCTATAATTTAGTTTCATACAACATTTTTGTTTATACACTGTGGTGTCATGTATTTTGTTTAATTCTATCGCAGATATCGTCACATTTTTTGTGATATTTCATTAATTTCTGCTTTATTTTTAGTTGATTTCTGCGAAAGTTTTTGTATTGTTGCTGATCTTTGTTATTGTTTACATTGTTATTGTTTACATTGTTTGTATTGTTTACATTTTCAATGTTTACATTCTGCATGTGTTTACATAGTCATTGTTTACAGTTATAGTAATTAGTTAATGGGCTATGCTAATGCACTGTTACTACTATACTGATGATAAATGAATGATGAATAGTGTCGTGCACTATTGAATGAGAAGTGCACTTATGATCAAGATTTGAGTGCTGATATTTCATATACAAGTTCTTTGATTGGAGACTTGTTTCCCACAGAGACTGGGATAATATAAGGTGATGTGAATATACAAGTGCTTAATTAAGACTTGTTACACTTAGGTTTGAAATAAATTAGTTAATTATTTCAGGTTTTGGACTCATATGTTAGACAACATGTCTACATTTGAGCACTTTATTGAGCAGGGTAAATTGCTTGGGAAGACTGGTGATAAGTTAGAAGAATTTGCAACTGCTCGATATGATAAAGCAATGGAAGCTGAACAAAAGAAACTGCATATGGAAGCTGAACAAAAGAAACTGCAGATGCAGGTGGATGAAAGGAGATTCCAAATGGAAATGGAAAAAAAAAACAAAAAAGGGAATCAGAAGCTGAGGAAAGAAAGCTACAGCTAGAGGCTGAGAATAAAAGACTTGAAAAAGAAGCTGAAAATAAAAGACTTGAAAAAGAAGCTGAAAATGAAAGACTTCAAATGCAGGCTCAAGCTGAAGAAAGGAAGTTACAAAGAGAGTCTGATGAGAGGAAAGCAAAAATGGAACATGAAGAAAAACTCTTAGCTTTAGAGTTGGAGAAATTGAAATTGACGAGCATGAGTAATGGTAATGATTCAAACAAGGGTTCATCTTCTGGGAAGGCTAATAATGATACTTTTAAGATTAAGTTACCAACATTTAGTCCTTCCAGTGATGACATAATGTTCTATCTGGACAGATTTGAACAAGCATGTACAGCTCATAACATAGACAAAGCAAAATATGTTTATCAGTTATCAGGGATACTGACAGGTAAAGCTCTAAGTATATTAAATATGGTGGATGAACCTGACAAGAGCAATTATGAGGTTGTCAGGGCCGCTTTGTTAAAGAAATATCAGCTTAACGAAGACGGCTATCGTCTACAATTTAAAAACATGTTACCTGAAAATGGAGTTGAATTCTCCGAGTTTATTGCAAGAATACGCATTACTTTCTCACGATGGGTTGAACTATCTAAGACGGAAAAAAACTTATGAAGGACTTATGGACTTAATACTTAGAGACAAAGTCATGTCGTCTGTCAATGAGTCTTTCCTTGCTTTCCTTCATGAACGTAAACCTAAAACAATAAAAGAAATGGAAGATTTCTGTTGCCAATACGTAACTGCGCACCCACACATAACCATGGGTAACTCTAAGGTGAAAGAAGGTTTACCAGTTGCTTCGGCAGCTCCGTATGGTCAAAACTTTGCTCGTAGATTCCAACAAAATTTTGATAGAAAGAGTAGCGGTAATTTCTGTCAAAATCATGGAAATCAATTTCATGGTGATTCTTCTTCGAAGAATTGGAGACAACCTGATAGTGGTCGTTACTATCACCCTAATAATTATAAGCATTTCAAAAGAGGATATGGTAATAGAGGTTATTCCTGCCGAAGACCTCAGAACCAAACAAATAGATGTTCGCATCAATGTGAACATGATAGTAATCGTGGAAACTGGAATTCGAACCAGTATAACAATTACAATAGAGACAATAATAACTGCAGAGATAATAATAACTCTGATAACTTCAGAGGTAATAATAGTCGGGGTAGATCTCAACACAAAAAAAAGAGATATCAGCAGGCTAATGCTGTACAACAGGAAACTGAGGGAGCCTGTAATCATGTTGTTGATAGTAAAAACTTTGACGCTGTCACTAGTTCTGCTTTTGACTTTGAGAGAGCAAACAAATGCCCCCAATGCAGTACTTTATTCGAACCGGGTACCATAACTACTTTGAGTTGTGGTCACCCACTTCCCGCTCTTCCTGCTGCTGTTGCGCATGACGGGAGGGGTTCTTTAATTCTACATAAGGGTCTTGTTAATGATACTCCGGTCTCACTACTTTTCGATTCGGATGCACCACTATTGGTGTTAGACAATCGCTTGTAGATCCATCTTGTGCTACAGGAAGGGTTATTAAATGTGTCACATTTGGCGGCACTCTAGAAAAATATCCTACTGCTGTAATTCGCATTGCCACTCCTTTCTTTACTGGAGATGTGCATGCTTGTCTCTTACCTAATCCTATTGCGGACCTTATTATTGGTCGTATTCACGGAGTTAGGGAGTGTACCCCACAGCAGATTGCTGCTTGGGAAGATAATAACATGCAAGCTACAAATGCAGTAGTTACAAGAGCACAAGCTCTACAAACACCCGAAACTTCACTGAATAGTGATAATGGAGTTGATAGCCAAGATAGTCACTTAGTAATCACTCGTGACTCTTTCATAAAATTGCAAGAAGAAGATCCTTCTTTAAAAAAATTCTTCGTTCTTGCGAAGAAAGGTGATCCGAATCAGGATACAAATAGAAAATCTTGGATTGCAATGAGAAACGGCGTACTTGTACGTATGGTACAAGATTCGACTACGTCGGCACATTCGCAAATTCTTGTTCCCAAGAGCATGAGAGTCCAAATATTGCAACATGCTCATGACTCGCAATGTGCTGGACATATGGGTTTTGCCCGTACGAAGTCGAGAGTCCTTGCGGCTTTCTTTTGGCCTTTTGTCAATAAGGACATTCGTATTTACTGCCGATCATGCAAGGTATGTCAGGAGGTCAAATCTAGAGGACCACGACATGCTGCGCCTATCCAGGCTGCTGACATTCCTATTCGGCCGTTTCAGAAAATGGCCATAGATATTATTGGCCCTTTTAAGGTCAAGTCGGCCAGAGGACATCAGTTTATCCTTACATGTGTCGATATGTGCACACGTTGGCCAGAGGCTATTCCTCTTAAGAGCATATCTACTACAGATATCGCAGATGCTCTTTGGTTGATATTTTCTCGCTTGGGGTTCCCCAGAGAAATATTGTCAGACCATGGCACTCAACTCATATCTGACACTATGTCACAGGTGATGTCTACCTTACATATTGAACGATCTCTCAGTAGTATCTACCATCCTATGTCTAATGGGTTAGTTGAGCGTCTGAATAGAACGCTCAAGACTTTGCTTGGTAAGATAACTGAAGATCATCCTCAAGATTGGGACAGGGTTTTACCCGCGGCTCTCTTTGCCTATAGAGAAGTCCCTAATGAACACACAGGATTTTCTCCCTTCGAACTTGTCTTTGGCGCGCGTCCACGCGGCCCTATGTCTTTATTACACGATCTCATCACTGCCGATGATATTAGCGATGAAACTCAATCCTCATATGAGTATGTCATTGCTCTTAGACAAAAGATCATTGAGGCATGTAAGCTAGCAACTGCTTCATCAGAAATTGCTAAAGAGAAGGCAAGGCAGTTTGCTAACAAGAATAGATGTCTACGACAACTTTGTCCAGGTGACAAAGCATTCGTCCTACTCCCCAGTAGGGAAAATAGACTTCTTATTGCATGGAAAGGTCCGTATGCAATAGTCTCTCGGATTTCCGATGTTGACTATGTGGTCGATATTGATGGAAAGCATAAAACTTTCCACATAAACATGCTTTCGGAATTTCACGAACGTCCGGACTATTTGCTGCCTATTTTCCAGGCAACGGATGATGCTCCTGCACCTCACGGTCATTATTCATTCCTGTCTGTCATTCAGGATGAGGAAGCTACCTTCTCTGATGTCAACCTTCCCCTTCCAGTGGTTCCATTACATTCCACGGAATCTTGGAAAAACGTTTCTGTTTCTCCTAATCTTTCTGGTGACGAACATCGACGAGACTTGTCGATGTTACAAACATTTCAGGATGTTCTCACTGACATTCCTGGACACACAGATGTCATAGAACATGACATAATTCTTACCGACAATAATCCAATTAGGGTTAGGCCGTATCCTATTCCTGTACACTTTCAGTCGCAAGTGGAAAAGGAATTGGATGAAATGATTCAATTAAATATAATTGAACCATCGACTTCACCATATTCTTCTTCCATGGTTATTGTCCGGAGAAGGATAAGAACATACGAATTTGCGTTGATTATCGCAAATTGAATCAGGTCACAAAGTTCGACGCTGAACCGATGCCTTTGTTAGAAGATCTACTGATTAGACTTTCTAATTCTAGATTCTTCACTAAACTTGACTTGTCTAAAGGTTATTGGCAAGTGCCTTTAGCAGAGCATGCCAAACCTCTTACTGCTTTTTCTACACCTAGGGGTCTATTTCAATGGAATGTTATGCCTTTTGGTCTCATGAACGCCCCTGCCACTTTCGTTCGCATGATGCGTCGAATTCTGTCACATCGTTCGGATGTCATCGCATACTTAGATGACATCTGTCTCTTCAGTGATACCTGGGAAGATCACTATTTAGGGTTATATGACTTACTGTCCACTCTACGTGAGAATAATTTGACAGCAAAACCTTCTAAAGCTTTTGTTGGTTTTGGTGAAATCTCTTTCCTGGGTCATCGTGTTGGTCATGGTCTCTTGAAGACAGAAGACCACAATACTTCCAAAATACTGAACATCTCTGTTCCTAAAACGAAGAAACAAGTTAGGAGTCTCTTAGGTTTAATCAATTTTATGGGAGATTTATTCCAAATTTATCTTCGATCATGGCACCTCTATCAACATTGTTGAAGAAAGGTTCGCCTAATCTGGTCCGTTGGTCTGAAGAATGCCAATCTTCACTAGACCAAATCAAGAATATATTTTCTTCTCCTCCCATCTTAAGATTACCTACTCTTGATAGGACTTTTGTTCTTCGGAGTGATGCTTCATCCACTGGGATTGGAGCAGCACTGATGCAAGAATATGCAAATACTCTGCATCCTGTTATGTACATTTCTAGAAAACTAAATGCGGCAGAGAGGAACTACTCGGTTTTAGACCGTGAGTTGTTAGCGATGGTTTGGTCAATTCTAAAGCTACAAAGATTCCTCCTGGGCGCACATTTCATTCTAGAGACTGATCAGAAAGCTCTTACAGCTATTCAGACTAAGAATTTGAAGAGTTCGAGAACCGTCGATCCACTCGATATGCTATAGCTCTTCAACCTTTTCACTTCACGGTACGAGCTATCCGTGGTGCGGATAATGTGATGGCTGACATTTTGTCTAGATGCCCACATGACTCCAATTAATACTTCTGTCCTATATTCCTATATATTACAGAGTCATAACACACCTATATTTCTACAATAGATTAGCACATCTGTACTTACTTTATATGTACACACTATCGTGCTTTGTTGTCATCTTCTTCTGTTCGTTTTTTAAAATGATAGAGGAGGACTGAGTAGTTAATATAAGGGCCGTTAGTTTACTAAACAGCCACAATTATTAATAATGTATTGTACCTTATGAAGCATATTAGTTATTAATTAGCATTATATTGCTTGTACTTTCTCAGAATGTCATTGTTGAGCTGAGGACTTACCTTACGAGTTCTAGATTGTGTACTTACCCTCGGAATACCAGAGCATATGTCCTGGATCGTCATGTAGTTTAACTTTACTATGTACTTATGTCATTACATGTCAAAGAATGTACTATTTAAATTTTCCTATCAGATTTGTACATCCATTTTTAAAGACAATATTAGAGTATGCTGTTTAATGATGATTATAGTAACTTGCATACGTATATTGTGTTTACATGCTAACGTGATGTGTGTTGGTGACACCTCCCCGATGTGAATATTTTTTGAGACATATTTATTTTTCTGTTGAGGTATATCCTCACCAGACACTCTATAATTAGCCTCATGTTTGGCAATTTAGTTAATTATCAGCGCATAATTCGTGCGTTTTGAGCCGCTTATCGCATGCTCTTTGATATTTAAAAAAAAAAAAATATGTTCCACATTTTTTTTTTTATCGGGAGGAGGTGGTGATATGTTGCGTGATAAATTCTCGCAACATCGTTTTATTTCAATATCTGTTTTATAACGCAAGGGCAACAACTGCTTGAAATTTATAGTCACTTTTCTCGGTAAGCATTTGTCTTCTCGCGTTAGTATCGAATGCAGTTAACTTTTGAGCTGTGGTCATTTTTGCGCTGGACTGCGCATGACTTGTCTTGTTGTTTGTCGATCGGTTTCCGCCCACCACTAGGGGGAGTGAGCGATTTGGAATGGCGAAAGAGATGCCTCGTTGAAGAGGGGATCTCCGCTATTTTTGTTCTGTCAGGGATGTGTAGTCCTCTTATGGATATTTCGTTTAGTCGAGATAATACCTCTAGTGTTTTCCCACATGTCGGGAGGCGTGATATTTCTGTGTATTTCATGAAAGCAAGGTAAATTGACTTTTTCATTAACTCTATCGATTTTGGGTCGTGAGCGATTTCGATTCATAGCCTGTCTCCGAAAGTCGTCGTCACGAGATGTTCTTTCCCAGCTCACATGTCGCTGCATTGTGCTGCATCGGTTGATGCATGTACCAAGGACCATTACTTGCTACTTTGTTAAATGAACTAGGTTTAGAAAACCTTTATTATCTAGAGGATATTCTTGAGGACATTATTTATACTTCGGCAGACGTGTCTGTCTTGCTGAAGTCAAACTAAGGAGAGTGAACTGATCTCATACATCTGGTTATCTCCTGGCTGTTATAGAAAAGGATGGAGTTGTTCACCTGACTACATTTACAGCACTTTGAAATATAACATGCATCTGACTCATCATTGTAATGCTGTCTACCGTTTATTGCTGTATTGAATGTTGCTGTGATAATGACTGTTTGATGTGCCTACACATTTGCGTAACCATTTTGTCACTGTGGCGTCCACAATAAATAATGAAGAAAAACGTCAACGGCTGTTTCAAGACTCATTGACTTTATACGTCGTGAGTTTACTGACGTCCTATGTGGATTGCCCTGTTATTGTTGCATGAACATTGTTTTGACTGAACACATCTACACACTACACAAAACCAGACATGCGGATGCCATCCATCATCATATGGCATCACGCATCAGTATCACTTCCAGAAAATAGGCCGCCTTACTGGCATTAGCACGTTCACAGAGTTATTAGGAATATAGCATGATTTGACATTTACGCCTAGGTATCTGTTACAGATTGTTCCACTTTAATCTCCAGAAACACTAGGTGAGATACTGTGTAGTTGCCAACCCTGGAAACTCGAGATATATTTGGAATTATCCCTCAGGCAGCAACTTGCGATTTGGATCTCTAAACATGGCTACAAAGAGCAAGATTGCCGCGTGCTGTCTTTTATGTGAAGTAGACAATGAGCAGATTCGGAGTTGGCAAAGATATGGCTCGTGACACGAAGTATAAGCATAATTTATCTCAAGTCACTGACTGCCACCGCAAAGACGTTCCATGTTTACCTGCGTCTTACCCGCCTGTGTATATTCAAAATAAATTGCGAATGATGGCAAAAGAGTGTCTGTAGGTTTGGAAAAGCATTTAAAGAATTATTTCTTGTTGGAATGGGACACATACCAGGAACATAAGGAAGGATGACAGAAATTGTTTTAATGTATTGATCAAGGAATTACTTAGTATTTTATACTAGACCAAATCATTGTATGGAGGCGGATCATGGACAGATGGATCTAACTAAGGTTTTAAAAGGAAAGTGTAGTCACGGTGAACTGGATGTGGGTAGTGCTGGTATATATTGTCCTGTGCATTTGCTAGCACATTATCTGACACTGTCTATCGTCCCCATCTTGTGTAATAATGGAATAGTGATGGACCATATAGGGGTTACATTTACATTTGTTTCAGGTTCTATCCTGACAACTAAAAAATCAAAAACTTTATAGAGTCATCCACCTCTGCTGGACTCTGTGGTGCAAGTGCCCTTGTGGTTAACAGGGCCAGATACCCAGCTTCCACCGCCTGGAGAAATTCAAAATACGTGTTCGTCCATGGCAGGAGAGTGACAGATCTCTAAACACAAGATAAGTGGCAAAACAAAGCCACTGATCAGCGTATCCAGATTATACCCCTATACTAAAAGACAAGATGCAAATAAACATATAGTGAATGATGAAAAGTGTGGACAAAAATTTACCCAGTACTAGCTTCACAGTCAAGAAATAGTGACAAAACTCATTAGTATCATATAAATGTTCTTTAAATGGAAATAATTAACCCCGGTGATAACCGTCAACCAGTGAATGACTTTTTTAAGATTGTTAATTATTTTAAATGTTTCTTGATTTAATGATGTAAATAAATTTGATTTCATTTCAAACTTTCCAGACCGAAAAGAGAAACGGTATAGGCTAAATAAATTGTAAATATTTACCAACAGACTTACTTACTTATTAAAGTTGAGTTCATGTTCTTGTTGGAAATAATTTTGTTAATATCCCCTAGCAGAGTCAACAATAATAATAATAATACAATAATCAAGGGAGGATCTTGAGAGGGAGCCCATAGGGATCCAGGATAATACACTAACATCATACCTGGAAACCTATACAGCTTGACCCTACCTTTGATATCCATACACCCTTACTCTTTTCAGAGAAGGGGGTATTACTTATAAGACCAGACTCTTATCTGGCACTATCCTGGTATCACCTGATACAACTTTGTGTTCAGGATATATTATATTTTAATAACATCTCAACCCTCTCTCGACAATGACGTTAGTTTCGAAATAATCTAAATTCTCGTTTGCTTTTGTTTTCGTAGATGTTTAAAGTATAGAGAACCATTTTACAGAATAAATCGTTTCTTTTGTTATTATTATGTTATTATTATTATTATTATTATTATTATTATTATTGTTATTTTAATTTCACAAATGCTCGCTGAAACGAGTGCCGTTTTAAAATGTTTATCTTTACAATATTTGAAGTGTTGTGGCGCTCTTAAAAAAACCATTTGAGACATAACGAACACAGAGAATAGTGAGCAGCCAGACAGACTTGAGGCCAAAAGTAGGCTGAAATTCATGCATACGTTTAGTCCAGACAAAAACCAGCCATTCCAATCAAATCATACCAGATGTCTTTACGCGTCATCATGAGACACTGCAGACTATGTTTTTATACGAAACTGTCTGACAGATAAGAAGACGCATTGACAGCGTTGATGTTGTCATAGCGACGAGGTTGTGCCGAACAGAAACATTACAAAAATACTTCAAAGTCGCACGGAAGATAAAACATCAATTTTATCCATAAGACGGGGAAAGATCCAACAAAACAAAGAACGACATAAACCCTCTTTGGACCTAATGGAACATCTAATGTTATTCTTGAAACCCGGTAAAATGTTCTGCCCTTTAAAAAAAAACGGTCAAACAAAAAGGCACTAAATGAGTTACTCCAGAGCCAGCGTATTGGGGAAATGACGTTTATTTTTATGGGTCGGAGTGGATCCTATTTGTGTAGGGATTCTCAACCTATGTATGAGTCATGGTAAACATTGTGATGGGTCGCGCCCCTTACTAACTCGAAGTTTTGGCATGCTTTTGGCTGAATTTCTTTAATTAATTTTTACTTGTACATTTTGGTACAAACGATCGCCACCTTTACCTGCAGTGAAATTTGCGTCGTTGTCGTGAAAAAAAAGTTAAGAACTACTGTATTAGTACATTAAGTCAAGAGATTTTGAACTTCTTGTTTGATTCATTCGGTTAAAAGTTTGCCATTTCATTTACTCAAGAGCTTGTCTCAGTCACTGCACACATTCACTCATCCACACTTTAATTCAGTCACATCCCACTCACACATGATCAATAACGTTTTCAATCATCGTTATCAGCATCATTATTTCCCGTCACGCTCCTTATGGAGCAAGGGACCACCATTGTAGCTGGTTCTCTTTCAGGAAACCTGTACCAAAACAGTCAAATGCTCTCGCACTGGTAGTTTCTGTGACAATTAGTTTTACATATGTAAAAGTTGCCAGTCCCATGCACAACCTAATATTAGTTGCCTCTTCGGATATGCTATAACAACATTGCATAGGCTACACAGTTACCTTCGGCCACTTCTTAAACCACCTGGCAAAGACCCCACACTGCTCAGCAGCTATCGAATTATTACACTACACAATGTCTATGGTAAATTACTTGAAAAGATAGTTGCAAGACAAGTAATGAGCCACCTCGAAAATGCACACATCCTTCCTGATACTCTGGGTAGCTATAGGCCTATGAAAACCACATGGGGTAACGCTGGAACGTTTGCGTACGATGTGTACGAGGGATTCTAGGGTAAGAGAGAAACGGTGGCTGTCGCAGTTGGCCTACAGGATGCTTATAACTGTGAGGACTTTGCAACCCTAATAGACTGTATAAAGCATTTGGGGTGTAAACCCTTGGATAACTAGGTGGATAGCAGCTGCCTTAATGGGGAGATCAGTTGCATTTCCCTTGTGAACATGGACATCGGAACCAATGAGCATTTGCCCGGGACTACCCCAGTGTTTGCCACTATCACCAGTGCTGTTTAACATCTACACAGCAAAAGTAGCAAACTTTCAACCAACAGGGATGCGATGAACATTAACTTTCGCAGATGACATATTCGTGTACAGAACTGGGTCAAATAGACAGGAAATGGCCCAAGGCATACAAGAGACACTACAGGCGGTTTCTTAATGGTGTGAGGAAAGCGGATCAAAAGTCAGTCCCTACAAGGCCTGTGTGATGTGGTTCTCTTTGAACAACTCCATAGTGAAAGTAGACCTTCCAGACATCACTTTCAATGGGCAGAACATTGAAAGGCGAGACAGACTGAAGTATCTGGGAGTAACGTTTGATCGTGGGCTATTGTTCAAGTATCATGTCGAACTAATAATACAGATGTGCAAACGAGGAACAGAGACTATTGTTTCTCCTGCATTATCAGCTCATTTCAGTAATCGAGTACGGGCTAGGAATCCTCATGCTTTCAGTGTCACAATATGAACGACTGGAACGCATTCAAAATTAAGGAATGCGACTAGTTTTGGGCAGTACGCCTGATATCCCCATTGTGACAATGAGATATCGGATTGCTGTCGATTAGATCCAGATATGCGATGGCCCAGGCAAAAGCCTACATGCGGGTAACCACCGACAAAAGACACCCCCTACATGAGAACATAGCTGACAACAAAGAAGCAAGAATCAAGAGGGGGATGTCATGGATGGCACATGCAGAGGCTACGATTGGTCAGGTGACCAGGGTTGAAAATATATCCAAAGAGGAAAACTGGATAAACTACCAGCAGAATTTAATTAGCCTTGGCAGAGAGTGCAGATCTTGGGGCAATGGAAAAGCAGAGCTGGAGATTAATCAGCTGATAAGTGATCATGCTGGGAATGATGACGCCATTGTGTACATTGATGGGTCTGTAGTGCGTTGTGAGAAATCAGGATGGGGCTTCTCTGCGAGAATAAAGGGCAGGGTCGTTGCTGAACAGAGTGGAGCCTACATGACAACAACCTCCAGCATGAGAATGGAGGTAGAGGCAGTTACTGCAGCACTGATGTGGCTGTCTGAAACTCCATCAACCAGGACAGTTATATTGTCAGACTCTCAAGCCATGCTTCGGAAAGTTCAGAACGGATGGCTGCGGCAGGAATGGAAAACATTAATAAAATCCTCAAGTCTTGAAGAACTGGTGTGGATCTACTGTCCTGGTCATGCAGGGGTACGTGGCAGTGAGAGAGCTGACATACTGGCATAGAGAGCACCCATAGTGGGGACACTGGACATGAATAAGGGAGAGATACTAAGGGCTATTAATGATCGCCTGCTGGATATCGATACTGCAATGGATGAATCAACAAGGCTGAGACTGCTGGAGTTTGTCATCAACCGTGGGACTAGCAGAAATGGACATGAGAGAGGATGCATACGTCGTATGAACAACCAGCGTGCTTAGGTACAATTAGCATTCATACTCTTCGACATTTGTTGAGGGAGACTGAGCACCTTTGGGTTTGCCCGGTGTACAGTGAGGTCGATTCTGATTAACAATAACAATAGGATATGCTTGAGGCAGCAGTAGTCACATTCTTTCCTTGTCTCATCAGAGACCCCCCTCCTCCCGGGAACTACACAGGGCAAGTTTTCTATACACATTCAAATGTGTTCTACATCTTTCACCTTTAGTCCCTTTCCTCTTGACATCCTGCTTTGTAGGGAGCATTGGTCATATTCACAGTATCGTCATTGAATAGTCAGGAAATAGATAGCTGATGTAAACGAGTAAAAAAAAACAAGGTCATTGATGTGGTTAAAAACAAGAATTAAATTTAAGTGGAATAAAAAATATATAGCACATAATGTTTGACATTTAATTATAATATACATATAATGTATAATGCTCAGTGCACAGAATATACATACATTGTAAATGTCAATTGTCAAATATACCCAGATTAATGCAGATTTTGAAAAAAAATACCCAGATACCCAGACGGAAGCCAAAGAAATCCAGATCTAGTATAAAAGACCCAGATCTAGTACAAAAAACCCAGATCTAGTACAAAAGACCCAGCTGTGGCAACACTGATCGTCAACCTTCAACTTCCCCAAGGAGCATAGGCTTTCAACAAATAAATGCCAAGTCTTCATGTCCCGTGTCTTTTCATGTCTTCCTCGTCATTTTCTTGTCAGTCTCCAGTTATCGCTTCCATATTTTTAGATTCATCTCTGTGTGATGAGCAAAACTCATAACATTTGTGTCGATATCATTAGATGGTTCGACAAGGCTTCTCGTTTGTTTATTATACGTAGTCCGGGGTAACATAGGAAGTGACGTCATTGCCTCGAGGTGGACTTTGGCAGACGTGAAGGTTTGGATTAGCAGACGGCAGAGATTGTCTGCGGGGACTTCGATATGTGTGTGGCATATGGCGAGTGGACGTATGTCTCTGAGCTCATGAAATGTATATAATAGTGTGACATATCCCTATTATGTACCATCACTAGTGCATCAATATACTTCTGTGAGATGTATCTAGCTATATTTTACAAGGGAGAATGGATTCTGTATCTCAAGTGAGTCTGAATTAATAAAACTTTGAAGTCTATCAACGGACAGTGTTTGAGCTACGACAGTACAGAGTCTTTTCAGACACTGAATATGTTACGCCATGATATATATTGGCTTGTGTAAAAATGCACGTGGAGCAGCGTCTCAAATAACATTAAATGCATAGTATTCGTGCCACTTCGCCTTGATGAATTTACTACGGCGTTTTGAACGTCAACTGTGTGCGTGGTCTCGTTGTCCAACCCTAGGAGTTTCTTGGCCAGAGTAACCAGTCGGTTACTCGAACAATAACTATACAATATCAAATAAAAGACCCGCAACGCAACACTCTGTTTCTTCTACCTAGGGGATTCCAGAACAAGGACTGCCTTGTTATGTTATCAACAGGTTTCCCCTTAATGTGTATCCTATCCATCACCAACGTCTTCTTGTCATCTCTTGTTCGCTGGCACTTGTCTGGTTCTGTTCATCAGTTCCTTAATTAAAGTTAGCACTTCTTAATCAGACCTAAAGGTCTTTTATATTTGGAGATGCGCCCTAATATAACCGACTAGGTTGAACGGGACGCGCCTCGCCAAAACGAGGCAAAACTTTATTTTAAAAAAAAAAAAAAATGCTCCACATTCGTGATCTTGTCATAATATGTGAATCCTTCTGTTCTACGCAAGCATCCATTTATGAAAGTCTGTAGCTTTTTTTCTCCTCAATGTTTCAGAGCCATACAATATGACTGACTTGATATATGAGTTGAAGATTATGATTCTTGTGTTGGACTTAATTTATCTTGATCTCCATACAGGGCCGTCTTAACAGCATTGTAGGCCCTGGGCAAAGCCACCAGCCCTACCAACCCTACCCACCACGGAAATAAAAATGATGTCATATGAACAATATGGCAGCATCCTAGCATGGAGCCCCTAGAATCGTGGGGCCCCTGGGCACTGCCCAGTGTGCCCATGCCTTAAGACGGCACTGTCTCCATATATTTCCCAAATACAATGAAAGCTCCTCTTGCATTTTGTACTCATGTTTTACTGTCATTATCTGCCCCTCCAATTGTGTCTATATTGCTGTCAAGATGTATGTATGATTCTACATCTTATAGATTCTTATTCACGATATGCCTAGTAGAGAGAATTGACCATATTCACAATATGCTTTGTGGAGAACATTGATTCTATTCACAACATGCTATGTAGAGATCAGAGGTTGTATTTTACTGCTCCCTGTTTCTGACCACAGGAATACACAAAGACGTAATTTGAGATGTAGTCAAAACTCAGCTTCAGTAAACGTGACTGACTTTTCTAAAATGATGTGGAAAAAAAAGGTACGTTAACTTGAAAGTACATTATTCTCTTTAGAATTCTTGATAGGAACGTAAGGATAGTATGAATCACAGTTATATGTTTCCCGCACATCAAAGAGCGCATCTCTCACACCAGGTCAAACTAGCACGATGTAGCAGGGGGGGTGTCTGTCTTCGCTGATTCACATAGCTGCTTTTGTTTGTTTGTTTGTTTCTGTGGGGGCGGGGGGGGGGGGGGGGGGAAAATTGCGCTGACCAATATGAACAATGTTTCCAGGTGTCACAGAAGAGACAAAGAAACAATAGAACTGGCTGAATGCATAACGTTTCCTATTTGTTATATGTAAAGCTAAAGATCAAGGCAGTCCCATAACAGATACTGCCGAAGGGGAATAGTGTTAAAGACATCACTTTACTAGGTCCAGCATCGAGAGGTTGGGTGACCAGTTCCCCTTCCTCTATGTCTTTTCCTTCCCTAACTCAACAGCAGAGTCAGGTTCCCATTTACAGCTAGGTAGACTGAAGTGCGACGCCCCCCTTCCCCTGTTTCGAACCCGGCACCTTTGCCGCGAGAGCCCAGTGCTCTAACCACTCTACAAATCGTTCGCTCTTATCTTATAGGCAACTCTAAAGTAAGCAACATCATCTTTCTCATTCTCTGTGGGTGTCTCTGAAGAGACAAAGAAAGAATATAACCACTGCACACTCAAGCATGTCGTACAAGGCAACTAATATAAGATTGTGCATGAGGCTGCCAACCTCATCATGTACAACAAATTGCTACAGAAACCACGGCTACAAGAACATGTGAATGCTTGATGCAGGCGTCCTGCACGGGGAACAGCTGCACTAGCGGCTTCTTACTCCGTAAAGATCTCAAATGAAAATGATGATGATGAATATCAAACATAGCAGACTTTACGGAACCTTTAAAAGCTCAATAAAACTTGAACCTTCCACCAACTGGGTCACTGATACATTGCACCCGGGCCCGGGCCCTAAGAGACAACTCTGTTGATCCTTATTTGATTATCCCCTATAGCCCTGTATTTTTGTCCCATGTTGACGGAACCTGGATCTTAATCGAAATCCCCCCATGTTGCATCTGTTATGGGTTAATCACAAACACCCAGATGTGTACCGATGCTTACTCAAGTTTTCTCAGATTTCCAGATAAAATTTACTGTACGCGACAGTCCGATCAATTTGAAGTTGATAGAACTATACCTTCAAGCTTTTAATAGTGACAATTTATTCCATGCAACTTTGACCAAACGATCAATCTCGTATGTGAGCCGACATTATAATAGTCTGGTATGCGGCCTTATGCTAGCATTTTTGTTGTTAACTCAAGAAATGGGATCAGGTCGGAGTAGACCACCGGAATGTCATCTGCCTCCGCTAATTCACCATCTCGGTATAGTCTGCCCTTCTCAACCTAATAGTGATTATAATTAGGGTATCCAATGTAAATTTATTTTTCCTTCTTGTTGTTTTTTTACGGCAGTATTTGTATTTGGTGTGATCTATTAATATCAGAATGTGCTGTTTTTATTTAAAATTGAATAATTGTGTCCTGGCGAAAGAAATACAAATACATTCTGGACAATAGTGCCGGGGGAGGGAAGCGGGGGGAGGGGGGGGGGGGGGGGGAGGTATTGTTGATAGAAACGAAACATGGGTCGCTAAAGGAGTTTAATTTCGTAATTTGTTAATTTAATAATGAATTTAATTTACTACCTAACAATAAATTAGTATCGATATTTGCACATGGCCGCTTTAGTGTAAAACTGACCACTGAAGTAGACTTTTTAATAGTAAGTTTTTAATGAGGCACACGAAGTTGGCCATTGAACTGACAATTGAGCCACGAACTCGCAATAGAAGATGAAAGTTTCACGTCAAGGACATCGACTGAGCAACTACCCATAATTTCAATGTTCACGTTTTCAATAATATTTTAAGAAAAATCAATGTGTCGCGTAATTGGACCGTTCAATTTTTCTCCCACTTTCCTCTCTCTCTCTCCCCCCTCTCTATTATTTCTCGCTTTCGCTGCACAGAACTCCGTACTATTGTCATGTTTTCCATTTGTCACACTTCACTTCTTATGTACAGACAAGCGTATTGCCTATCCCGAAATAATTGATGGAATCACTAAACGTAATAATACCGCATTGACTCCAGGTAATGCGAGCATGAAGTGTTTGCTCAAGATTGCGTAATCATTTCCGATCCGACAGTAGAATGGACTTGAAATACAGGTTTAATTGTATAAACCACGATTGTCTAGACAGGCAGTCGGATTTGCGACAAACCAATTGATACAAATGAATAAATAAATAACGGAGGAAACCTTGAGTCCTGTGAACAGTAAATAAATTAGTAAATAAATAAATAAAGGTAATTAACAGGTACTCGTTGGACATAAAGGATGACACCAGAAAACAGAAAAGAAACTATAAGTGATAGGCTTACCGGGAATCGAACCTAGGACCAACCAAACGGCGCCATCGCCTTGCTAAGACAGTACATCGTGAAAGGACGCTAAGCCAATTGTTGATGCACCGGGTGGTGTAAAATTATATTTTCTTTCCTGTTGTCTGGTGGCATCCTTTATGTCCAACGAGTACCTGTTAATTTTCTTTATTTATTTATTTACTAATTTATTTGATACAAATGAGCAGAAATGTCTGATAAGCCAGACACCCAGACTTCCGAAATTACCTGAGATAACATTATGGGTAATCTTAATTTTGGGAGATATTCGTAGAAGTGATTTTGCAAATATGATAATGGAAACATATGGAAACCACAATACCATACAGGAAAGTAACGTTTGAATTCACTACTTCAGTGTCACGCAGAAAAAAAATTCCATAAGGAATATTCAATCATAACCAGCACTTTTTGAATGCCATTGGCTAGCATTTGAGAGGCTGATATACATGCATTCTCATTGGAAGGCTGTCGGAAATGCCATGAAGTAACCAACATGTGAGCGCGGACTGGAAGCTGCGAATATAACTTAGCACATTTCGGACAGACCACACTGCATTCCCGAATCGTCAAGTAGACAGCTCGGACTGAAGCCAGGAAACAATAGAAGTAAAGATTCTGACTTTAAATAGGACCGGACTTAGTGAAACACTTCTGAACACTACAGCAAGGAAACCCTAAGTTATTCATACAAAAACCGGACTTATACAGTACTTACTTGCCCGCAAACGGAGTTTGTGCGCACAAGCGACGGATAAAGAGATTACTTGTCTGTGCGACACATTTTGGACAGACATGAAAGACATCATCATTTCCTGTCCGATTTCTATTAACAGATTACTTTAGATAAAAGTAAGATGTTACATCTGAAACACATTGTCGAAAGAGTGTACGGACTTATCACTTCCATATATGGGAGACGTGACCTTTTGCATCACGCACAGAATTCTCCATGTCGGAATAATTTTGAATTACCCTACCTAAATATGCAGTTTTGAAACGATTGGCGGGGGTTCGAAATAGAGGAACCACCAAATTCCTGATTGGACGCCGCCTATAATCATAAAAAAACAACTGCGGGGGAGGCAAAGGGCCATAAAATCTGACATTTAGCCAGATTAGAACACTGTGAGAATCGCTTGCCAAGACGACAACTAGACTGTCAGAGTTAGAATCAGAATTCCATTTATAGGACCGGACTTTCGTTGGAGCATTTTGAAGGACATACAGCCCAGGACAGCTCTATCATTTTAATAAGGACAACCGGGATCTGAGGAAACTAAACACACGGAGTCAAAGTTGGAACTTATTGTTAAAGTAACGACCTCCAAGAACACGTGTAACTAAAAGGCATCTGCAAATGCCATTATTTCTCTGTGTATATTAATATGTGAAAATTGCTAGTGGATGTCCAAGTCATTTGAGGCTGGCAACCTCAGCATACAGAATGATGATTTCTTGAACCACCACTGCAAGGGCTGGTGGCTGCTTTATTGCGAGTTCCTTACAAAGAACTAAAAGCATAGGTAGTCCCAAGTTCCATATGGAGCAAGGAGGGAATGATGAAAGAAATGATGTACATTCTAATTATAATATTTACATTTACAAACCAGTGTAAACGACTATGTAAACATATTCACTTTAAAAATTATTAAAGTTTTCAAGCTTTTCAACCGCTGTAGATGTAAATGAAAACAGATTCAATCTATATTGTGAACATTTTTCAACCAGTGTAGATGTAAATGTAAACATATTCTATCTATACTATTAACCTTTTCACTTGAATGTTACGTAAATATAAAGCTATTTAATTTAAATGGAAAGAAAGTTTTATCTCGAGAGATTACTCTTATTTAAGAAAAGTATGAAGTAGATGTGATGGTGGAATAGGAAGATGGGGACACCTAAGTATGTGTCGGGAAACTCAATACTCAGAGGGTATTTGTTTTTCTTGTTTTACCATACTAATTGGTGGTACCAGTTGGGGGTACTATCTCTGGAACAAGAAGGGTACAAGTGGCCTAAAGTCGAAGCTAGATACCATCATCAGACGGGGCTTAAAGACGAGGGACCAACTTCGTAGACACTCCCTGACACTTCTGGGAACGTGCTGCGCGCTACAACCTTGACCAATGACGAGCGTGATCAGCGATCCAGTCTACCAAGAACCAAAACATCAGAAGGAGCATAACCATCACTGACAGCTAAGTATCACATAAAAGCTGCCAAGTGACCTCCTTTACAAACTACCATTACTTCACACAGTGATGATAATTTTCTGATAAATAATTATTCATTGTTTTAAAATCCTGTTAAAACCTAAGTGATTATTAAATCTGTTATTTGTAAATATACAAATTTAACGTCGATTTAGTCATTTTGAATGTACTGCATGTTTGTCTCAGTCAATTTGCTAAATACACTCTAAACAGAGCTATACTATAATAAGACGAATTCCACTGAGTAAAATCAGAGTGGGGGCTTGACGACCTGAAATTAATAATTGCTTAATTCTTCATAAAAGGCGGCGGACAGACATAAGTTAACAATTGCCCTTCCCAACGCAGCATTGTTCTTGACTTCTGAAATATCTTAAGCAGACTCCCTTGAGATAGAAACATCATTATCCTTCTATCTACAACTCTGCCAAGAGTAATCTTGTGCGAATGTAGACACCTTTGAAGACCCATATTAGATGCTGTTGAGTTTTGGCCACTGTTTGACCACTACTGCAAACTAGGGGAGGCAATTCCGTAACACCATGCTGTTTGTTTAAGTTTGCATGGCTTAAAGTCTCTGCTGCATTTGGTAGCCGATTTAATCTATTTGACCCAGTCGGGATTCCCGCTCTCAGGGGGTCCAGCACTCGTGTTCCCACCTCCAGCTTTAAAAAAAATATAAGGACTGAAGATTATTACAAATTAGATATTAGGAATATACGCTATTCCACTGTATTAAAAATAAAACAATGCCTATATAGCTATATTTAGACATAAAACGTATTAAAGCAAACTATATGAAGTCCAAGGAGCCCCACCAGAATGGTCAAAATCGGATCACTCAGTTACTAAGGCCGACGTTGACCATGCCTTTTTTATATGGTAGGTTACAGTGTTACAAATATTTACTCTCCTTACAGGCCCCGGTAACACACGAGTGAGTGCGGGAAACAAAGAAAGCTTAAAAATACAGAGAACAGAGAAACGAACGCATCACATTAACAGAGATAACCGTATTATCACGTTACTCGTGACGATTTTGGGTATCACTTCCAGAAAATAGGCCGCCTTACTGGCATTAGCACGTTCACAGAGTTATTAGGAATATAGCATGATTTGACATTTACGCCTAGGTATCTGTTACAGATTGTTCCACTTTAATCTCCAGAAACACTAGGTGAGATACTGTGTAGTTGCCAACCCTGGAAACTCGAGATATATTTGGAATTATCCCTCAGGCAGCAACTTGCGATTTGGATCTCTAAACATGGCTACAAAGAGCAAGATTGCCGCGTGCTGTCTTTTATGTGAAGTAGACAATGAGCAGATTCGGAGTTGGCAAAGATATGGCTCGTGACACGAAGTATAAGCATAATTTATCTCAAGTCACTGACTGCCACCGCAAAGACGTTCCATGTTTACCTGCGTCTTGCGAGAAAATTAATCCTACCAAGAACTTTGTAAACAAAAGGTTTGCCCGCACGACGTCTGCTTTGAAGAGTTCCGGTTAATCATGCAAGCTGGCAATAAAGCGCAGACCTTATAAATGGGCGGGGAGTACTTGAACACGCAAGCCTAAAAAGAAAGTAAATTAATTGCAGTTTGGCAAACACTGACTGAATAACGAATGTGGTGTAGGTTTCTGGTTTTCTTCCTAGTAGAGATCAGATAAAATGAATAAGACTGAGGTATCTTCCTTCATAGTTCCCATGGGTCTCTGAAGAAGCAGAGAATGAATAGGACTACTACATCGTCGGGCATGTCGTAAAGGCGACTACAAGAGGGTTCAGTGACCATGACTGGTGACCTCATTATGTAAAGCAGATGGCCACAGAACCCACTGTTACAAGAGCATATGAATGCTTAATGCAGCCCTCCTGCAAGAGGACCAGCTACAGTTATGACTCGATGCTCTGTTAGGAGCGCACAAGGAAAATGATAACAATGATGATCGTCCCTCACAGAGCTGCTTGAAAGATACAATATTTAACATACCACGGTAGAGGTTTTTTCAACAACAACGTTGACTTGTATCGTCAAAATAAATAAATAAATAATACATATAAAATGGTATGCTGCAGGCACTTGTAAAGAATAAAGTAGAAAACTAGACAACAGAAAAATACACTCTCTTCCAGATCAAGCAAAATGATGCGCCACATTTGTGATCGTTGGTAGGACATTGAAGCTGTTGAAAATTGTCCTTGTTAATTAAGATTATGGATTTTCAGACTGTGTTCCACTTTAACTTATTCTGGGGGAAAACCGTCGATATGGGTGAATGTACTATTACTACAAGTTAATTGACAAGTGGATTCGTATTTTTAAATTGTTATACTCTCACTTGTATCCCACTGGATATACATGAAACAAATGTTAAAAACAGTAAGAAAGTATGGTCAATTTACAAGAAAAATTTATTTTTTATTTAGTTTTTAGTTCCGAGAAATAAAATAAAACACAATATACTCGTCTACACGACTTTCATGCTCTAAAGCGCCAATACACTGACGTTACAAGAGATAGAAACAATTGCTTCTCGCTATCAAATAAGGTGTTCAACAAATCGGATCTGACTTGAGTTGTAATGTTAATGTCACATAATTTTATATGATAAAATACCAATTATTCTCTTTATTTTGAAGTTTGTTTAATATAAATAACAATTTTAAAATTCGAAATGACTTTTCAATCACTCTGTAGACTGAGATTTTGTTACTAATTTTATTACTACTTATATGTTATTGTACATACTGAACATGAGAGAAAATTCAAAAATAGCATATGAGCTACAAGATAACGCGCTTTTTGATAAATATATCTGCAATAATGAGACCTGTTACAATGACTACATTAACAAAAGTACCAACGTATTGTAAACTGTGTAATTAGTAACACAATGGTTGCAAATTCACTTTCGTTCATTATTTTTAATGTTTATCTTCTTTTTTTCACTTTTCACAGAATTCATATTAAATACTTTACTTACTACATTTTGGGTGTGTTATCAGTGATAAACCTGGACATTCACTAAAGAACAGGAAAGAAAAATGACCACTTGTGAAGTTAGATGTTTTATTATTCAATCAATCAATCAGCCAATACCCTTTAGCTCCCCAAGGAGCAAAGGCCTTCCACAAACACATGCCAAGTCTTCCTGTCCCGTGACATACGCTCGAGTTCTGTCCATGTTTTCCTCATTATTTTCACCTCTGTATCCAGCTCTCTTCTCCATGTGTTTTTTGGTCTACCTCTGCCTCTTTTTCCCTGTGGATTCCAGAACAAGGACTACCTTGTAATGCTATCAACAGGTTTCCTCAATGTGTGTCCTATCCATCGCCAGCGTCTTCATCTCAGGTCTTGTTCCACTGGCACTTATCTGGTTCTTGTCATCAATTCCACATTTGTGACTTTGTCGTACCATTTCAGTCCTTCTATTCTACGCAAGCACCCGTTTATAAAAGTCTGTGGCTTTTTAGTTGTTGTTTTTGTTGCTCTCCACGTCTCAGAGCCATACAATAGGACTGACTTCACATTTGAGTTGAAAACTCCTATTTTCGTGTTGGACTTGATTTCTCTTGTTCTCTATATGTTTCCCAATGCAATGAAAGCTGCTCTTTCTTTTTGCATTCTTATTTTGATTTCACTGTCTGTCCCACCAACTTTGTCTATATTACTGCCAAGATATGTGTACGATTCTACATCTTGTATTGGTGTTTCTTCAAGTTCAACCTTGTTAACATTTCTTTTGTATTTAATTAAGATATAAATAAACTGAAGAATGTCTAAGATGATACTGGGATGTGGTTTGAATGTTGTTAGTCCCATAGTAGATACTGCCGTGCGGCGGGGGGAGAGGGGGGGGGGGGGGGGGATGGTGAAGAGTTAGATATTTCATTGTACCAGGTCTCTTCTTTCTGAGGTTGGGTCTACGATTCCCTTTACCGAAATAGCAATAAAATGATATACAGAGGGGTGTTTGATAATTTGATACTACTTACCTACTGTAGAGATTTGTCAGAGAGAGCGTCATACTATCCTACCGGCTATCTTCCTCCTGGCTTGGTTCCAGTTTAGTCCTCGGTCCTTCAGATTCTATCCTATGTTGTCTTCCCAGTGAACTCTGGGTCTTCCTGGAGGTCTGGATCCCTGGGTCTTGGTTTTCCATATTCTTCGTGGTAGCTGATCTTTTCCCATTCTACAGACAAGACCAAACCATCTTAGTTGGGACTGTTTCACTTGGGTCTGCATGGGCTGAGTTTTGAGGTCATGACAAATCTCACGGGTTGCCTCCCCTTTCCTCTGCAGTAGGGGTCCAACGGTGACCAAAACCTAAAGTATCTATTGTGGGTCTTCAAATGTGTTTACCTTCGCACAAGAGTACTCTTGGCAGAGTTGTAGATAGAAAGATAATGATGCTTCTACCTCTGGGGGGAATTCAAAAGATATTCAGAAAGCAAGAACAATGCTAAAAGAGTTTTAGAATTGTTAACTTTAGTATCTGCCGTCATCTTTTGTGAAGGATTGTCTTATTATTAGCTCGTTCAAGACCCCAACTGAATTACTCAGTGAAATTCTTATTATTATTTCAAAGCTCCGTTTAAGTGTATTTAAGACATTGACTGAGACATACAGGTGCAGTACATTCAAAATGATTAAATCAACGTTAAATTTGTATATACACAAATAACAAATTTAAAAATCAATTATGGTTAACATTATTTATATACAAAATAATGAGAATAAATGCAGGTAATGATAACAGGGTTGAACTTGAAGAAGCACCAATACAAGATGTAGAATCGTACACATATCTTGGCAGCAATATGGACAAAGTTGGAGGGACAGACAGTGATATCAGAATAAGAATACAAAAAGCAAGAGGAGCTTTCATTGCATTGGGAAATATATGGAGATCAAGAGAAATCGGATCCAACATGAAAATAAGAATCTTCAACTCAAATGTGAAGTCAGTACTATTATATGGCTCTGAAACATGGAGAACAACAAAGACAACAACAAAAAGCTACAGACTTTCATAAATGGGTGCTTGCGTAGAATAGAAGGATTAAAATGGTATGACAAGGTTACCAACGTGGAACTGATGACAAGAACCAGACAAGTGCCAGTGAAACAAGAGATGAGAAGAAGACGATGGCGATGGATAGGACATACACTGAGGAAACCTGTTGATAGCATTACAAGGCAGTCATATATATGGGAGCCGCGCTAGTGTAATGGCTTCGGCGTTGTACTGGCGACCAGGTGTTCATGGTTCAAACCCAGGCGTCAGCGTTTGAAGAAATGTTTACGGCCGGGAATTTGACTGAATAGCCTGAACGGCTCCTGTGATAAACCCTCTGTGGATGGGAAGGAGCGAAGCTCCTGACCGGGTTGGAAGGAAAGTCCTCAGGTTCCCCAGCCTCGCAATGACATGTCATTGGGCCGAAGGGCTGAAAGCCCAAGTGCCGCTGGTTAAAGAAAAAAAAAAAAAATTTATATATATATATATATATATATATATATATATATATATATATATATATATATATATATATATATATATATATATATATATATATATATATATATATATATATATATATATATATATATATATATATATATATATATATATATATATATATATATTTAATTGAAATAATAAACATAATTTTTCAAATGTCATTTTACTACACAATAAGTAATACAATTTTTTTTCAGTAACAAATATTCAGACAAGATGTAACATTATAATAAAATAAAATATACAAATGACAAGCAAAGAAATTTAATGAGATTTTACTGTTGGATTTCCTTGTTAAATGGGGAAAAAAAACACATAAATAGTAATACGTCTTACAAGGAGAAGGACAAGAATTGCAGCCACAAGGCCTTCGTCAGGGACAGACAAACAAGAGACAGGAGGGAAAGAAAATGAGAATTAAGTAGAGAACATGAAACTATAAAAATAAGAGAAAAAAACTCCCTTGTGTCCAGTCACATGTGAAGCAAGATGGCTGCCACTAAACCTTGGATTTCCTTGCAAAGTTGGTCAATATTTGGTGAATAATCTGTTGTTTTCATTTTCAGGCATGAGTGGAGACTCACGCCTTTCAACTGGCTTCTTAATTTGCTTTTAATATAATTCATGTTAGAAAATAATTGTTCACAAAAATATGTTGATCCAAAAATTGAAAGAAGCCCAAATGCAAATTTCTTCAGCAGAACATAACTGTCGGGTAAACAGAGTTGGAAGGACAGACAATTATATCAAAATAAGAATACAAAAAGCAATAGGAGCATTTTATTTTCATTGCATTGGGAAACATACGGAGAACAAAAGAAATCAAGTCCAACACGAAAGTAAGAATCTTCAACTTAAATGTCAAGTCAGTCCTATTGTATGGCTCTGAGACACGGAGAGCAACAAAAACAACAACCAAAAAGCTACAGACTTTTATAAACAGGTACTTGCGTAGAATAGGAGGACTGAAATGGTATGACAAAGTCACAAATGTTGAAATGATGACAAGAACCAGACAAGTGCCAGTGGAACAAGAGTTGAGAAGAAGGCGCTGGCGATGGATAGGACACACACTGAGGAGACCTGTTGAAAGCATTACAAGGCGGTCCTTGTTCTGGAATCCACAGGGAAAGAGAGGCAGAGGTAGACCAAAAAACAAATGGAGAAGAGAACTGGAGACAGAGGTGAAAATGATGAGGAAAACATGGAAAGAACTTGAGCGGATGGCACCGGACAGGAAGACTTGGCATGTGTTTGTTGAAGGCCTATGCTCCTCGGGGAGCTAAAGGGTATTGATATATATGTGATAGGGTGGGCGAGATGACCCGAACAACAATAAAACTCTTGATTCTGAGGCAGGGGCTGTATTTATTTTTACAACCCATTCAGTGACTAAGAGCACACTGAAGCAAACATTAAACAAACCAAACACTAAACAAACAAAACACCCAGCTAGTGCTCAGTTGCTAATCTGAAGAAACAAACAAAGCACGGGCTAGTTAAAATCATAGTTAAATAATGATACTCTTACCTGCCAAACAGTCCTTCCTTGCCACCTGACACCCTTAACTATCACACACGCACACACTCATGTGTGTCGTCCAATGTGACTATTATGGTGTTGTGCATGAGGCTGGCAATCTCACCATGTAACATAGGTTGCTTCCAAAACCACTACTGCAAGAGCACACGCAACTATCACACACACATACTCAGGCATGTCGTCAATGAGACTAGTATGGTGTTGTGCATGAGGCTAGCAACCTCACCGTGTAACACAGATTGCTTCCAAAACCACTACTGCAAGAGCACACACTCAGCTATCACACACACACACACACACACTCATGCATGTCGTCCAATGAGACTAATATGGTGTTGTGCATGAGGCTGGCAATCTCACCATGTAACACAGATTGCTACCGAAACTACTACTGCACGAGCATCTGAATACTTCATGCGGAGGCAAACCACACTGGTGGCCCCATGCTCCCTCAGGAGCGGAGAAGAGAAATATATATCTCCAAGTGAGCCCACGTGCTCTCACAAACCATTCTTCACATTACAATAATTAAATAATAATCAACTGGACATAAAATAATATTCAACTATCTGTACAACAAATACTCTCAATAATGAGAATAAACCACCACCCCGCAACTGCTCCATCTCAATATTCATTCCTGCATTCTGAACATGTCGTAAATGACGACTGGTGCACCTGGCAACAAGCGTGTCGTATATGACCCCTGATGAGATTGGGAACTCATCACATGAAACACATTGTTACAGAAACAACCCTCGTAATAGCATAGAAATGCTTCTTGTGGGCCTGTAATGGACACTAGCTGCATTGGTGTTTCCATGCTCCGCCGGGAGAAACCAGAGAAACACATGACTCAACAAAGGAGTGGCCTCGCGCTCTCCCGAAATCTAAATACATATCCTCACCTGACTCAAAGTAACCCACTAAAGATATACAGTAGAAATATCAATAATCGTGAAATACACTTAATTACAATATCAAAGAATAAAATAAAATAAAATTACTCTTACATTAAGGAATAAAATATAACTACTCTTGACTTAACACTAAAACTAAAGTCATCACTACGTGGCCTCCCGGCTGCCATCTTGATATTTTTCTAAATTCACGTGAAATAGCTTTATACCGTATTTGCCTTTCTGATAAATGAAATAATCGCTCTTAAACTTTCACATCTATCTATCTATTTAACTCACTAAACATTAAAACAGACTCGTGCTGAATATAATTTCAGACTTATAGAACACGAATGCTAACTTCTACAAAATACACTAACAATTATAGCTCACGTGCTCTGGTTTCTTTGTTCATCTGCTACCCACACAAGGCGAGCCTAACTTCGTTTCTCTCTCGTCTGGACTGAATCTTCAAAATGGCCTTTTGCCGCTCGCTATTTCTTTATATAAACCGCTAAGCCTAAACACTCAACTTAGTCCGCGCTGCGCGGATTAATTTAGCCACTTAAACAACACTCGCGATATTTGCTCTATTAGGCACGAAAACACAGGTATGGCCCACAACTTTCAAATATATCACGCAACTACCAGATATAACACATCACACCTAATTCTTAGGCTTTATTATGGCCTAAATTAATATATCTTCTTGAAGACTTTTTACATCCCAGCAATGCTTGCTCGCGCCGTCACGTGGGCTGAGCGCACATCGAAAATATCTGGGCGATAAATATGCCTTTACGTGAGGGGGGAAGCCGGGTGTCTTTCCGGCCCCATTACATATAAATTTGACCTGACATAGATTTGGTCAATTTATATAATTTAAATAGGATATTGGATGAAGATATGCGTCGATATCTTTAAAAACCACATCGATAAGGAAAATTAAAGGAGAAAAATGAGTTGAAAACTTACCTTTTAGCAAAAAATCCAATTTTCACGGTAATTCGTTATAAGAAGAATTTTTATTTACCGGCAAGCAAGTACATCAGGACAGTTTCAACTGCAAAAATGGTGGTTACAGTCTGCGTCGCTTGGGTGCGCGACGGACATCTCGTGAAAAAACTTGTTTATTTCGTAATAAAAAATTCTGTAATCGGTTATGAATCCAAAAATGGAAATCAGGGAAAGCATTTCTCTTGTCTTTAAAATAAAAAAAAATATGACAAAAATCTTTAAAGGACACCCTCCCCCCACACCCAAAAGTTAAGTCCACGAAAAGTGTATGTCAAAAGGTGGTTTTAGTGCATGGACACTGTGTTAAGTAGCCGGGGGCCAAGAGCCCCACGAGATGGCTCAAAGAGCCGCATGCGGCTCGCGAGCCGAAGGTTGCCGTCCCCTGTCCTAGGTAAGCTTAACATAAAAAGGTGGTCCCATAAATGATACTGCCGTATGGCAGTGCAATGTTAGAGACTTCTCTTTACTAGGTTCAGCCGTGAGAGGTGGGTTGAGCAGTCCCCTTCCCTGCAGTATTTACCTCCCCGTCCCCTAAATCAAGAGCAGAGTCAGCTACCCATTTACAGCTCAGTTAAAAAAAGGTAAAGGATCCTGTAACACGCAAGTTGAGGCATATTGGGAATATGGTGTTAGGTCCATATTTCTCGGCCATATGCACACAAGGGGTGATGTGGTCAGCATCACGCCGGCCGCCTTAACCTTCCCAGAGCTGCTCTGGTACCCAATTCATGAGGCTTGGTCGACCTCGGAGCCGTTTGCGGTCTAAAAAATCCCACCTCAACTGGGGATCGAACCATGGACCATCGAGCTAGGAAGCCAGTGCACTAACCACTGTGCTACCGCGGCTCCACAGCTCAGTAGACTGGAGCGCAACGCTGTGTTTCGAACCCGTCTCCTTTGTCACGAGAGTCCAGCGCTCTAACCACTCTGCCTACCGAACGCTCAAGCTTAACTTAGACATCTTTCTTCTTCTTCTTCTTCGTTCGTCCTGAAAAGGGCGTTGTGTCCATTTACAGGAAAGCTGTGATATTTGCGCCTTTCGGCCAACACATCCGACTTCAGCACGGCATTTTTTTGGAACCGGGATCCCTACTCTCTCAGGCAGACTGCAGTGATGCAGCCTGTTTCCAGGACCACCACTTGGAGGTGGAGCAGGGTCCATAACTGTACTATGATAACTCGTCATCATTTCCTTAGCGCGACTTATGCAGCATGGAGCCACCACTACAACTGGTCCTAAAGAAGCCTACAACGAGCTATCCCACGCTCTGTCAGTGGTGGTTTCTGTGGAAATTCGTTTTACATGATGAACTTAAGACCCCCCATGTCCAACCTCATATTACTCGCCTTGTACGGCATGCATGAGGGTGGTGTAGTCCTATTCCTTCTTTGTCGCTTCAGAGACCCCCTGGGATTAACACGGCTCACTATTGATGGAGAAGATGACGAATTTAACGATTGGTTCTTCTTTGCATGCTGTTGAACAATAACTTAAACTTTGTTGCAAATGACGCAAAAGTTAACTTGTACTCTGAATACAGTTATATGAGTTAACATGCTCCCTTTCTTGATGGATGTAAGACTTAATTTTTGTTACAACGGATGTCGTAGATACAGTATTTGATTGGTGGATGTTAGATTTAATGTTTGTTACATTGGATGCTCTAGATACAGTCTTTGATTGGTGGATGTTAGACTTAATTTTTGTTACATTGGATGGTCTAGATACAGTATTTGTGGTACTCCGTTAGAGGGGTATTATGGTTACTACTACCTTTTGGTTTTAAGGGAAGCCAATGTGACAGATGCTTTTATTCTCACACCAGTTGAATTTGTAACCTTTACCTGGCCTCAGTATTGCCACTCACAGTGTTGCTCTGTGTTGCCGACACAAGATGATCGACTCGAACTCGAGTTGGACATAACTATGTTTGTTTAATTAGGGACTCGACTCGACTCGGGACTTGCCAATTTTGGTGGACCAACTTTGCCGTCTTCGTTCAGTATGCATTCGTACGGAGAAACCGAAAATGGTTTTGTTTAAATCTATAAAATAAAATCAGTAGGTAAATAAAATACTAAACATTAAGATACACTATTTTTCATTCTTATCTATGACTGATGTGATTGTTCAATTAGAAGCGATTGTAAATATAAACAGTTTCAGAACAAAACTGAGACTCGATGTCAAAACTACTGTTAGGGACTTGAGATTCGATTTGGGACGCGACTTCAGTCTACTATTAGAGACTTGAGATCCAATTTGAGACTTATACTGAGAGACTTAAGACTCAACTTGGGACGTTAAGGAAAGACTTGAAGACAACTCTAGTGTTACTATACATGACAATTTTATTGTTGAGTTTAATTGTCGGTAAATCCAAGACACTAGGTCTGCTAATACATCCAAAAGTATCTGTTTTTGAGCCGCGCTGGTGTAATGGCTTCGGCGTTGTACTGGCGACCAGGTGTTCATGGTTCAAACCCGGGCGTCAGCGTTTGAAGGAATGTTTCCGACCGGAAATTTGACTGAATAACCTGGACGGCTCCTGTGATAAACCCTCTGTGGATGGGAAGGAGCGAAGCTCCTGACCGGGTTGGAAGGAAAGTCCTCAGGTTCCCCAGCCTCGCAATGACATGGCATTGGGCCGAAGGGCTGAAAGCCCAAGTGCCGCTGGTTAAGGAATAAAAAAAAAAAAAAAGTGTCTGTTACAATTCACGACTGTTATAATCGTTGTCAGACCCCAGCACGGTCACACTCTTCTCCTAGACGCTACTTAAGGTACTTGTCCACGCTGCTGATTTATCGATTTCGCCCTTAACACCTGTCAAGCATGCTTACTCTCTGTCTTTCAGTATGTTTCTTCGTGGCCGTTGTTCCTAATGTTTCTTATTGTTTTCCTTTGCTAGATGTCCCGTATCTAATAAGATTTATCAGCTCCTCTTTTCAGATATTTTTGTGTTACAGATGTGCAAATTTCAGACAGATAGGAAGACGAGAAGGTAGGTAAGCAGATAGATAGATAGATAGATAGATAGATAGATAGATAGATAGATAGATAGATAGATAGATAGATAGATAGATAGATAGATAGATAGATAGATAGATAGATAGATAGATAGATAGATAGATAGATAGATAGATGGGTGGGTGTGTGGATGGGTGGATGGGTGGATGGATAGATAGATAGATAGATAGATAGATAGATAGATAGATAGATAGATAGATAGATAGATAGATAGATAGATAGATAGATAGATAGATAGATAGATAGATAGATAGATAGATAGATAGATAGATAGATAGATAGATAGATAGATAGATAGATAGATAGATAGATAGATAGATAGATAGATAGAACGAACGAACGAACGAACTTTATTTTCAAAGGGTTAAGAATTGGGCACGCAGGCCCGTCTGACATTCTGCCCTTCCTCTCTCTCTCATCATGTATACTGTATCCTTTCATCCTCACATTTACTTTAAGCATTATTAAGGCATTTATCATTATAAAAGTAATATAACATCAAACATTTGCAATAATCATCATAATTAAAGTATGTTTTTAAAATAAATAAAGATAGATAGATAGATAGATAGATAGATAGATAGATAGATAGATAGATAGATAGATAGATAGATAGATAGATAGATAGATAGATAGATAGATAGATAGATATATAGATAAATAGATAGATAGATAGATAGATAGATAGATAGATAGATAGATAGATAGATAGATAGATAGATAGATAGATAGATAGATAGATAGATAGATAGATAGATAGATAGAATGAAACGAACGAACGAACGAACAAACTATATTTTCAAAGGATTAAGAATTGGGCACGCAGGCCTGTCTTACATTCTGCCCTTCTTCTCTCTGTCATCTTACATACCGTATCCTTTCAATAGCACATGTATTTTTAGCATTATTTAAGCGTACAAAATTATCGAGGTAAAATAATAACATACATTTGTAACATCCAGACATAATCAAATTTAAGGTGGGGGGGGGGGGGGGGGGGCGTTTTTAATAAAAAAAAAAAAAAAAAAATAAAAAACAAAAAAAAAAAAAAAAAAAAAAAAAAAAAAAAAACAATTCATACAGTAAATAAGACATAATTAGAAACGTAATCAGATAATGGTGGCATATAATAAGAACTCGTGACAATTTGGAAATCTGCTGAAATAGCTGGGACTTCATGTGTTGTCAGCGCATGCGGAAAATGTTCCCACAGGTGAGCAACTTTGAGTCCCAAGCAGATACTGCCACAGGGAGTGAATTGTTGACGCCTCCACTACACGAGATCCAGTTTTATGACCTATGCTCCTTAGGGAGGTAAAGGGTATTGACTGAAAGATGAGAATCATGCATATAGGCCCGTCTTGCATTTATCCCTTCCTCTTACTCATCTTTTATTGCTAGGTATCCAGACATTCTCCAGCATACTTAAGGTATTAGTTCAGAGGCGATGCAACATTATAAGTAGTATAAAAGCATACATTACAGTATCTGATTACAATTAAGAAGTAAGGTATATTAAAATGAAAAACTAGATCATCAGACCCTCCATACAGTGTATTAGATAATAATAATTCGAAACATAATCTCTTAGGGCGGCATATAATCCGCACTCATAATGTATTTGAACAGTCTACGATTATATGAGTAGGGACTGTGCATGTTTTTTCA
>JAMPIV010013418.1:80000-87500 GCA_024509875.1 Oreohelix idahoensis | reverse complement strand
CACGAATGCTAAATTCTACAAACTGCGCTTAAGAATTACAACTCACGTGCTCTAGTCCATCTGCTACCTACACTGGTCACCTCGTCGTTTGCTCTCTCGTGTGGGCTGAATCTTCAAATCGGCCTTTTGCCGATCGCTATTTCTTTATATAAACAGCGGTCGAATCACTCAATTCACCGCGCGCCACGCGTATCAATCTGGCTACTTAAATATCACACGCGATTATCGCTTTAGAAGGCATGAAAACACAGGAATATACACTATTTCTAGAGCAAAAACACAATTCTACACCACAACTCTATTTTTAAGGCTTTATTGTGGCCTTTTCATCAATCTTGAAGAATTTACATCTCAGCATAATTCGCGCACTTCTAAAATACATGCGCGCACTTCTAAAATACATGGGCGATAAATCTGCCCAAAAACAGGTAGGGGGCGGGCGTCTCCTTTTCGGCCCCATCACAGATAGATAGATAGATAGATAGATAGATAGATAGATAGATAGATAGATAGATAGATAGATAGATAGATAGATAGATAGATAGATAGATAGATAGATAGATAGATAGATAGATAGATAGATTGATAGATAGATAGATAGATAGATAGATAGATAGATAGATAGATAGATAGATAGATAGATAGATAGATAGATAGATAGATAGATAGATAGATAGCTAGATAGATAGATAGACGGGACATACAGGACGGACGGGACAAACGTCCCATACAGGGCACGCTTTGTGTGTGTATGTGTGTGTGATGAGTATATTATTTTACTTAAATTTACAGTGCGATGCTTTCTGTTATGACAATTTTGTAAATCGAGATCCCTGACGAGAAAAATTTGATTAATTCTCAGCTGTCTTTGTGCTACAAGATTTGTGTATGTTCTAGAAGATTCCCGAACTCCATTCATTCTTACGAGACGTAAAAACAACGGTTAACACCCTTAGCTTAGAAACTATATGTCATAAATGTTATCCTTTTTTCGTTAAATTTAGAAGTGCGTTGATTTATGTTATGTAAGTTTTCTAAATCACGATTCCCAACAAGGAAAGTTTGAATAATACTCCAACTTAGAGCTTTTACAGTGCGTTGCTTCCTATTATCCAAATTTTCTACATCAGGATTCCTGAACAATGTTTAATTTTTAAATGTGTCACGGGAACTGCGCTCATGCTTTATATTTTATTTTGCAAAACGTTAGAAGAGCGCACAACTTTTTTTGAGGGAAATTATTACTTTATTTTATTTAGTACTATTCTCCTTCCTTTTTATGTTTAAGTATGCAAGTGAAACTACGCGTGTGTGGTTCTGTGTGTAATGTATCCCCTTATAGCATTATTTTATAGAGGAAATGGCATTAGTACATGCACACATTTGAATACATAAGAGCGTGTGTGTGGAGCTACGTACGTGCATGAATGCAAAAATATGTATGTGGGTGTATTTATAAATCAGTTATGTAGAGTTGTTCACGATACGGATCTAAGAATACGTTACATTCACTAAATTTGCCCTGAAAATCGTTTTTATGTTTTGTGCGATGGGTAACATTATTTTAAAAAAAAGAATTTTTTTTCCAACTGCAAATAATCCTTATGTCTTTAACATTATTCGATAGCAATTTAAAAAGATAGACAGATAGACAGACGGACGGACAGACATGCAGACAGATAGATAGATAGATAGATAGATAGATAGATAGATAGATAGATAGATAGATAGATAGATAGATAGATAGATAGATAGATAGATAGATAGATAGATAGATAGATAGATAGATAGATAGATAGATAGATAGATAGATGGGACGGACGGGACATACGGGACATACGGGACCGACGGATGGGGCAGACGTCCCATACGGCACAGACGGGACAGACGGTTGGGGCAGACGTCCCTTACGGCACAGAAGGGACAGACGGGACACGTTTTGTGTATGTGTGTGTGATGGGTAGATTATTTTTTTTTAATTATTTTTTTTCTAACTGAAAATAATCCTAATGCCTTGAACATTATTCGGTAGCACTGTAAACCTTTCTAACACGATTCGCACCAAACCCGACTAGCAGCCATTCCGACATGGACCCGCGCTGGGCCGGGTATGACCGCTAGTTAAATACTAAATAACAAACAAAATTAGTCGTATCGGTAGTTAAGGAAATAACACGTGTTTATTCAGAGTGGGTGATAATTCAGTTCTGTGGTGAATTGTGTTCTAAACGGATTTTGCGAAGGGAAAAGAAGTTCATCAGAAGTCTGAGTCTACACGCAACGTGTCTGACGTCTAACCAGAAATAAGTTATCAATAACGGACATTTGGCTAGCAGAATTCGCCATAGGACATTTTTCATTCCTCAATTAAAAAGGAATATTGTCTCACCCACAAGTCAGAAGGTGGACGCAGCATTTTTCTTCACCATATACTACTGGCTCACAAGTTCAATACATAGTTACCACAAGTTCAAATCACTCGAAAGATCATTATTATCTGAAGTCAAGCTAAAGAGCTCAAAAGTGGAATCTCATATTTATACCAAGTGCGACTCACTCTTAAGCGTATTCTATGAAGCAGACTCTAAAGTATATTTTATGAATCACGACTACATACGCAAGATTATTAGTCTACATATCACTAACATTTCGTGAAGATATCCAGCCTGACCAGTACCCTCGGGAGATTAGACAACAGACCTTTTGTTCATATGACAGCTATTAACTGTTGATCAACATTACAGAGATATACTCAACCAGTGAAGGAATATATATCTCTCGTCACCGTTCTCAGTCTGACAACAGTTTTTATCAGAACGTCCTCGACTTAGAGATACCCCACTCGACATAACGTATAACAACTTGGGACATTTTATGCATACGTGTGAATCATCATATCAATGAGAAGCATTTAGAGACACATGGACTGTGTAGATTACTCACCATTTTGGTAACACGTATCATATCACATCATCGTCATTTCGCTTTGCACCAGTTCATTCTTAATTAACTACTACTTAATTAACTGCAATTTTATTATCGCATCTGTGTGTTTTGTGTGAATTGTCTTTCACCATCATCACGTTCTAACCATTACTAACCCTATATGTGTGGATATTTCATTAATAAACCCAACGATCGTTTGATCATTATCTAGTTTGTTAATGTATCACTCGTGCTGGCGGTGTTACATATTCACCTATAGGAACATTTCTCTACTCAGATGAGGTTGGGGGATTTTTCTGTTACGGGATCTAAGGGCAGAAGCTAAGGTCGTGGGGAAACAGAACTCTTTCCATAACTAATTAGAAAACACTGTCCAGTGGAAAGCATTCGCATTCCCGGCTTCTTGTCCCTATCTCGAATAGGTCTTTATTCTTTCTTAACGAGCCAATTTCTAGAGACCTTCTACCTAATATATCATAGGCTATTCCTAGCAAAAACTACTGTCGTAGTTGCCCAAATACGCACCACACGACATGGTTTAAGCCATGAATTAGTGAAATTGCCTATATTTTGAGTTTTTGCTCTCGGACATGATAATAGTCAATAGGAAAGAAAGAATGAGGGAAGTAGGAATGAGTAAGGAGCAATAAAATTAGTACACAATGGTTAATACAAAATTGTAAACAATTTATAAAATAGTAAGTTTTTGGAATCTGCAGGATTTTTCATCGAATCCTCAGCCATCAAAAGTTGAAAGTTGATGCTGGCGTAGCAGTTTGAGATATGAGAAACGTTAGTTTCAGCTTCCGAAGAAAAGAGAAAATGTGATGTAATGATAAACATTTTATGAAGTTCCTGCCAGAAAACGAATGTCTCAAGTTTTGATACATACTTCCTGTGTGGTGTAATTTATGTATGTATTGTAGAAGAGGAAGCTGTCGTAAGTTATTCTAATCCCCATATATAAATTAAAACGTAAATGCCGCGATATACAATTGCTGCCATCACGCGTGTAAGGCCACTAGCAATAACTTTTTTTCATATAGTCAGTGAAAAAGAAACACTATTACTACAAGAATCAGGTTTAAAAATATGAAAAATGCTTAGTAGGAAATATGAAATTCTACTGATTTACATCTAAGCTCCTGACTTTAGTATGACATAACAGTGGAAAAGGCAGGACAGGTGGCGGTTCTAAACAACGAAAAGGAATAAAGAACAAATATACGACTATCTTTGGAAAACACATATTTTGAAGATATCCTCGTAGAGTGTTTTATGTATGTGAGTGTCACAGTGTTGTCAAGTGTGGTGGAATAAATTCAATTGTTTATCTGTCTGTTGTTGTTATGACTTACACTTCATCATACACATACCCTAGACATATAACGTAGTCATCACACTATTCCAGAATAATTCTGACTGAGGTATACATATGTGGCAGCAAGTAAGGTTATCTATAATACACTACTCTTATTAGATATAGATACCTTCACAGCTGATCTCAGTCAGTACACTAAGTCCCCTATAAATATTTATAACATCCCACTTCACCACAGAAGCCTAAAACAGATTTGTTGTAATATTTGACAGGTGAAATCTGCAGAGATAAGATCGGCTACGCCACACGAGGGCCCACAGCATTAGAGAAGTTCAAGCTTCCCGAATCTATCACTCTAGCCTAATCCACCTAGAATCGACAATCAGGTGTCAATGTACCTTTTTGCCCGGGGGTCCCGATAACTGACAGCAAGCCACGGCTTGCTCTATTTTCTGCTAATTCTCTTTCTTTTTTTTTTTTTGGTTGAAAACAACCTAAAAGTGGTAGAAAAAGTGGGAGATGCAGGTGTCTTGGCATACGCTCCCAGAACTGTGATAGAAAAAATATCAAGCAAAGTAAAAGTGTACACCCGATTCTTTCTACGTAACTAACATTAACATTACCGTTTGAACTGTTAACTATGTCATACCGAGTTTCCTCTCCGCAGTAGTTTTAAAACAATGCGTCTGTAAGGGACGTCACTTTAGTAGGTCCTAAAAATAAAAAAAAGTATCGAACAACAAAGAGTGACTCAACTCTTAATTACAGCTATTTTTTTATTAGATGGGCGATGAAGATTTAATTACATTCTTCTCTGCACCTTCTTTCTAAAACAGTCCTTCTTAACCAGGGGTGCATGCGCCCACGGGGGTGCACTACGCACCTTCTAGGGGTGCGAGACACACCAGTTATTTTAGAAGGCGAATCATCATAAACACTGTATAATACTGTACTTGCACTAAATATAATGCTGACAACGTGAATTAAATACGGAACCTACGTCATGTTTTGTAAATAACATTTTGTCGAGACGTACTTTTATCTTTTCTTTTCGCATTTTTAGAATATTTTACGAACTAGACGATAATGGCGTGCTAAGCTTCTTAATATGCTGTAAAGGGGTGCAAGGCGTCTTAATATGCTGTAAAGGAGTGCGAGGCTTCTTAGTATGATGTAAATGGGTGCGAGGCTTCAAAACCAGAGGTGCATGCACCCCTTGGGTGTGTGAGACCCACCCTCTAGGGGTGTGAGACAGGTAGACATTGTAGAAAACCAAACATCATAAACATTATATAATACATAGAACTCAAAAGTAGTTGCATCAAATATAACATTGGCAACGTGAATTAGATACTAAACCTTAGTCACGTGTTGTAACTAACATTTCCTCAAAACGTACTTTTACCGCTTTTTTTCCTGTCCTGGCATATTTTGTGAGCTAGAAAACAGTGGGATGCGAGGATTCTTAAGATGCTTTAAAGGGGTGCGAGCCTTCTTCAGATGCTCTAAAGGGGTGCGAGGTTTCTTAAGATGCTCTAAAGAGGTGCGAGGCTTCATAATGTGCTGTAAAGGGGTGCGAGGCTTCTTAAGATGCTCTAAAGAGGTGCGAGGCTTCATAATGTGCTGTAAAGGGGTGCGAGGCTTCTTAAGATGCTCTAAAGAGGTGCGAGGCTTCATAATGTGCTGTAAAGGGGTGCTGGACTTTTAAGAGGTTAAGAAACACTGCTCTAAATTCTAAAAGAATAAACATGGGAGGGGGGGGGAGAGGTGTAAGCAAAACCTGAACGTTTAGCACAGGGATTAAAAGGTAACGGTGGTCCTCATTCGAAACACTGCCGATGGCATCATTTTCCTTTGCCCTCCTTCTGGCGCATGGAGCCACCCATACAGCTGGTCATCTTGCAGGAAACCTGCGCCAAGCATTTACATGCTCACGCAGTGCCGGTTTATGTAGCAATTAGTTTGACATGATAATGTTGCCCGTCCCATGTATATCCTCATTATAGTCGCCGCCTACGAGATGCCTTAGGGTGAAGGAGTCCTATTCATTCGTTGTCTCAGCAGAGAGACACCCCCCCCCCCCCCCCCCCCCACGAAAACTACACGTGTACCGATAATGTATGCTTCTGTAAAAACACCCTTTTCATCGTGGACAACTAAGAAAACAGCAGAAACGGAGAAAGGGGTAGCAAATATTATCTTCATATGTGCTTGTAAAAAAAAAAAATGTAAAGATAGTTCTATAGCAGATGCTGTCGTAGGGGTGTGAAGTGTTAGAGACTTCACTTTTCTAGGTCCAGCATCAAGAGGTGGGGGTGACCAGTTCACTTCCTTGCTACCTTTTCCTTCCCTAACTCAAAAGCAAATTCAGGTACCCATTTACAGCTGGGTAGACTAGAGCGTGTCTATACCGTGAATTGAACCCGGCACCGTTGCCGTGAGAGACCAGCGCTCTAACCATTCTGTCAATCGAGCGCTTTATTTGCTTGAAAGCGCATTAAAGATATAAATATTATAGGACATTCATGTCGACTCATAGTATTAAAAATATGATTTCAGAAGGTTTAATCTACTCAAAGAAATTACTTTTTTCAATAGCAGATCTGTCCATCCTATAAACTTTTCTTTCAAATCATCAGACCTTTCAAATTTACATTTTACTTTGGGCACGGCGCGTTGCATCCTCTTCGATATTAAATTTCATAGAAAAGTTTGATTCTGTCTTGGATAGATTTGTCTTTGAAGGATTTAACTTTTGTTTGTGACTGGACTTCTTTTTATAAAATTTATTTCAAATATTTGAATACTTAAGTACATCAGAGTCAATTGGGTTTTATTTTTGTTTCCTTCATGTTTTTTTTCTTTTTCCCTCTATGTCTCTTCTTTTAAATGTTAAAGCTTTATCTTTAATATTGTAAAATTTGCAATTACTTCCTTGCTTCTTCTCTCTTTATCTTTATATATATATATATATATATATATATATATATATATATATATATATATATATATATATATATATATATATATATATATATATATATATATATATATATATATATATATATATATATATATATCGCTTTTTCTCTCTGAGAAAGAGGAAGGGAAGAATGTCAGACTTGTCCAATTTTCAACCCTTTGAAAACAAAGTTCATACGCTCGTTCTTTCTATCTACCTCTCTCTATCTACCTCTCTCTCTCTCTCTCTCTCTCTCTGTAACTGAATATGT
>JAMPIV010013418.1:0-77500 GCA_024509875.1 Oreohelix idahoensis | reverse complement strand
TCTGGGGATCGAACCATAGACCACTGAGCTAGGAAGCCAGTGCACTAACCACTATGCTACCGCGGCTCCCTAAGGACCATAGGATTTCAACAGAATTATACCAATTGTTCCTGTCCTGTGCCATCAGCTCAAGGATTTTCCATGTATTCTTTATGCCCTTCAAGTCTGTCTCCAGTTTTCCTCTCCATGTGTTCCTTCATCTCCCTCTACCTGTCTTACTATGATTGGGGATTCCAGAACAATGACAGCCTTATAATGTTATCAGCAGGTTTCCTCGGTGTGCGTCCTATCTACCTCCAGCGTCTTCTTCTCATCTCTTGTTCCACTGGCACTTGTCTGGTTGTTGTCATCGCTCCACATTAGTGATCTTGTCATACCACTTCAGTGCTTCTTTTCTTCGCAAGCACCCAATGATGATAAATAATAGAATAACAGATTCAGTTTACTCACAGAAATAATTCTTTCTCAGTCCTGTCTGGTCTATTTACTTGTCTTTTGCATTTTCAGATTAATTCGGTTTACTCTACATTTTTCAGTGACGCATTATGTCTTACTCGATAAAACTTGAAAGAAAACTGTGTTGCCAGACTGGCCAGTTCTGCTTTTATAACCTTTCACTTCTTCGTCTGTACCAAATCTCATAAAATCTTATTTTGTATTATTTGATTTACCGGAGTATTTTAATATTGTTTTATATTTTTGTATACTTATCTCCTGCACTCAATTTAAGCGCTGACCTAAACATGAAAATCTTTTTATTAAAACATATATAAAAACTAAAAAACTTGTTCTGGATCATATTTTTACCCTTACAAATCGGTTATTGTCACAATGTTTTACGTCTCTTTGCGCACCTGTGCTTTACAGTAAGTGCGCATCAAATATCATATGTGAGCTGAGCTAAATATGGATAGTCACGCGACAGGAAGCTGTGCAAATGGGTGCGTAAAAATTGTTAAACAGGGGATGTTTAAGAAAGAAGATGCCAGTTGGTCGACAGGAAAAGCCGTAGGAGATTTTATTGTGCTTTTTTTCATAGTGCTGGGTTTCATGTAGCATTAGATAATACCATTTGTTCGGCCAGCTAAATTGTTATTGCTGCTATGTCTAAGGGTATATTAACCCTTCGGCTATAGTTCACTGTCAAATGCGAGTTGTAGGCCACAATGGTATGATGTTGATTGGCAAAGTTCCTTCATGTCTGTTGGCCAGGTTTTATTTTGAATTCCCGCTTTCGCACAGTATGGTGTAGTGAATTATCACAATGTTCGTATTTATAGAATTGTTGGTATTAAAATGGAGATTGTCAGGGCGTCTTGGCGTTACGCTTTATGTGTGGCCTCTCTGAGCGTATATATATATATATACATATATATATATATATATATATATATATATATATATATATATATATATATATTCTTCTTCTTCTTCCATCCTTAGCCACCAACCGGCAAAGCAGTATGTGGCCAGTACGCCTAGTGGCGTCTTAGGGCAACAACAAATTGATCAATCTATCGCTGTTTCCACCACGCCTAGTGGCGTCTTTGTGGAACAGAAACAGACCAAACAATCTATCGTTGTTTCCGTAATCAGATTGGTTGGCAAGCAGGTGATCAGCCCACTGTGCATTATATATATATATATATATATATATATATATATATATATATATATATATATATATATATATATATATATATATATATATATATATATATATAAACAAATAAAACGGTATTGAATCAGTTTTACGAATTCTTGGTGCACAAGAAACACGGGACGTTTCGGGGTTCACCCTTCGTCAGCCAGTTACAAATAGGCAACAAGGAATAAAGACAGGCTACAGAAAAATACTATAGACACAACAAACACGTAATATACATATGAAATATAACAACACAGGTGAAGAGCAATAATAAAGCAAGGAAAATACAAAACCGAAAAAAATTTACTCTCTGAGTGTGTGTGGCCTGTCGCATTACACTATGAGCTTTATTCTGAGGACTAGGTCATAGGGTTGTACCAGATACCGTGCTGTGACATTCTTTTTCTTCCTCCTCGTCTTCTTCTTTATCATTGTAGTGGTGAATAATTACTAATGGCAATTAGTTTGACATGATGAGGTTGCCAGCCTAATGCACAACCTCGTTTTAGTAGAGTCCTCTCATATGGAAGCAGGATTATCGTAGCAACGACCTGTCATCAGTCGAGTAAAACTAACCTATCTCTCGACGGGACTATTTCGATAACCTTTTACATATTCACTTGGCATTTCTTGTTTGTCTAGCCTACATTTGTTGACAAACCAATTAATGCACCAAATAAATGACATTACCGTTTTTTAATAGTTTCATTGTGCGTATGTTCCTTGTGCACATGTTCCTTGTGCGTATGTTCCTTGTGAGAAAGTCTTCTCTCTTATTTGCACACGATTTGATTTTCAGGAATCATCATCATTATTTTTCTTTTTCGCTCCTTGTGGAACATGGAGTCACCACTGCGGCGTGTCCCCTTGTCGGAAGTCTGCAACAATCATTTACATACTCTTGCAGCGGTGGTTCCTGTATCAATGTCTTATTCGTGATGTGGTCGCATGGTGAGGAATTCCTCCGGGTAAGATATATAGACGAAGATCGAAAAACGCATGGAGAAAGGAATTGGGGGTGAATATGAAATGGCTAAAGAAGATATTGGGGGACGTTGAATAGATGGTACAGAACATGATGACTTGGGCCGTATTTGTTGAAGGCTTTGCTCTGACAAAGAGCTGCAGGGTAACGATATTTTACCTCACAGATTAAGTAACAATGAATAACCTCTCAGACTGAGTAACAATGTGTAACATCTCGAATAAAGTAACAATGCATAACCTCTCACATTAAGGAGCAATGTATAACCTCTCCATAACAGAAGGGAGAGCTGAAGGCAAACGTGCAAGGGGAAGACAGCGCTATAAGTGGGAAGATAACATCAAGAGATGGACAGGAAAGAGTCTATCAGAGTGCACCACCAAGACAAGAGACAGAAGACGTTGGAGATCCATTACAGCCAACCTTCGTTGTGGAGATAGCAACTGATGATGTATAACCTCTCAAATTAAGGAACAATGAATAACCTCTGAAATTAAGTAACAATGAATAACATCTCAAATTAAGTAACAATGAATAACCTCTCAGATTGAGTAACAATGAATAACCTCAAATTACGTAACAATGAATGACTTCTCAAATTAAGTAACAATGAATAACCTCAAAGGAACAGTGAATAACCTCTCAAATTAGAGGAACAACGAATAACCTCTCAAATTAAGTAACAATGAATAACCTCAAAGGAACAGTGAATAACCTGTCAAATTAGAGGAACAACGAATAACCTCTCAAATTAAGTAACAATGAATAATCTCAAAGGAACAGTGAATAACCTCTCAAATTAGAGGAACAACGAATAACCTCTCAAATTAAGTAACAATGAATAACCACTCAAATTAAGGAAGAACGAATAACCCCTCAAATTAGAGGAACAACGAAAAAACTCTCAAATTAAAAAACAAAGAATAACCTCTCAGACTGAGTAACAATGAATAACCTCTCAAATTAAAAAACAAAGAATAACCTCTCAGACTGAGTAACAATGAATAACCTCTCAAATTAAGGAACACTGAATAACCTCTCAAATTAAGGAGCAACAAATAACTCCTCAATTTAAGGAACAGTGAATAACCTCTCAAATTAGAAGAACAACGAATAACCCTTCAAAATAAGTAGTAATGAATAACCACTCAGATTAAGGAACGACGAATAACCTCTCAAATTACAGGAACATCGAATAACCTCTCAAATTAAATAACAAAGAATAACCTCTCAGACTGAGTAACAATTAATGACTTCTCAAATTAAGTAACAATGAATAACCTCTCAAATTAAGGAACAGTGAATAACCTCTCAAATTAAGGAACAACGAATAACCTCTCAGACTGACTAACAATGAATGACTTCTCAAATTAAATAACAAGAATAACCACTCAGATTAAGGAACGACGAATAACCTCTCAAATTACAGGAACATCGAATAACCTCTCAAATTAAATAACAAAGAATAACCTCTCAGACTGAGTAACAATTAATGACTTCTCAAATTAAGTAACAATGAATAACCTCTCAAATTAAGAACAGTGAATAACCTCTCAAATTAAGGAACAACGAATAACCTCTCAAATTAAATAACAAAGAATAACCTCTCAGACTGACTAACAATGAATGACTTCTCAAATTAAATAACAAGAATAACCACTCAGATTAAGGAACGACGAATAACCTCTCAAATTACAGGAACAATGAATAACCTCTCAAATTAAATAACAATGAATGACCACTCAAATTAAGGAACACTGAGCAACCCTGAGCCCATATCAGTAAGGAATCAGCAACTGGTACAGACAGATGCCTTCACATACCTAGGATGCATAGTAACACCAGATGGCGGAGCAAGCAAAGACATCTACAACAGAATGAACAAAGCAAGAACAACCTTTTTTAGTCTAAACAACATCTGGAAGTCCTCTCAGTACAGCACAAGCACAAAATTAAGATTATATCAGAGCTGCGTGCTTTCTGTGCTTCTCTATGGTGCGGAATGCTGGAGAGTTACAGAGAAGGAAATGTCGAAATTGTCCTCTTTTCACACAACATGCCTAAGAAAAATTCACCGAATCTTTTGGCCGAATACCATCACCAACCAAGATCTGCTTACTCGGAGCAAGCAAGAGGACATGCACACCATCATAGCTGGCAGACGCTGGAGCTGGGTTGGCCATGTCCTCAGAAGAGACCCCGATGCCATCACAAAAACAGCTATGCTTTGGACCCCTGAAAGAAAACGAAAGAGAGGCCGACCAAAAACAACCTGGCGGAGGACTGTGGAGGCTGAGATGCAAAGAATGAACCAGAGTTGGAGCACTGTACAAAGGATGGCCGCCGACCGAGCAAAGTGGAATCAATTTGTTGTTGCCCTACAAGACGCCACAAGGCGTGATGGCCACTGACTGCTTTGACGGTCGACGGCTAAGGATCAAAGAAGAATAACCTCTCAAATTAAATAACAATGAATGATCTCTCAAATTAAGTAACAATGAATAACCTCTCAAATTAAGGAACACTAAATAACCTCTCGAACGAACGAACGAACGAACGAACTTTATTTTCGAAGGGTAAGGAATTGGGCGCGCAGGCCCGTCTAACATTCTGCCCTTCCACTCTCATTAATCTTGCATACTATATCCTTTCATTCCCACATGATGCTTTAAGCATTAATTTAAAGGCATGCAACATTATAAAGTTACCATAACAGCATTCATTTACAGTATGCAATCATAATTTAAAAAAATGAGTCGGTTTTTTTTTTTTTTTTTTTTTTTTGAAACAAACAAGCTAGTAATTGGGGGAAAAAAGTAATAATAAAATAAAATAAATAAAACAATAAATAACAATAAATAAATTCTGTATGTCTCAATTTAAGGAGCAACAAATAACTTCTCAAATTAAGTCACAATGAATAACCTCTCAAATTAATAATGTGACAATCAGCTTTAAACTATGACTCACGCAATAAATATGTCAGCGAACCAGAGTTGACCAAGACCCTTCTCCACCTCCAAGTGGTGGTCCTGGAAACAGGCTGCATCACTGCAGTCTGGCTGAGTGAGTAGGGATTGAAGAGGGAAGGCTAACCCGGTCCCAAAAATGCCATGCTGAAGTCGGATGTGTCGGCCGAAAGGCGCAAATATCGCAGCTTCGCTGTAAACCGACACAACGCAACCAACGTCCTTTTCAGGACGAACGAAGAAGAAGAAGTACATGAGCTCGCGAAATTAAGCGTGAAACATTGAGATTCACTCTATAAATTCACACATTAAGCCTGAAACAAAGGGATCATATCGGTAAAATCTTACATTTTCTGCAACAATGGCACTAAAATTGTTCATTCTAACATTAAGTCAGTAACAAGGTGACGCGCCGCAATGAACTCTTTCAGTGAAAAAAAAAAGTTGAGAGAAACTTAAAGAGAATAATGATAGTCCTTTGTCGTGTACCTTGAATTTAATCAAATGCAGGTATTAAGCTTACCATAAATGTGCCTATGAAACATAAATAATAACAATAGCCAAAAAAAAAAAAAGGCTTTTGTTCATATTAACAGAAACAAAGCATGAAAGGTGCTATAATAATTGAAAATTCGTTTTTGCATGTAAGGGAACTTTTTGTTATTTCTTTCTTTTTTTTTTTTAATTGGTAATGTGTTTTTTGTTAGAAGTGTTTTCAAGATTGATACCCAGGCTATGGCGTGGTTTCTGGTACATTCTGGGAGTAAGAGAATAAGTGTAACTTCTGTTTATCATCTATACAAAACAAAACCATCAAGAATGAAATGTTAACGTTTATTTGACAAAGAAGCACTCATTGCTGACAATAATATCATAAAAGATGGTGAAAAGCTCCTTCCTGTCATCTCGTGCCATCGTGGGTGTTGCAAGCGGTCATTTCTCAATATAAATAGCTGTGTCTAGTGCTCCCAGTAAGTCTGTTGGTGACTTCCTCCCATGTCACGCTGTCAGTGAGTCTAAATTCAATATTTTCTGTCTGTCTTCATCCATCTCTTTTTCTCTCGTTCTTTCCCGTAGCATGTGTTTCAATGTTGTCTTTCAGTCCTATAAACTTTTACATGTTTTCCTTATCTTTGTAGTAATTTCTTTTCTCTAGCCTCCTTCAAGACCTCTTGATTGTATGTCTTGGTTGTCCATTTTATTTTCATAATCCTTCCAAGTAAGTTAGATTATTGTCCACATTATTTTCATCATCTTTACAATGAAGTCAAGTCACGAGGAATATCGTGCCCAAACTAGAGACATTCACCAACAGATGACTCCGTTGTAAACTCTGTATCAATTGGCCAGCTATACAACCAAAATCAGACATGTGGAATGGAACCAGACAACACCTAAAACAACTGGAGATAAAATGGAGATGGCATTTTCTAGTTTTCCAGCTGGACTGAGTAATTCGTGAAAGCATTCGTATCATCTGTCGTATATTTTCGATAGAGTAATTAAGATTAATTTTTGGCCCAGCCTGAATAGGACTAAAACAGGTGATAGCTCAGTGAGAGATAAGGTAAAGAAATAGATTTTTCACAAGTGAAATGGTGAAAGGTAAAATCTGTCCCTGGATTTGAGAGATAATCAATCCAGCCTATCGATTACGACTGAGATTTGTAGATCCGACAGTTTCCCTATATATATATATATATATTCAACCACTCACATCTACACACACACACAGTTTAACAATTAGACCACAGACGTGAAACCCTCTGTTTGAGACAAGCTGACCGACAACGTAGATAAAGTTTATGTAAAAGAAAAAGTTATTAAACCCTCAATATCGTCAAAGATTTAACATAGGTACACTATGGTTTAGGATTTTAATCCCTCTACAGAGACAAAATAAGAACCCTCAAGCGTCAAAGTTTATACACTATGAGGATACCCTTAATTAAGAACTATTGATACATTAATCTATTCTAAGAGGAAACAGTATTAGCAAAACTCGCATAAAGAAATACAAAGTGGGTGTATGGGTTATACAATAAAAGATTCACTCATTCCTGCTTTCATTCTATTCATACAGCAGTGGCCACTGACATTCGTTCTTACCTACAAACTTGATTTTCACCTTCTGGAACAATCTTTAGGACATACACATGCACAGCAGATCCCGTGTTCTTTGGGCAAAGATTAACCCCAGCTCTACAGAGACCGGTTAATTCCAATTCTCCGGGGAGCGTTAACTTCACTGTTTATATTATAGGATTACTGTTTATGTCACTGGAAATCAGTTCAGGTAAGAGATACCACAGGGCTCACAGTGTCAGAATTCTTGAGATTTCCAGTACTTCGGAAATGTCAGGTTGGTAACTTCTCTCAGTATAAACAATTCATTTGTCACACCACAATTTGGCAAACGTCGGAAATGTTAATGTTTGTAATTTTACCCCACAGGGGCTGAATGTAAATGAGATTTTTGGGAAGAAATATAATCTGGCTCGATAGGCCCAGTTACAGCATTTAGTCTTAATGTCCTTTAGGTTAGTACTCTGTCTCTTTCTGGATGCAAACACAATGTGAGACAGGTTTACCTTGAAGACCCAAGTATTTAAGTACAAAAATGTTCTCTCTTATGGTTATTCTCAGATACACATTGAAAAACCGCTGGTAGATTTTGGGCTTGACCCAATACTGTATAAAGGAAGAGAAACAAGTACAAATACTTAACCAAAATATTATTATTCTCACTCCTATCCTACCTTGCGTAAAATAATATATTCACTTCGGTTCTTAAACGTTAAATTGAAACTACAAGCTTAGAGCTTGTCTTATCGTTTAAACTCCCGTGAAATAAATTCTAGGTATTTAAAAAAAAACTTATCATCATGAATTAGAAATACATATGTTTCGTCAATACTCATGATGAACAGTGCATTACTAGTCGGTTACAATATTCTCTGACTGGTTACTAGCAATTGAATTAAATTTATTTATTAGCTGGAATAGTTTAGCTAGAAGTATAATTTATTCTGCTAGACACTGTAACACAGAAAAACCTTGAGAACTAAAAATGACTGACTTCTCTAGTAAATCACTCTGCACATAATAAACTAGTGAATATTATTACCTCCAAACAGAACTACAGGCTATCTCCAACGAGAAACTAAGAACTTCACTTATACAAGGTATTCTAGAACTCGGCTAGATGTCTTTAAAGTCTGTGGAGTATTGAATGAATGAAGTAAAAAAGCTAGGATTTAAATATTAAATCTTCAGGAGATGGCTCGACTAATTACTTTTACCACCTACGGTTAAATCTAGGGAAAATACGCGTATCAAAGCCCTTATTCCCCTAGGACCGAACCCCAAAACCTCTGCCAGATGTTGGCACCTACGGGAAAAATCTCTGCTCAACTTCTAGACATGAAAACGAAAGCTTGTTTCCACTTATAAGGCTCCAGGGTTTGAAGCCTAAACTTGGTCAATTCAACCGACGCAGGATGGTGTATATATGGAGTAGAAGTGTAGAGTGTGATTAACGCGAATGGTGTACTGTTCGTGTTCTGACCAATCTAAACACTCATTCACTTGTGTCTACAAGGCACCAATGCAGACTGCTGGAATCTTTGTTTACACAGTTTATTTAGACGCACACACTGGGACATAACGAGTAAATCATGGGTACAGGTTGACATATCAATTTGCAGGCATACATAGTAGATCCCAAGTCATGACACATTCATAACTAATGGGTAGTACATCAATAGCTTCCAATGTCATGATACATAATGGCCGCATCCCCTATCTGACTAAGCGCGTCAGTGAAGGCGGATCGGTAAGTAACTAAAGTTGCTTTATGTTCACAGTTTATATCATATTATGAAACCATGGAAGGGGTTTATATCAAAATTGAGATCTCCTTGCCACTGTCCGAATAGTAAGATACATGCCCCGTTCTTTGGACAGTGATTCAAAAATACGATGACAGGAATGTAACATGGCCGCCTTCCTGAGTTGTCGCTCACTCGCTCACAGGAGGGTATATATATATAGCCAAAGTTAATTCGAAATACATATGAATGATTTCCTAAAGTTTCTCCATACAGTTCTACAGTAATCCAGTTACTTCACGTAGACATAATTGTTGTATGGAAGCCCGTCATCTTTGTCGATACAAACGTGACCCTAGCGTTGCGAAGCACAAAATTCCAGCTAGGTCTAACCGACATGAGATCATCAAAAATAGGGTCTGGAATTACCTGGAGTCCGAATCATACATGGTACCGTACATTAGGAGAGTCTCTAACACAAGCTCTAGTAGAGACACAATCTCCTACAGAAGAAAAACCACTTCGTAAATCATTTTTACTGAAGAATCTACCAGCCCTGGAAAATGCGTAACCGCCATTGTAAACGGTACCTCGGAACTCATCACGACTAGTCAAGACAACTCCTACTTCCGCTAGAGCGGCATAACAAGAATATAGTCCTGCCTACCCATCAAAAATATACAATATAGGACTGATTCTACTTGTACTAATAATATGTAATACATATGAATTCAGGCCATAAACATAATAAGCAAATTAATATATTTTCTGGCCCTAACAAATAAGTACGGACATGGGTGTCATATCCATGCGCCGGATCAATATCAAGAACGATTACTCCTATAATCAAAAGTGTAAATCAATCATGAGTTATCTAGCTTTACTATAGACAGCATTTTCATACACAAATGAATGAATGTCTATATCTTTTCCATATTAAATAGCCATATCGATTTTTGTAATATGTGCGTCAAAATATGCACGCAACAGATTACCACACCCCTCGGGAAAAAAAAAATGGTACATTTTTTTTTTTAAATACATCTAGGAGCAACATACAATAGGCTCACAACGCACCAATAACAATGCGCAGATGATAAGCATAAGTTTTATGACCTTAGAGAAAGTACTTCTCTAAGTATAAATATTTCCAGAGAGGTGTCACCAACGCATACTACAATATTAGCAATGACACAATTTGTACATTAGTTTATACATAAATTTCATCTAAGATATCTTAACATCATGATCATCAAAGACGAAAAAAAAAACATTGAAAGATCAGCGGTGAATAAATATCAATGAACCGCTAAGTAGTGTTACAATCAATATATGATATTACCTATGTGTACACATTTCAACATAGGAACAACTGTATCAAAGTTAGGTACATAATTTAACAGTTATGAATCATGTGGGCATCTAGACAAAATATCTGCCATCACATTTTCTGACCCACGGATAGCTCGCACCGAAAAATGAAATGGCTGCAGAGCAATTGCGTAACGCGTTGATCTCGCGCTCTTCAGATTTTTACTCTGAATAGCCGTAAGAGCTTTCTGGTCAGTTTCCACGATGAAATGCGCGCCAAGAAGAAATCTTTGCAGTTTAAGGATTGACCAAACCATAGCCAATAATTCACGGTCTAGGACCGAGTAATTCTTCTCTGCGGCATTTAATTTACGAGAAATATACATCACAGGATGCAGAGTTCCAGAGTACTCTTGCATTAGTGCTGCTCCAATCCCGGTGAATGAAGCGTCACTACGAAGAATAAATGTCTTATCCTTAGAAGGCAATACTAGGATAGGTGAAGTAGAAAACATAGTTTTAACCTTATCCAAAGAGGATTGACATTCTTGAGTCCAATGGACTACATTAGGAGACCCTTTCTTTAGCAAGGAAGAAAGAGGTGACATAATGGAGGACAGATTCGGAATGAATCGTCCATAAAATTGTATTAGACCTAAGAGACTTCGCACTTGCTTTTTAGTCTTAGGAATAGAAATGTTAAGTATCTTACTGATAACGATGCTTATTCCTAGTATTCCTTCCAATATCTTAATTGATACAAGCTGCTATTCATTCAATCTGTTGCATACAGTTTGTTCATGTGTATTCACCACTGCAGAGGTAACAGTTTCTTCATTGCATACGCTATATAGGCTAATTATCCATGTGTGTACTGCTGTGCTGTTACCGTGTATGATATGTGAAGGGTGTGTAGAAACAGTCACTCACGCCACGATAGCTCACGTACGAGTCATGGAGGGTTGAACGCCTTGTGACAGTCAATGAACAGTTTATTTACACCACAACACGGTCACGATAACGTAGACAAAATACAGCATGTTACACAGGTCATAATAGCATACCAAAAGAAGGATCCACATTATATAATAACAATAATCCATCAAGAAGAACTACTGGCAAACGCAGTGCCAATAGTTGTAGGCCTCAAATATATATGACGTCTCAGCGCTTTTTAATTCATGTACATACGACTGCTGACCATTGCAGTACTAGTAAATAATAGGCCTTCAATATATATGACGTCTCAGCGCAGTTTAACAGCTTCCTAACAGCTCCACCAAATCGCTGTACTGCAGTTAATCATAATACGGCCGGTCCAAACCTTGGCCTCACAATATAAGTCGACATATCAAGCACTGTCTTTAATCCATCTAGAAGACTGCTGATAAATAATAGGCCTCACCAATATATGACGTCTCAACGCAGTTTAATCCATCTAGAAGACTGCTGATAAATAATAGGCCTCACCAATATATGACGTCCCAACGCAGTTTAATCCATCCAGAAGACTGCTGATAAATAATAGGCCTCATAATATAAGTCGACATATCAAGCACTGTCTTTAATCCATCTAGAAGACTGCTGATAAATAATAGGCCTCATAATATAAGTCGACACATCAAGCAGTGTCTTTAATCCATCTAGAAGACTGCTGATAAATAATAGGCCTCATAATATAAGTCGACACATCAAGCAGTGTCATTAATCCATCTAGAAGACTGCTGATAAATAATAGGCCTCATAATATAAGTCGACATATCAAGCAGTGTACAAGCTTCCCTCGAAAACACTGGGCTGATTTCTGCAGTCACGCCCAGGACACAAACTCTTCAAAAATGTACATAATCTTTAAACACTGGCCTGTATACTCAAAGGCCTAAGAAACATCTCCTTAGCTAATACATCTCATCTGGGATAATCACACATAATATATCTCAGCATAAATGCATGTACACTGTACACATTGAAAAACACTTTACATCTCTCCAGTGCACTCGCCCAGTACACACTGACACCAAAAACATTCTTTCCCTAGAACACCCCAGCCAATCACAAAAAATGCCTGGGGCTAACTTTTTGAGAACTTTCGCTCACAGCTCAAAAATAGCTTAGAACACTTAACTCACGTGGAACTCCGCCACCGTGACAAGCATTCTGAATCTCGAAGATTCGAATGCGATACTCATATTTTTTTTATAATAAATTAACAGCTAGACAACAGCTGTTCAAATGGAATAACCACTATAATCTATGGTACATCCGAGACTCATAACGATTACTGCCCTTGCTTAAATTTGGACTTATCAGTTTACACCACCCTCCGGGGAAAAAAATGATAACATCATTTTTTTTGAAAACATTACTGAGCCAAAAAATAAATGGGTGATTAAGTTCTAATCAGGAAAATTAATCAACCTGTTAAGTCCAAATACTATATTTCATCCAAAAAATATCCGCATTATTAGTAAAGCAGAAAACAAAGCATACAAAATAATCAGCTAAGTCTACCAAAATAATCTGCTTTCAACAAAGTTATGTCCATACACATAGAATTAACCTAACAATATACATGATTCAAGTATCAGTATAGTAGGATGAATAAGAATACAAATAATATCAAGTGACATATAAATGCAACATGAAAGTATAAACCACATATGAACCGCTACTAAAAGTCAGTAGAAGAAATGGACTAAAATGAAGAATAATCAGGACAGACAAAAGAAAAACATAGATATGTCTGCAGAGAACGTATTACATCGTAATAACCATTTGATCAAAAACGTATTATATAAATACATATAATGATGACAAGAAAGTATAGAACATAAAGACAATGTACGTGTATATCTAACAACCACAAAAGAAAGCTGTAGATAAACGAAGCACAATCTAACCTTAACCCAGTTATCCAACTTATTCATAAGTAACAATGAACCATCAGACATTATACACAAAAAATAATACCGTTATAAATAAACTCGAAGTAGCGCACCATGAAGCGTTAAGTAAAAAAAACACATCATTACTCCCTCTAGCGCACAGTTAAGCGCTGGGTACCAAAAAATTTTACAATCTTAGAAAACATTTTCCAAAAAGTAAAAAACAAAAATATTTCATGACGCTAAGTTAAATAAAAATGGTATTTTAACTTTTTTTTTAGCTTTACCTTACATTAATAAACCAACAATGTAATTAGATTAACAAAAATGTGTGACATACAAAAATCTTTATACCTAAGCAGACACAAAATCAAAACAATCTGCTGGAAAATGATACATGTCTAAATTGCAAGAACAAAAAAAAATCACATTATTTTAAGCTCACAGGTGTTATTGTTTCGAAAAACCTCAGAAACCAATGTTTCAGAATATGTTCTCAACTTCCAATACAAACTTAACTCTGATATAATTAAACTATGTTTCCAAAATTATGTTTCACAATATAATAGTTACTACATAATGTCTTAGAATGCTAATACGTAAATAAACATGACATGAAAACACAAGAAAAGAATTTTAAATTTATTGAGTACAGAGACTCTCTGAAGATGACTACTGCACCATGCTTAGGTAATGAGGTTGTGCATGGGGCTGACAAACTCATCATGCATCTAAAACAGTCCTAATAATCATCACTGCATAAAGACATCAATGTTTGATGTATCAGCTCTTGTAGCGGTAAGCTCACGACAGAGCATAAATGTCAACCATGAATTGACTAAATGAGCATAGTCTTCTGACTAGCGTGCGTAAATACTATAGTCCACTGCTTTCATCAAAAAGTTACAGAGACAAGTCACTCGCAAATAATATCTTACACCTTACTGCGATAATAATACACACAATATTCGTCATAACACAATAGTGTAAGAATAATATGAAAATAATTGTTGCATCATCAAAACATCGTCGTACATAAAATAAATATGTGCATAAAATAGTGCATAAAAAATGAGCTTACACACTATCTAATAGAAGTTATATGGTATCTTAATACAATTCTATATATAATATCCTATATTTATTTGATACAATAATATCTATATCTTAACCATGTTAAACAGGCAATAATTCCAGCCGTGTTGAATAATCTCATAAACTTGGCAAGATAACCGCATACAATTCAGAGTCAACTTGCTATCCGGTTTCACTTGGTTAACCACATGGATACAAGGTGGCATACCTTACTCTCTCTGTTAATGTAACACCGGAACATAGACTTTCATTGCAAAGCTGTCGCTGTGAAAATATACAAATGAAAAAATTCTATTTTAATTCACAGTCCGAGTTAACGATGTAAAACGGAAATTAACGTTACATTTACCTAAAACTGTGGCTTGTATGAACCTGCAGCCCTTTTACCGATCAACAAGCCTTCCCTTGATACGTGAAAACATCACAGGAGGCTTATGGGGCAGAAAATGATCGTAGCTCAAGGTCGTCGCTATTGGATGCTGAAAAAAAAATTTCTACCCTCACGATAGTGAGATACTGTTGGTGTCGTTTTCATAGTGATGAATAGAAACGCGAATGGTTACAATGGAATAAATGTCAACAATGTCTTTCAAACGAAAAAACCAACAATGTATCTTGAATTGTGTGAACTGGTCAAGTATTGGCATCACACGAGTCGTTGATAACTTTACATAGATTTTTATTCACCAGGACACGAAGTGGACAAGACGGACATCGTCACAGGCGCAAAGATCACACGACAACATATTGATTTATTACTGCTAAAGTTCCTGAAGATTCTCTTCTAGTAAAGACCTCTGTCCATAGACTAAGGATTACAAAACTGTTACCGTATAATATCCTTCTCAGTCACGACCGTTGACCTTCTTTCAAGGACGTCTATCATGGTAACGTATACATACTCTGGGGTGAAATCTTCCATATTACATTTGTTAAAATTCCCAGACGTTCTTCATACATAGCGTTGTACATCATAATTTTCACACAAAGTTATATACGATAATCCTAACAGTAAAGGCTTTCAGTTGGCTAACCTCTCTTTACATCCAAGCCACGACTTTGGCATTGAAGCATGTACGGCATATAAAACATGTGCGTAAGATAAACAATATAACTTCTTCTACTCGTAGGAATTCTCCGTCTACGATTCAAATCTTAAAGGCAAGCGACTCTGTAGATCCATTCTAGGAACATCTTAATTCCCGCTAGACTAGTATTAGAGCGGCCTTTTTTTCATACAGCATTAAAATAAGAAGTGGGACGATAACTCACGTGACATTCCTGATATTGGTTTCGACCTGAAGACCAATACAGATCACTAGAAATAAATGGCTTCCTTAAAATGCCATTGAATACGAAATATAAAATTACTATCATGGACACAAGACAGTTCCATGTTTCCACCTCAAAACATGACGTCACAAACTACTCAACTAGGTTACACGTGCGTCCAAAGCAACACTCACTGCTTTGTGCACGTCAGTGCGCGAATCATTCGACCGCACAAATAATATAACTACATAAAACTGGTGCGTACATTTGGCAGGACCGAAGACTACCCCCTTAGGTAATAAATGTACGTAACAGCTCCCTTATTACCTCCCCTTAAAAAAATTAATCCCATTAATTTTTTTTCGAACTAATTACTCGAGAGAGGTGAGTCAAAACTACAACAAGATTTATGACATGCATAAAATTATATCATATTAAGAAAAGAATATTAACTTGAAATTAATATAACTAAATGACAGTATGCATTAAAGCACACATCCACCATCGACCTACTTTGGAACGATGTGGTAATATTCGAAGTAAAAAGAAGTTGAAAAAAATGAAAATGAAGAATCAACAAAAAAGATGATAATAAAATTCAACTAAGTTTTCAACAAAATTTGAAACATATGATTTCAAAAATGAAAATGAACAGCAACACTGATGATAAGCAATGATAAGAAAATCAAAAGAACAGAAAATTTTTTAAAATACAACATGCAAAAATGAAGCAATGCATAATTAAACACTTTAAGAAGCAACGCACTTACTGATATCTAGCACTAGTAAGTTTGACTAGTTATCTAAAAGTAAAATATCATGTAGTGGAATACGTGACTACACGTATTGCGAGACACTAATAACGTTAGTAGATGTGTGATTTATAAACAATCAAATTGATTAAATTGAATTAATCTAATTCTAGTACTTAATTACACATAAATAAATAACTAGTAATTTATTCTAAGTAATTCTAATTTCAGTCATTGTGAATATTCGTTCAGAACTATTTAGAGTCAACAAGAATATGTTCCTAATGTTCCATGCACGAAATAAGTTTACGAACACGATATGTAGTGTAATATGTTCCATAACACTAACGAATGTCTATTTGTTGCTTTTTACCAATGTTTCCATACTAAAAAAAATGTTACTTTAATATCACTGTTCTCGTTCTAATAAAACGTTACTTCACAAGAAATAATGTTATAATCCATATGTAAGTATGTTCTGAAAGTTATATATATACGAATACTGCAAAACTATACATAGTCTTCACAGATGTACAATTAATGACACTGTACAAAGTTATTCATGTTTCGGTGAGGACGTTTCTCCATCTAAAAGTGGTTTAGTTTCACCAAGTTCACTAGGGCATCTTGAAAGACAGTCTGCAAATACATTCTGCACTCCAGGAATAGCTCGTATCTCAAAATGGAACGGTTGAAGAGCTATAGCGTAACGCGCTGACTTTGATGACTTAACGTTTCCAGTATTCAATGCGGTAAGAGCTTTCTGGTCAGACTCCACCACAAAGTGTGATCCGAGGAGATAACGATCCAGTTTTGTGATTGCCCAGACAAGAGCGAGAAGCTCTTTGTCTAGAACGGAGTACTTCATCTCGCTCGTCGTAAGCTTTCTGGATACGTACATAATTGGAAATAAGGTGCCTCCGTATTCTTGCATCAAAACTGCCGCGATAGCGTAGGAAGAAGCATCACTGCGAAGAACAAAGGTGAGATCTTTGTTAGGCAACCTTAAAAAAGGCTTATTTGAAAAAATTTGTTTTATATAGTCTAACGCCGTTTGGTGATCCTGCGACCACTTTATTACATTAGGTGTGCCTTTCTTCAGTAACGAAGAAAGAGGTGCAGTTATAGTAGACAAATGAGGGATGAATTTCGAATAGAACTGTATTAGTCCTAAGAGTGACCTCACTTGTTTTTTTGTCTTAGGTGCTGAGATGTTTAAAATTTTAGAGACGTTACTGTCTTCTGTATACATTAAACCGCGACCTATACGGTGACCAAGAAATGAGATGTCATGAAAACCGACAAAAGCCTTTGAAGGTTTCGCTGTTAAGTTCTAATCCTGTAAGGTAGAAAGTAAAGATTTTAAACCCTGAATATGTTCATCCCAAGAGTCACTGAAAAGACAGATGTCATTTTATAATGAACGCAAGGGCATCACAACTGCTTGAAAGGCATTTATAGTTAGAAAGCGGTTTTTGCTCGGTATAAATTCTCGCATTTGTCTTCTCGCGTTGGTATCGAATTGCAGCGTTGGTATCGAATGCAGTTAAGTTTGAGCTGTGGTCATTTTGCGCTGGACTGCGCATGACTTGTCTTGCTTTTTGGTCGATCGGTTTCCGCCCACCACTAGTGGAGTGAGCGATTTGGAATGGCGAAAGAGATGCCTCGTTGAAGAGGGGATCTCCGCTAGTTTTTTGTTCTGTCAGGGATGTGTAGTCCTCTTAATGGATATTTCGTTTATTCGAGATAATACCTCTAGTGTTTCCCACATGCCGGGAGGCGTGATATTTCTGTGTATTTCATGAAAGCAAGGTAAATTAACATTTTCATTAACTCTATCGATTTTTGGTCGTGAACGATTTCTGGTTCATAGCCTGTCTTCGAAAGTCGTCGTCACGAGATGTTTTCCTAGCTCACATGTCGCTGTATTGTGCTGCATCGGTTGATGCAGGTCCCAAGGACTATTACTTGCTACTTGGTTACCTGAACTAGGTTTGAAAAACCTTTGTTATCTAGAGGATATTTTTGAGGACATTATTTATACTTCGGCAGACGTGTCTGTCTTGCTGAAGTCAGACTAAGGAGAGTGAACTGATCTCATACATCTGGTTATCTCCTGGCTGTTATAGAAAAGGATGGAGTTTTTCACCTGACTACATTTACAGCACTATGAAATATAACATGCATCTGACTCATCATTGTAATGCTGTCTACCGTCTATTGCTGTATTGAATGTTGCTGTGATAATGACTGTTTGATGTGTCTACATATTCGCGTAACCATTTTGTCACTGTGGCGTCCACAATAAATAATGAAGAAAAACGTCAACGGCTGTTTCAAGAATCATTGACTTTATACGTCGTGAGTTTACTGACGTCCTATGTGGATTGCCCTGTTATTTTTGTATGAACATTGTTTTGACTGAACACATCTGCACACTACACAAAACCAGACATGCGGATACCATCCATCATCATATGGCATCACGCATCATTTGGTGGCCATAAGCTGGTTTGATTCTGGTACCAGCAAACACGGGGTCCCTTACCCACTTCATTTTCAACAAGAATTCATCAGCATCCTTCAAGAAATTAACATTCTTCAATACAGTCAACATCTTCACCATTTTCAAAGTACTCGGCGTTGCCCGGTAAAAGTCAAAATTTCAATTTTTTGACGGAAACAAGAATTTGACAGTACCCGGCGTTGTTACATGTTGCCGGATAACTCGGACTGCTGTTATCTTTTACGCAAGTCAAGCAAGTTGCTGCTGTCAAGGTTCCAGTGCTGTCGTTTTTGTGAAGGTCAAGTGCCGGTTGAAACGGGTTGTTTTCTGAAGAAGGCCAAGTACCGATTTCCATCAACTTACTTTTGGATTAGAAGGTCAAGTGCCGAAACAACTCAACACACAGTATGTCAGAAGCTCAAGTACCATCGTGTTAGCAGTGGAAGCAGTTCAGATGTGCCATCATCGTTGGAGCTTCGCTCTTTAGGACGTTGATTGACATCCGTTTTTCTGCTGTTCGACGATTGGAAGCCTATAAGTTAAGTGGCCTGTTTGTATGTAAACTGTGCCCTTATACTTCTGCTGAGTCTTCTGTGTATCATCTCATTCTATTATGTTATATGTCTATATGTTATTTGTATATTTATATGTTTATATTTCAGCGGGTTCTCGGTTGGGTGGTGTCTCCGTTAGATTATGCCACGTCATAGAGGTCGTCTATTGTGAGCGTTTTCTGTAGGGTTTGCAAATTTCCGATACTGGAATTTGCTAAGCGACTTCTGTTGCTATTTATGTTAGCTGTGATGACATGTTTTAATATTGTTTTCGTTATTATTTCGCATTCTTTAGTTTTGTTTTGATTTGTTTGTATTTGTTAGCCTACTCTTGTCTATAATTTAGTTTCATACAACATTTTTGTTTATACACTGTGGTGTCATGTATTTTGTTTAATTCTATCGTAGATATCGTCACATTTTTTGTGATATTTCATTAATTTCTGCTTTATTTTTAGTTGATTTCTGCGAACGTTTTTGTATTGTTGCTGATCTTTGTTATTGTTTACATTGTTATTGTTTACATTGTTTGCATTGTTTACATTTTCAATGTTTACATTCTGCATGTGTTTACATAGTCATTGTTTACAGTTATAGTAATTAGTTAATGGGCTATGCTAATGCACTGTTACTACTACACTGATGATAAATGAATGATGAATAGTGTTGTGCACTATTGAATGAGAAGTGCACTTATGATCAAGAATTGATTGGTGATATTTCATATACAAGTTCTTTGATTGGAGACTTGTTTCCCACAGAGACTGGGATAATATAAGGTGATGTGAATATACAAGTGCTTAATTAAGACTTGTTACACTTAGGTTTGAAATAAATTAGTTAATTATTTCAGGTTTTGGACGCATATGTTAGACAACATGTCTACATTTGAGCACTTTATTGAGCAGGGTAAATTGCTTGGGAAGACTGGTGATAAGTTAGAAGAATTTGCAACTGCTCGATATGATAAAGCAATGGAAGCTGAACAAAAGAAACTGCATATGGAAGCTGAACAAAAGAAACTGCAGATGCAGGTGGATGAAAAAAGATTCCAAATGGAAATGGAAAAACAAAAAAGGGAATCAGAAGCTGAGGAAAGAAAACTCCAGCTAGAAGCTGAGAATAAAAGACTTGAAAAAGAAGCTGAGAATAAAAGACTTGAAAAAGAGGCTGAGAATAAAAGACTTGAAAAAGAGGCTGAAAATAAAAGACTTGAAAAAGAGGCTGAAAATAAAAGACTTGAAAAAGAAGCTGAAAGACTTCAAATAGAGGCTCAGGCTGAGGAGAGAAGATTACAGAGAGAATCTGATGAGAGGAAAGAGAAAGCAAAAATGGAACATGAAGAAAAGGTCTTAGCTTTAGAGTTGGAAAAATTGAAATTGATGAACATGAGTAATGGTAATGATTCAAACAAGGGTTCATCTTCTGGTAAGGCTAATAATGATACTTTTAAGATTAAGTTACCAACATTTAGTCCTTCCAGTGATGACATAATGTTCTATCTGGACAGATTTGAACAAGCATGTACAGCTCATAACATAGACAAAGCAAAATATGTTTATCAGTTATCAGGGATACTGACAGGTAAAGCTCTAAGTATATTAAATATGGTGGATGAACCTGACAAGAACAATTATGAGGTTGTCAGGGCCGCTCTGTTAAAGAAATATCAGCTTAACGAAGACGGCTATCGTCTACAATTTAAAAACATGTTACCTGAAAATGGAGTTGAATTCTCCGAGTTTATTGCAAGAATACGCATTACTTTCTCACGATGGGTTGAACTATCTAAGACGGAAAAAACTTATGAAGGACTTATGGACTTAATACTTAGAGACAAAGTCATGTCGTCTGTCAATGAGTCTTTCCTTGCTTTCCTTCATGAACGTAAACCTAAAACAATAAAAGAAATGGAAGATTTCTGTTGCCAATACGTAACTGCACACCCACACATAACCATGGGTAACTCTAAGGTGAAAGAAGGTTTACCAGTTGCTTCGGCAGCTCCGTATGGTCAAAACTTTGCTCGTAGATTCCAACAAAATTTTGATAGAAAGAGCAGCGGTAATTTCTGTCAAAATCATGGAAACCAATTTCATGGTGATTCTTCTTCGAAGAATTGGAGACAACCTGATAGTGGTCGTTACTATCACCCTAATAATAATTATAGGCATTTCAAAAGAGGATATGGTAATAGAGGTTATTCCTGCCGAAGACCTCAGAACCAAACAAATAGATGTTCGCATCAATGTGAACATGATAGTAATCGTGGAAACTGGAATTCGAACCAGGATAACAATTACAATAGAGACAATAATAACTGCAGAGATAATAATAACTCTGATAACTTCAGAGGTAATAATAGTCGGGGTAGATCTCAACACAAAAAAAAAGAGATATCAGCAGGCTAATGCTGTACAACAGGAAACTGAGGGAGCCTGTAATCATGTTGTTGATAATAAAAACTTTGACGCTGTCACTGGTTCTGCTTTTGACTTTGAGAGAGCAAACAAATGCCCCCAATGCAGTACTTTATTCGAACCGGGTACCATAACTACTTTGAGTTGTGGTCACCCACTTCCCGCTCTTCCTGCTGCTGTTGCGCATGACGGGAGGGGTTCTTTAATTCTACATAAGGGTCTTGTTAATGATACTCCGGTCTCACTACTTTTCGATTCCGGATGCACCACTATTGGTGTTAGACAATCGCTTGTAGATCCATCTTGTGCTACAGGAAGGGTTATTAAATGTGTCACATTTGGCGGCACTCTAGAAAAATATCCTACTGCTGTAATTCGCATTGCCACTCCTTTCTTTACTGGAGATGTGCATGCTTGTCTCTTACCTAATCCTATTGCGGACCTTATTATTGGTCGTATTCACGGAGTTAGGGAGTGTACCCCACAGCAGATTGCTGCTTGGGAAGATAATAACATGCAAGCTACAAATGCAGTAGTTACAAGAGCACAAGCTCTACAAACACCCGAAACATCACTGAATAGTGATAATGAAGTTGATAGCCAAGATAGTCACTTAGTAATCACTCGTGACTCTTTCATAAAATTGCAAGAAGAAGATCCTTCTTTAAAAAAATTCTTCGTTCTTGCGAAGAAAGGTGATCCGAATCAGGATACAAATAGAAAATCTTGGATTGCAATGAGAAACGGCGTACTTGTACGTATGGTACAAGATTCGACTACGTCGGCACATTCGCAAATTCTTGTTCCCAAGAGCATGAGAGTGCAAATATTACAACATGCTCATGACTCGCAATGTGCTGGACATATGGGTTTTGCCCGTACGAAGTCGAGAGTCCTTGCGGCTTTCTTTTGGCCTTTTGTCAATAAGGACATTCGTATTTACTGCCGATCATGCAAGGTATGTCAGGAGGTCAAATCTAGAGGACCACGACATGCTGCGCCTATCCAGGCTGCTGACATTCCTATTCGGCCGTTTCAGAAAATGGCCATAGATATTATTGGCCCTTTTAAGGTCAGGTCGGCCAGAGGACATCAGTTTATCCTTACATGTGTCGATATGTGCACACGTTGGCCAGAGGCTATTCCTCTTAAGAGCATATCTACTACAGATATCGCAGATGCTCTTTGGTTGATATTTTCTCGCTTGGGGTTCCCCAGAGAAATATTGTCAGACCATGGCACTCAACTCATATCTGACACTATGTCACAGGTAATGTCTACCTTACATATTGAACGATCTCTCAGTAGTATCTACCATCCTATGTCTAATGGGTTAGTTGAGCGTCTGAATAGAACGCTCAAGACTTTGCTTGGTAAGATAACTGAAGATCATCCTCAAGATTGGGACAGGGTTTTACCCGCGGCTCTCTTTGCCTATAGAGAAGTCCCTAATGAACACACAGGATTTTCTCCCTTCGAACTTGTCTTTGGCGCGCGTCCACGCGGCCCTATGTCTTTATTACACGATCTCATCACTGCCGATGATATTAGCGATGAAACTCAATCCTCATATGAGTATGTCATTGCTCTTAGACAAAAGATCATTGAGGCATGTAAGCTAGCAACTGCTTCATCAGAAATTGCTAAAGAGAAGGCAAGACAGTTTGCTAACAAGAATAGATGTCTACGACAACTTTGTCCAGGTGACAAAGCATTCGTCCTACTCCCCAGTAGGGAAAATAGACTTCTTATTGCATGGAAAGGTCCGTATGCAATAGTCTCTCGGATTTCCGATGTTGACTATGTGGTCGATATTGATGGAAAGCATAAAACTTTCCACATAAACATGCTTTCGGAATTTCACGAACGTCCGGACTGTTTGCTGCCTATTTTCCAGGCAACGGATGATGCTCCTGCACCTCACGGTCATTATTCATCCCTGTCTGTCATACAGGATGAGGAAGCTACCTTCTCTGATGTCAACCTTCCCCTTCCAGTGGTTCCATTACATTCTACGGAATCTTGGAAAAACGTTTCGGTTTCTCCTAATCTTTCTGGTGACGAACATCGACAAGTCTCGTCGATGTTACAAACATTTCAGGATGTTCTCACTGACATTCCTGGACACACAGATGTCATAGAACATGACATAATTCTTACCGACAATAATCCAATTAGGGTTAGGCCGTATCCTATTCCTATACACTTTCAGTCGCAGGTGGAAAAGGAATTGGATGAAATGATTCAATTAAATATAATTGAACCATCGACTTCACCATATTCTTCTTCCATGGTTATTGTCCGGAAGAAGGATAAGAACATACGAATTTGCGTTGATTATCGCAAATTGAATCAGGTCACAAAGTTCGATGCTGAACCGATGCCTTTGTTAGAAGATCTACTGATTAGACTTTCTAATTCTAGATTCTTCACTAAACTTGACTTGTCTAAAGGTTATTGGCAAGTGCCTTTAGCAGAGCATGCCAAACCTCTTACTGCTTTTTCTACACCTAGGGGTCTATTTCAATGGAATGTTATGCCTTTTGGTCTCATGAACGCCCCTGCAACTTTCGTTCGCATGATGCGTCGAATTCTGTCACATCGTTCGGATGTCATCGCATACTTAGATGACATCTGTCTCTTCAGTGATACCTGGGAAGATCACTATTTAGGGTTATATGACTTACTGTCCACTCTACGTGAGAATAATTTGACAGCAAAACCTTCTAAAGCTTTTGTTGGTTTTGGTGAAATCTCTTTCCTGGGTCATCGTGTTGGTCATGGTCTCTTGAAGACAGAAGACCACAATACTTCAAAAATACTGAACATCTCTGTTCCTAAAACGAAGAAACAAGTTAGGAGTCTCTTAGGTTTAATTCAATTTTATGGGAGATTTATTCCAAATTTATCTTCGATCATGGCACCTCTCTCAACATTGTTGAAGAAAGGTTCGCCTAATCTGGTCCGTTGGTCTGAAGAATGCCAATCTTCATTAGACCAAATCAAGAATATATTTTCTTCTCCTCCCATCTTAAGATTACCTACTCTTGATAGGACTTTTGTTCTTCGAAGTGATGCTTCATCCACTGGGATTGGAGCAGCACTGATGCAAGAATATGCAAATACTCTGCATCCTGTTATGTACATTTCTAGAAAACTAAATGCGGCAGAGAGGAACTACTCGGTTTTAGACCGTGAGTTGTTAGCGATGGTTTGGTCAATTCTAAAGCTACAAAGATTCCTCCTGGGCGCACATTTCATTCTAGAGACTGATCAGAAAGCTCTTACAGCTATTCAGACTAAGAATTTGAAGAGTTCGAGATCCACTCGATATGCTATAGCTCTTCAACCTTTTCACTTCACGGTACGAGCTATCCGTGGTGCGGATAATGTGATGGCTGACATTTTGTCTAGATGCCCACATGACTCTAACTAATACTTCTGTCCTATATTCCTATATATTACAGAGTCATAACACACCTATATTACTACAATAGATTAGCACATCTGTACTCACTTTATATGTACACACTATCGTGCTTTGTTGTCATCTTCTTCTGTTCGTTTTTAAGATGATAGAGGAGGACTGAGTAGTTAATATAAGGGCCGTTAGTTTACTAAACAGCCACAATTATTAATAATGTATTGTACCTTATGAAGCATATTAGTTATTAATTAGCATTATATTGCTTGTACTTTCTCAGAATGTCATTGTTGAGCTGAGGACTTACCTTACTAGTATCAAGCATGACGAGTTCTAGATTGTGTACTTACCCTCGGAATACCAGAGCATATGTCCTGGATCGTCATGTAGTTTAACTTTACTATGTACTTATGTCATTACATGTCAAATAATGTACTATTTAAATTTTCCTATCAGATTTGTACATCCATTTTTAAAGACAATATTAGAGTATGCTGTTTAATGATGATTATGGTAACTTGCATACGTATATTGTGTTTACATGCTAACGTGATGTGTGTTGGTGACACCTCCCCGATGTGAATATTTTTTGAGACATATTTATTTTTCTGTTGAGGTATATCCTTACCAGACACTCTATATTTAGCCTCATGTTAGGCAATTTAATTAATTATCAGCGCATAATTCGTGCGTTTTGAGCCGCTTATCGCATGCTCTTTGATATTTAAAAAAAAAATATGTTCCACATTTTTTTTTATCGGGAGGAGGTGGTGATATGTTGCGTGATAAATTCTCGCAACATCATTTTATTACAATATCTATTTTATAACGCAAGGGCAACAACTGCTTGAAATTTATAGTTACTTTTCTCGGTAAGCATTTGTCTTCTCGCGTTGGTATCGAATGCAGTTAAGTTTGAGCTGTGGTCATTTTGCGCTGGACTGCGCATGACTTGTCTTGCTTTTTGGTCGATCGGTTTCCGCCCACCACTAGTGGAGTGAGCGATTTGGAATGGCGAAAGAGATGCCTCGTTGAAGAGGGGATCTCCGCTAGTTTTTGTTCTGTCAGGGATGTGTAGTCCTCTTAATGGATATTCCGTTTATTCGAGATAATACCTCTAGTGTTTCCCACATGCCGGGAGGCGTGATATTTCTGTGTATTTCATGAAAGCAAGGTAAATTAACATTTTCATTAACTCTATCGATTTTTGGTCGTGAACGATTTCTGGTTCATAGCCTGTCTTCGAAAGTCGTCGTCACGAGATGTTTTCCTAGCTCACATGTCGCTGTATTGTGCTGCATCGGTTGATGCAGGTCCCAAGGACTATTACTTGCTACTTGGTTACCTGAACTAGGTTTGAAAAACCTTTGTTATCTAGAGGATATTTTTGAGGACATTATTTATACTTCGGCAGACGTGTCTGTCTTGCTGAAGTCAGACTAAGGAGAGTGAACTGATCTCATACATCTGGTTATCTCCTGGCTGTTATAGAAAAGGATGGAGTTTTTCACCTGACTACATTTACAGCACTATGAAATATAACATGCATCTGACTCATCATTGTAATGCTGTCTACCGTCTATTGCTGTATTGAATGTTGCTGTGATAATGACTGTTTGATGTGTCTACATATTCGCGTAACCATTTTGTCACTGTGGCGTCCACAATAAATAATGAAGAAAAACGTCAACGGCTGTTTCAAGAATCATTGACTTTATACGTCGTGAGTTTACTGACGTCCTATGTGGATTGCCCTGTTATTTTTGTATGAACATTGTTTTGACTGAACACATCTGCACACTACACAAAACCAGACATGCGGATACCATCCATCATCATATGGCATCACGCATCACTTTCGTAGTGAGTGGCACTTGCCAATAACCCTTTGAAAGGTCAAATTTCGAAAAGAATGTAGCATGAGATAATTTCTCTAATAAGTCGTCTAAAAGAGGTAATGGTTCCGCATCGAATTTTGTAACTTTGTTTAACTTCCTGTAATCTACGCAAAGACGTATATTGTTGTCTTTCTTCCTAATGATTACCATCGAAGAAGAATATGGTGATGAAGATGGTTCAATTATATTTAATTGGAGCATCTCATCCAATTCCTTATCAACCTTATCACGAAAGTGTAAAGGAATAGGATATGGGCGAACTCGAATCGGTGTATCGTCAGTCAAAATAATGTCATGTTGGATGACTGACGTATGACCTGGGATGTCGGTGAGGACATCCTCATACGTGTGTAGAATTTTAGAGACTTGCTGACGTTGATCATCAGTAAGAGTAGATGAGATAGTAACATCATTCCATTTCTCAGTGGAATGGAGTGGTACAACTGGTATTGGTAGTTGTACATCATCGAAAGAAGATTCCTCTTCTTGGATGACTGACAAACTAGAATAGTGTTGAATAGGTGGTGTGGGATCTTCAGTTGCCTGAAACACCGATTGTAGATAATCAGGACGTGAGTAATACTCCTTCAACATGTTAATGTGGAAGGTTTTATGTTTGCCATTAACATCAACGATGTAGTCGACATCGGATATTCTTGAGATGATCCTGAAAGGACCTCTCCAGGTAATTAAAAGACGATTGTTATGCGCAGGGAGTAATACAAAAGCTTCATCACCAGATAGACGAGCTTTTTCTTTGGCATGTTCGGATGATGCAGTAGCTAGTCTACAAGCATCTATGATTTTCTGTCTAAGAGAGATCACATACTCATAAGAGGATTGAGTTTCCTCTTCAATATTCTCATCCACCAATAAGTCGTGGATTAACGACATCGGACCGCGTGGTTGCATGCCAAAAACAAGCTGGAACGGAGAAAACCCCGTTGCTTGATTTTGTACCTCGCGATACGCAAAGAGACAAGCGGGTAGGACCCGATCCCAGTCTTGGGGATGGTCTTGAGTCATCTTACCCAATAACTGCTTGAGTGTCCTATTGAGACGCTCAATTAACCCATTTGACATCGGATGATAAATAGAACTAAGAGATCTATCTATACCTAATGTCTTCATCACTTGAGACATGGATTCAGAAATGAACTGAACCCCATGATCCGACAAAATTTTCCGTGGAAAACCAATGCGTGAGAAGATTAACATCAATGCCTCTGCTACACTGGCAGATGAAGTGTTCTTGAGAGGGATGGCCTCAGGCCAACGAGTGCACATATCAATGCACGTAAGAATATGCGTATGCCCTCTAGCAGATGGAAGCATTGGACCAATAATGTCAATGGCCATTTTATCAAATGGTCTAATCGGGATGTCCGCAGCTTGAATAGGAGCCGCATGAAATGGACCCCGTACCTTAACTTCTTGACATATCAAACAGGACCGACAATAGAGAGTAACATCTCTATGGACGCCTGGCCAGTAGAATGCCGAAAGCACTCTGGATTTGGTACGCGAAAAACCCATATGGCCCGCACATTGCGAGTCATGAGCATGTCGTAATATACGAGATCTCATACAGGATGGGACAAGAATCTGAGAACATAAGGATAAATCCTTTTCCCGTATTACTCTAACCAAAATTCCATTTTTAAGTATAAAGTCATGTCTAGATTTTGCAAGTTTGTTGCTTGTATTCTTTTTGTTCACATACTGAAAGAATTTTTTTAATGAATTATCATTCTTTTGCAATGTTGCAAACAACTCCCGTGAAATAGGAGCATCATCATCACAAGTGGTATGAACTGTAGGTTCCATAGGTGTATCATGCGACATATTAGTAGCTTGCGCTCTAGTCACTACTGCATTTGCAGTTTGAATATGTCGCTCTTCCCATTCAGCAATTTGCTGTGGTGTACACTCTTTAATACCATGTATGCGACCAAGTATAACATCACAAATTGGGTTAGGCAGAAGACATGCTTGGATCTTTCCTGAAAAGAAAGGTGTGTTAAGATCAATAATAGCAGTGGGAAATGTTTCAATAGTGCCACCAAATGTTACACATTTGACAACCCGGCCCGTGGCACAACTTGGGTCGATCAGCGAAGTCCGGACACCGATTGTTGTACAACCTGAGTCAAATAGGAGAGAGCATGAAATATTATTGACAAATCCCTTGTGAAACTTAAGAGAGCCCTGTCCCTGGTGTACTGACGCAGCAGTGGCTGTACAGACTGCAGGCAGGCTAGGCAAGGTATGTCCGCAACGCAGCGTCGTGATCGCCTTAGGCTGGAAAAGAGTCGAGCATTCTGGGCAGTCTTTCACCTGGGAACAATCTAGAGAACAAGACATAGCATTGTGAGTTTCAGCTACTTTACCCTGTTCAATGTTAGCCTGTGTATCATTAAAAGCAACATTAGAATGTCTACCTGTATTATTCAACGATCTATCTCGTCGGCGCGATCGATTGTGATTTTTTGTCATTAAAATTGCCATAATTGTCGTTTCTGCTAGAGTTAAAATTTGGATTAGTCCGATAATTTGTAGAATGGTCGTTATGATGTTGGTTAAATGGTTTATTTCCAAAAAAATTGTCTGTTTTGCGGACCCTGAGATCTTGATCTCCAGTTTTGTTTATTATAATGTCCTTGACTATTTTTAAAATAATTGTTACCAAAATCTCGCGATCTGTGAGTTTGGTTCCAAGAAACATTAAATGGAGCAGATTGTTGAAATTGCTTCCCTTTGTAAAAGTTATCATTGGTGAAATTATGATTATTTCCCTTATTGACATACCTATCAGCACTAAAAGAACGATTGCGTGAAAAATTGTTTTGTTGTGCTGCAAAAGCAACAGGCAATTCACTCTTAATCTGCGCGTTACTTAGATCCATGTTTGGGTGAGCAGTGCAAAAATTTTTTGCATGTTCTTCTAAGTTTTTCATTGATAAAGGTTTCCGTTCGTGTAAAAATGCGAGAAATGTAGGGTTTACCGACGAAAGTACCTTATCGCGCATCAGTAAATCAAAGAGACCTTCATACGACTTTTCAATTTTGGATAACTCGATCCATCTTTCTAATGTTAGTCGTATCTGTGACAGAAAATCACTAAAATTTCTGCCAGATTGAGGTAGTAATGCGTGAAATTTCAAACGATATTCGTCTTCTGTCATTTGGAATTTTTGCAGAAGTGCTGCTCTAAGAGCATTGTAGTCATTTTTCTCACCAATGCTGGTGGTATGATAAACTGCTAATGCATCTCCTGTAAGTAATCTGGATAAATATGTACAGTATAGAGCTTTATCCACGTTATAAGACCCACAAGTGGCCTCAAACCTATCTAGGAAGAATATTACATCATCAGACGGGGGATTAAATTTTGGTAATTTAAGGTGAATTTCCTTAAAATGATCCTGTCTGGATGGAGTGTGGCTTTCAAAAGTTCTCTGAGAATTAGCTTCCTGAGTTAACCTAAGTCTCTCATATTCTGACTCTGCTAATTTCAGTTCATGCTGTCGTTTTCTATCATTCTCTTCCATCTCAAGATGAAGTCGTTTTGTGTTTTGTTCAGCTATTAATCTCCTTTCTTCTATTTCTTTTTGTTTCTGTTCCATTTCCTTGTGTTTAACTTCCATTTCTTTTCTAAGTCTTTCTTCAGACTCCTTTTGCTTCTGTTCTGCCTCTCGCTGAAATCGTTTCTCTTCTAATTCAGCGGCTAATCTCATTTTTTTCTCCTCTTCCTCAGCCATAAATTTCCTCTTCTTCTCTTGTTCCTCAGCCTCAATCCGTTTTTTGATCTGCCTCAAATTGAAGTTTTTCTAGTCTTAAAGTTTCTAACTTTCTCTGTTCGGCTTCTATTTCTTGAGCTTTCCTATATTCTGACAGTGCAAATGCTTTAGCTTCATCAGGAGCCATCTGAAGAGCTTTTGCTTGCTTAATGAAATAGTCTAAGGTAGCCATTTCAATATTATTATGTAATAATACTATTTAAAAGTGTTACTACAACTAGTGTTCTTCGTTCCTGTTCTAGAACGGTAAAATCAATTTATATAATAGGCAATAATATTAATAATTAATAATGTAATTTATAACATGTAATGGTGTGAAAGCAATAACGTGACAGACAATAGCACAATAATGACACGACAAGATATTCAAAACAAACGAAGACGTTCGCAGAAATCCAATTAAAATAAAATGAGAAACTAAAATGGAATGTCGTAAAGAATTACGATGATAACTGCGATTAAATTCAACAAGACAATAGACACCACAGTGTAAAAACAAAGGTTTTGTAAAAAACTAAACGACAGGAAAGGTGAGACGGACAATAATCACATACAAAATTCATCATAAAACTAAGGCACAAGTAAAAATATCTACCAAAAACAACAAGTAAACGTGACACTACAGCTAACACAGACAGGTGTCACAGACCACCAGACACAGTGGACCTAGAATCCTTCTACGCTCACGCGTAGGAACATTCCACTGCGGGAAGTCTGCAAAATAATGTCCTACAGAACGTCTGACGAAGAGCCCGAATTGACTTCGAGATGGATCTCGTTCGTCAGATCTACCGCCCAACCTCCCGCGAAGAATACACAAAACATAACACATAACATAGAAAATATATAAGTGTACATAATCAATCAAGGCACAGCTAATAGTAATAAAGGGTATAACGGATATAAGTTATACTTAGCTCGCGTGCAGGTAAAAATCAAAGTGCCTCGTCTCCGTGTATGTACGTAAGAGGATGCAATACTTCGCTCTGCTTAACTAGATTACAGCTCGCACGCAATAATGATGAAGAGATGGAGGTTGATTGAAGACTTTGAGCATTTGAGTTGATTATGATTCATATTCCGCCAGGATCCACATTGAGATGATGTCGCCTTGAAAGTAAAAATTCTTCGTTTCAAACGATCAATTGGATGGGTACGTTCCTGAAATTACTTCCAGACCGCACTGGCCTACCAGTTATTGTTGGTGTCGTTTTCATAGTGATGAATAGAAACGCGAATGGTTACAATGGAATAAATGTCAACAATGTCTTTCAAACGAAAAACCAACAATGTATCTTGAATTGTGTGAACTGGTCAAGTATTGGCATCACACGAGTCGTTGATAACTTTACATAGATTTTTATTCACCAGGACACGAAGTGGACAAGACGGACATCGTCACAGGCGCAAAGATCACACGACAACATATTGATTTATTACTGCTAAAGTTCCTGAAGATTCTCTTCTAGTAAAGACCTCTGTCCATAGACTAAGGATTACAAAACTGTTACCGTATAATATCCTTCTCAGTCACGACCGTTGACCTTCTTTCAAGGACGTCTATCATGGTAACGTATACATACTCTGGGGTGAAATCTTCCATATTACATTTGTTAAAATTCCCAGACGTTCTTCATACATAGCGTTGTACATCATAATTTTCACACAAAGTTATATACGATAATCCTAACAGTAAAGGCTTTCAGTTGGCTAACCTCTCTTTACATCCAAGCCACGACTTTGGCATTGAAGCATGTACGGCATATAAAACATGTGCGTAAGATAAACAATATAACTTCTTCTACTCGTAGGAATTCTCCGTCTACGATTCAAATCTTAAAGGCAAGCGACTCTGTAGATCCATTCTAGGAACATCTTAATTCCCGCTAGACTAGTATTAGAGCGGCCTTTTTTTCATACAGCATTAAAATAAGAAGTGGGACGATAACTCACGTGACATTCCTGATATTGGTTTCGACCTGAAGACCAATACAGATCACTAGAAATAAATGGCTTCCTTAAAATGCCATTGAATACGAAATATAAAATTACTATCATGGACACAAGACAGTTCCATGTTTCCACTTCAAAACATGACGTCACAAACTACTCAACTAGGTTACACGTGCGTCCAAAGCAACACTCACTGCTTTGTGCACGTCAGTGCGCGAATCATTCGACCGCACAAATAATATAACTACATAAAACTGGTGCGTACATTTGGCAGGACCGAAGACTACCCCCTTAGGTAATAAATGTACGTAACAGATACTCTCTCAAAACCACAAGCAGAACAAGCAGTTGTATTAGAGACACACTTTTTATTATTATTACCTTGTTTATCAATAACTTTAGGCCTTTGTTGAGAAAAGTTAACATAGTTGTCATTATTATTTCTCTTTTGATAAAAATATCTGCCAGATTGTTTATGTTGACTTCTAGACTTATTATCGTAAAATTGATAATCTTTCCTGTAATCATTTTTACCATACTTCTCAAAATCCTCAGAACCAAAATATTTAGATCTGTTAAACTGTTTCTGGTTTCTTGGAGAAAACAGATTACAATTTGCTGATCTCCCTTGATAATGTTTAAAATCTGTATCATCTTTCCTGTCAAGATTGTTTTTCTTCTTTTCTGTGGCAGCGTGCTTAACCTCTGAATCAGTAATAGGAATAATAAAATCCTTATGATTACTAACATATTGAGTATTACTTTGGGCACCAGTCCTACTAGTCTCGTCCCTTATTATGTTTTTATGAGGCTTTCCAACTTTAGATACAATGTTAGTTTCTTGAACATTGACATGACAATTATCCTTGTCTTTACTGTGATGTACAGAATCAAGTATCACAGTAGAATTAACCCTGTTGGCCTGTCGCCAGGAATTATTAATATTACTAGAATAGTCACTAGTACGATGAAAGTTATATCTGCCACGCAAGGATTTCCGCTCACCACGTTTGATGTTAGTATTGGCATCGAGTGTCTGTTGCTGACTCGACGTTTTTAAGACGTGTTGATAACCGTCTTTCTGTCTAACTTTTTCAACATTGACAGTAGACAGCATTTTTCTACCTAAAATTATATCAACCAAACCGTCCACTCTTTCCCTTAATTCCGTAATTTCAATATTTTTAAGTGAAATCTGTTCACTTTGTTTCTTAATTACGTCATCGAATGTCAAAACTCTACATCTTTCTTCCGCCAGTGATTTCTCAATCTTAGCTAATTTATTTTCCTCCATTATTAACTCTTCCAATGTCTCTTTTTCATCATTTCCTTTATCTACTCTTAACTGCTGTGTTTCAATTTCATTATTCTCATTATTCATTAGCTCCTCAACTTCATCCGGAAATACAGTATACATCTCTTCTTCAATACAAGAATTTACTCTACTCAATAAATCAAGAAGCGTCTCCTTAGCTAATACATCTCATCTGGGATAATCACACATAATATATCTCAGCATAAATGCATGTACACTGGTACACATTGAAAAACACTTTACATCTCTCCAGTGCACTCGCCCAGTACACACTGACACCAAAAACATTCTTTCCCTAGAACACCCCAGCCAATCACAAAAAATGCCTGGGGCTAACTTTTTGAGAACTTTCGCTCACAGCTCAAAAATAGCTTAGAACACTTAACTCACGTGGAACTCCGCCACCGTGACAAGCATTCTGAATCTCGAAGATTCGAATGCGATACTCATATTTTTTTTTAAATAAATTAACAGCTAGACAACAGCTGTTCAAGTGGAATAACCACTATAATCTATGGTACATCCGAGACTCATAACGATTACTGCCCTTGCTTAAATTTGGACTTATCAGATATATGACATCAATTTTCATAATCTGCCACACCATCTGGTCTTACTTTTAATTCTATTGAGTATTAGCTTCACATCTTTATCATTTACAGTGTTGGTTCTATTGTAGCCTTTTTTTAACCTCATTTTAACTCTTGTTAAAATGTTTCTGCGCATACTCTACTGAGGTTTTTTATTTGCACTTCGCATTTTTCCAGAATTCTTTATTGGGGTTATTTTTACTGCTCCTTTTGCGTCTTTTCTAGCTAAGCTATGTCTTGTATAATGTTCCTCATTCATTTTGAAGAGGCTCTTTCTCTTCTTTACTATTTCTTTTACTGTGTTCTTCCACCATAACAGAATATTTTTATTTTTTCCATGTCCTGTTTTTTTTCTTTAAGTCTCGCATTCATTTGATTCAGAGTTTACGACGGAGTCATCTGTTGGTGAATGTCTCTTTGGTTAATGTCTTAGCATGATGTCTTTAAGTAATTCCATTCTATCCATTCATTAGTTATGTGTCTGTACTTGTTTGTCTGTATTTTATAAGACTTGTTGATTTCTAGATATATTTCATTATAATCCTTTGCCTTCCCGCACAATATGGAGCAATGGAGCCACCATTAGCTCTGGTTCCAGTGCAGGTAGCCTGCACCCGTGGTGGTTTCTGTAACAAATATGTAACATGATGATGTTGCTAACCCATACACAACCTCATATTTGTCGCGGTTTGTACATGGTGTCTGAGGGGGCAATGATCCTGTTCTTTCTTTGTCTTATCAGAGACCCCCAGGGACAACATATGGTCTGGACATATTTAATATCTTATTGCTTCTACTCTACGTTCTTTAGAAGAAAATGAAGTGGACTGCAGTGAAACTAAAATGAAATCAGGTAAGGCCAAGCTCTAACATGCCCAACTCTAAATATTGGTACTCACTCTGCTCTCGAGTTTGGGAAGGCAGGGGAAATGGTCGCCCTGGCCATAACAGATTCAGATACCATCTATTCAACAAGCTAAAGATAGGAACTACCGATCAGTGTAACTGTGGTACCGATAAAGTGATTGCTGACCATCTGCTTCAAAGTTGCCCAACATATGTGGAACAGAGAAAGCGCATATGGCCGACACCAGTACAATTCGTGGAAAAGCTCTACAGAGATTCTTCTTCTTCTTCCTTCTTCCTCGTTCGCCCTGAAAAGGACGGTGGTTACGTTGTGTCTGTTTACGCCTAAGCTGTGATATCAGCACCTTTCGGTCGACACATCCGACTTCAGCACGGCATTTTTTAGGGACCGGGTTTGCCTTCCCATTTCGATCCGCACTCGCTCAGCCAGACTGCACTGCTGCAGACTGTTTCCAGGACCACCACGTGGAGGTGGAGTGCGGTCTTGACCAGCTCTAGTTCGCTGGTCCTGACGCAGACAGTACAGCTATGGGTCGCTGACTGCATTCACTATTGCTGCATCTTGGGGTCCCATCCCAGTTGGTTATGAACCGTCTCCTACAGAGATTCAAATAGACTCATACTGACTACTGCTTTCTTTGAAAAAATTCAGGTGGACGTCTGAGAATGTATCAAGAAGAAGACGACGAAATGGTCGCTCCAGATAAGGCTGATAAGGAAGTAGAGAAGGAAATTGTTGGAGGCGAGACTACGTAAGCGATTTTGTAGATGTGCTTGTCTAACAAGAGGTGACAACTGCTAGCAGCAACAGCACTCATACGCTAAAAAACCACATTTGCTCTCCATATGTTTTAAGAGGCCCTGTTCTCTTGGGTAGAGTTTGCTAACTGAGGGATAAAAACTGGAAGTAACGCCGTGGGGTAGAACCTTGTAATGGAAGTAGTATTGAATAAAGTTAAGATGACAGGTGGAATCTAGTTTTCTTGAAAGTGACAAAGACGAAATCGATGGCCAGTGCGTGACCTGTCGGAAGGTAAGATACTGAAAGAGATAGTGATAAAAGAACGGATAACATTAGTGACGTATGTAAAACTTTTATGTATTTAAATGTTTTTAAGTGTGACATCAACTTTCCGGTTTGATATCTTTAATTGCTTCTTTTTTGTTGTTATAAGTGACCTAATTATTGGATATTTCCTAATTGTAACCCATCATAGGTTGAACGGGATCTTTTTATTCATACTTTTGTGTGTGTGTGTGTGTGTGTGTGCGCGTGCGCGCGCGCGCGTGTGTGTGTGTGTGTGTGTGTGTGTGTGTGTGTGTGTGTGCGTGTGCGTGTGCGTGTGCGTGTGTGTGTGTGTGTGTGTGTGTGCGCGTGTGCGCGTGTGCGCGTGTGCGCGTGTGCGCGCGTGTGCGCGCGCGCGTGTGTGTGTGTGTGTGTGTGTGTGTGTGTGTGTGTGTGTGTGTGTGTGTGTGTGTGTGTGTGTGTATGTGTGTGTGTGTGTGTGTGTGTGTGTGTGTGTGTGTGTGTGTGTGTGTGTGTGTGTGTGTGTGTGTGTGTGTGTGTGTGTGTGTGTGTGTGTGTGTGTGTGTGTGTGTGTGTGTGTGTGTGTGTGTGTGTGTGTGTGTGTGTGTGTGTGTGTTAAGAAATACTGAGGAAAAGTGAGCAACAACAAAGAGCATGGATAACAACAGAAACCATCAAAAAGATAAAAGACAGAAAAAACAAGAAAGCAGATTTAAACACAAGCAAAACCAGAAGTTCCAAAGCCAAGGCTCAAGAAGTGTACACAGAAGCAAACAAAGAAGTAAAAAGAAGTATCAAAAGAGACAAGAGGAAGTATATTGAGGAGGTGGCAAGAGAGGCAGAAGATGCTGCAGCCAAAGGAAATATGAGAGAACTGTATAACAGCACAAAGAAGCTAACAGGGAAATACAGGCAAACAAGTTGCCTCATAAAAGACAAGAATGGAAAACTGCTCAGCAATATACAAGAGCAAATGAAGAGGTGGACAGAATATTTTGGTGACCTTCTCAATAGACCAGCTCCACAAAACCCCCCCAGACATCCAGGCAGCAGAAGAAGAGCTACAAGTTTACTGTGAAAGACCAACGAAGGAAGAAAATAAAGAAATCCATAAAGCTTCTAATAGATGGAAAAGCGGCTGGACCAGATGGCATTCCAGCAGAGGCCATCAAAGCAGATATCGACACGGCTACAGAGATGTTATATAAATTACGAGGGTACTTGGTAAAGTCTGGGAAAAGGAAGAGATACCAGCAGAATGGAAGGAAGGATATCTGGTTAAGTTGCCTAAGAAGGGAAATTTACAAGAGTGCACAAATTATAGAGGAATAATGTTACTATCAGTGCCAGGAAAAGTATTAAACAGGATTATCCTTGAGAGATTAAAAGAGTCAATAGACAAGAAACTGAGAGATGAACAAGCAGGTTTTCGACAAAACAGATCCTGTACAGACTAGATAGCAACTTTGAGAATAATAGTTTAATAAAGTCTGGAATGGAATTCACCACCATACATTGGATTTGTGGACTACGAAAAGGCATTTGACAATGTAGACAGAGAATCACTTTGGAAATTGATGAGGCATTATGGATTTCCACTGGAAGATCATTAATTTAATAAAGAAAACATTTGAAGACATGACACGCAGAGTTCTTCATGAAGGACAGCTTACACAACAGTTTGGGATAAGAACGGGAGTGCGACAGGGATGCCTCTTGTCTCCATTTCTTTTCTTACTAGCAATAGATTGGGTTATGAGAACATCGACAACTCACAACAGAAATGGAATCCAGTGGACTCTGGACTAAGCAGTTGGATGATCTGGATTTTGCTGATGACATAGTTCTTCTGTCCCATATTCGTAATCAGATGCAGGACAAATTGAAAACACTCGATGAGAGGTCACAGCTATTGGGTCTGAAAATACACAGGGAAAAGACAAAAATAATGAGAATAAATGCAGGTAATAATAACAGGGTTGAACTTGAAGATACACCAATACAAGATGTAGAATCGTACACATATCTTGGCAGCAATATAGACAAAGTTGGAGGGACAGACAGTGATATCAAAATAAGAATACAAAAGGCAAGAGGAGCTTTCATTGCATAGGGAAATATATGGAGATCAAGAGAAATCGGGTGCAACACGAAAATAAGAATTTTCAACTCAAATGTGGTCCATACTATTATATGGCTCTGAAACATGGAGAACAACAAAGACAACAACCAAAAAGCTACAGACTTTCATAAATGGGTGCTTGCGTAGAATAGAGGGATTAAAATGGTATGACAAGGTTACCAACGTGGAACTGATGACAAGAACCAGACAAGTGCCAGTGGAACAAGAGATGAGAAGAAGACGATGGCGATGGATAGGACACACACTGAGCTAACCTGTTGATAGCATTACAAGGCAGTCCTTGTTTTTGAACCCCCAGGGCAAGAGAGGCAGAGGTAGACCAAGAAGCACATGGAGAAGAGAGCTGGAAACAGAGGTGAAAATGATGAGGAGAACGTGGAAAGAACTTGAGATGATGGCACGTGACAGGAGGACTTGGCATGTGTTTGTTGAAGGCCTATGCTCCTTTGGGAGTGGAGGGTTATGAATGAATTTTTTTTTTAAAGGAGGAAAAAAAAAGGGGGGGGGTGTCAGTGTTGTTGCTAAGGATGCTCTTGAATCTGTACTTTTTTTTTAAGGAAGGGGGGGGGGGGGGGTTCCCCTTTGCCTGTATAGAACTGCAACTTATCTCTAATGTCTTATCTATGTTTTATTTATGCTAGGTTCTGAAATGACTCACGGTGTTAGGAGAAACTACTGCTTATTATTGGTTCATGCTCAGAACATAAAATTGAGCGTGTGTTTTCTGATGCTGCTACAGTTTATTATTGTGTTGATAAATGGTACGCAGCAACGTTTCCTTTCCTCCACATTTTCCTTTGCGTTCCTTACGGAGCATGGAGCCACCATTTAGGTGGTCCTGCAGTCACATTGCTCTTGCAGCAGTGGTTTCTGTGGCAATTAATTTGACATGATGAAGTCACCAGTGTCATACACAACCTCACATTAGTGGAACTGTATGACATGCCTGAGAGGGCAGTAGTTCTATTCTTTCTTTGTCTCTTTGGAGACTCCGGGGAACTATACGGGGCAAGCATCTTATGGGAGATTTCAATGGTGATCTCCTTTCGCTTATTTTCCCTATTGAAATCTCCTCTTACAAAAGGACCATATTTCTCATTACTTTTATTTATATCTAACAGTTATTCTCAAAGTGTTTGATACTTTCCTCTTCGCTGTATTTACTATAAATTCAAGAAAAGTAAACTTCTATTAAAGTTGTTCTCTTGTTTCCGTATGTAATCTGTGCATTACCTTGTAGTCTTTCTCAAACGTAATCAGTTTCAGTAATGAATTTAGCCATCTCAGGATGTATTATGAAATTCTACTATATGTTTTACTATGACTTTGTTTCACTCCCCGCCATATCAACACACGTTTTTCATTTAGACCTTTTATTATCGCATTGTGTCCTTTTTTCCTTTTGTCTACGACTATTTCTATAATATTTCTATCTATCTGCAACTCCTAATATTTCTATCTATATGCAACTCCTAATATTTCTATCTATCTGCAACTCCTAATATTTCTATCTATCTGCAACTCCTAATATTTCTATCTATCTGCAACTCCTAATATTTCTATCTATCTGCAACTCCTAATATTTCTATCTATCTGCAACTCCTAATATTTCTATCTATCTGCAACTCCTAATATTTCTATCTATATGCAACTCCTAATATTTCTATCTATCTGCAACTCCTAATATTTCTATCTATCTGCAACTCCTAATATTTCTATCTATATGCATCTGCTAATATTTCTATTTATCTGCAACTCCTAATATTTCTATTTATCTGCAACTCCTAATATTTCTATCTATCTGCAAATCCTAATATTTCTATCTATATGCATCTGCTAATATTTCTATTTTCTTCATAAATGATGTCTGCTGTGGTTTTTTTATAAGTTCATATTCTAATTCTAGTAGTTGTTTTGCTCTTTGTCCTATAAAGTGCCCATGTCTGAGTCCGTTTATTCTGTCTGTTCCTGCTTAAGCAATGTAAAACCCACTGCTGGCTTTTTTGGCCCATGGCATCTCCACCAGTGCCTCTCCTGTCACGAGTCACTCTTCACGACCGCCGTAGCGACCTCGTGGGATAACCATCACCATTCATCACCTGATCCAGCAGTCTCTTACTTCGAACTCTTACAAGGACGAGGAGATGGACTATCCATGTTTCAAGTCCATAAGAGAGCATTGGTTTAATGTAGCACTGCAGGACTCTTACTTTTACTGGGAAGGATTTACTGAACATGATCTGGAATACTGCTTTTTTCTGGACTATTCTGCTTATAATGTCGATGAATTTCACTCCATCTGAAATTCTCATTGTGTCCACGCTTTTACATTTTCCTGCTTGATTTAGTTTGCACCATTTATTTTTATGATTTTTTTCTTACTTTTACTTGGAAGGATACACTGACCATGATCTGGAATACTGCTTTTTTTCTGGACTATTCTGCTTATAATTTCGATGAATTTCACTCCATCTGATATTCTCATTGTGTCCACGCTTTTACATTTTCCTGCTTGATTTAGTTTTTACCATTTATTTTTATGAAGCATTCTGGTAGTTTCTTCTTCTTGAAGATGACCATTACTGCTGTTTCTTTATTATTTGGGCTGCGTCCTTCACTGCTGCTTTTCTGATAATATGACATTAGATAATAATAGGATTGACATAAGGAATAGGGACAGAGGTGAACTGAGAGAATAGAAGAAAGAACGATAGTAGGTAAGCATTACATTGTATCAGGTAAAACAAATGAATAACTCTTACTCAGGGTCAGGAGCGTACTAAGCGATGGGCATTTCGGGCACTGCCAGAAGGTCCCACAGAAGTAGAGGGGTTCACGCTTTCCTAACCTCCTACTCTAACGTGTTCTGGAATCGATAGTCAGGAGGCAATAACCCTTTTCGTCCCGGAGTCCCGATCACTGTCAGACCACCCTTACTCATGGTAAAGCCAGATTGGGATGTTAAAGCTGTGTATAATACATGCAGTTGTATTTCGAGACATAAATCAGATCAGATCTGCTCCTATCTCAGCACAAGGTCAGCGAAAGGGATCTCCGACGTTTTCTGGCTCTGGCCTTGACGGTACATTTTGTCACAGAATGGATTGCGACGACCCATTCTTCTTCCTAATCTCTGTTTCACTACGGCAGTAATCGGTACAATTGGGGTACGGATTTTATTGCGTGCTTTCATATGTCGCACTTTCTTTCTTTCTCTGCTAAGTAGTAGATATTTGATATTTTGTCTTGTCTGTTTATCTGACACTCCTAGTGGGTGATAATACTAAACATTTGCAGGAGCGGCTGAGAGAACATTATCGACAACCAAGTTGGTTAATCGCAGGCGCGGCCGATATCAGTACACAGATTACCACGTACATCGCCCAGCGCAATCTGCTTAACCACTGATAAGGCACGGGTGCGTCTCCGCCAAGGTTACAAAAGAGACGGATTTTGTGTGTGCTCAAGCAACAGATAAGTCATTACTTTAGCGAAAGTAATAAGTGTTACATCTGACACACGTTGTCGTATGAGGTTAACGACCTGTTCGTGAGTTGTTACACAGGCCAATCGGATGTTTGCAGCCCATTTTCAGACAAGTAATGTTTGAAATCTTGCATTAGCTGAGTCATGCAAAATATTCAAATCAGATGTGCTGATCATTTGAGCTTCATAACAACGAATGCATGGGAAGGCAGTAAATATAACCTGATGCTTCAGTCAGTCAAAACTACTGTGAAAATCGCTTGCCAAGACACCAGACCTTGACAGAGTGAAGCCTAGAATTCAGAATTCTATTTCATCAGAGCGGACACCTCTTATTTGAGTATTTATCAGGACTTCGAAAAACAGCCCAGGAAATCTCGATCATTTTAATAAGGAAAGCCACTGTCTGAGGAAACTGAAGGAAACACACGAAGTCAGAGAGGGAACTTATTAAATTAATGACACCCCAGACGCATGTAAGAAGCCGATTCAAGTCTCTTTTATTCATCTGAGCAATAAGTCTGTGAGCCAGGATTGGCGTAAGTTGTGATTTTACATTTTATATTACCAACATGCGAACTAAAATATATACATATACAAGGGGATTGACAAAAGTCTTGGGCCTGACCATGAAGGACATGTCACAGAGAGCTGAAATTTTGTATAGTGTTTATTCCTTTTCAATATAGCCACCGTCTGAATTGACACACTTCTGCCATACCTGCTTGACCTTGAAAAGACCTTGGGAGCAGAACACCCTATTTTTCAAACTAAACCAGTCATCACATGCGAGTATAACCTCTTCAACGCTGTCAAAATGATTTCCTTTTAGCTGTTTTTTTAAGATTTGGGAATAGAAAAAAATCTGATGGAGCCAAATCTGGAGAATATGGTGGGTGTGGAAGAGTTTCAATATTCAAATCGTTGGCTTCTAGCTGCACAAGCCGTGCTTTGTGAGAGGGCGCGTTGTCTTGAAGCAAAGGAAGATTTTGAGTGCGCGTTATCCCTCGTTTCCTGGTCACAACCTTTCTTAGTTTGGTGAGAAGATCTGCATAGTACTGTCCATTAACTGTGTTGCCATGAGGCAGATAATCTTTCAAAAGGACACCTTTGCCGTCCCAAAAAACAGTCAGCATCACTTTTCCTGCAGATTTCTGCGCTCTCGGCTTGACAGGTGTTGGGGAGCCCGGGGTTTTCCATTGCATGCTGGCAATTTTGGATTCGGGGTCATAATGGTGTACCCAAGTCTCATCTACTGTCACCATGGTCTCCAAAAAAATTTTTTGACTGACACTTTTTGAGCAACTGTTGACAGCAATTTACCCTCGTTTGCTTCTGTTCACGTGTCAACAGTCGCGGAACCCAGCGTGCACACACTTTTCTCATGTTCAGTCTGTTCTGTAAAATTCTATAAACTGTTCTTTCATTTAGTTTTACTCTACTAGCTATCTCCACAATTGTCATTTTTCGATCCTGGTCAATGATTTTCTTCATTCTTGTTGCATTTTCATCGTTGCACTCTGAGGCTGGTTTACCAGATCTTGGCAGATCAGCAACATTTGAGCGGCCGCACTTAAACTGTTGACACCAGTTTTTTACTGAAGTTTATGAAGGACAAGACTCACGAAACACTGGTTCCATCTCCCTGTGTATTTCTGTAGGTGTTTTTCCCTAAAACATCAGACATTTTATCACAGCTCTGGCCTCCTTCTTTTCCATTCTTTTGTCAAATCTTTAAAGCAGCAGATCCGGTCAATAGGGTACATTGCGCCGTGCACCGTAGCGGGAAAACCCATTGAAGAAACAAATGCGTACTTCACACATTCAGTGCAAATATGATGAACTTTAAATGTGCCACGTTTCATCTTCCTCCTGTGACTCCTTCATGGTCAGGCCTAAGACTTATGTCAATCCCCTTGTATATTGCCATGTGAATTTTAATATGTGAAAATCGCTAGTGGATGTCCCAGTCAATTGAGGCTGGCAACCTCAGCGTATAGAATGATGATTCATGAACCACCACTGCACGGGCTGGTGATTGCTTTATTGCTAGTTTCGTAAAGAGAACTAAAAGCATAAAGAAGTTCCAAATTCCATATGGAGCAGGGAGGAAAAGATGAAAGAAATGATGTACATTCTAAGTATAAATTATACTTAGAATGTACATTATACTATAATTCTTACAGTTTCAAACCAGTGTAAATGTCTATAGGAAAATATTCATTTTAAAAGTTTCAAACTTTTCAAATCAGTGTAAACATAAATGAAAACATATTCAATTTATATTGTGAACACTTTTCAATCAGTGGAAATGTAAATGTAAACATATTCTACCTGTACTATTAACCTTCTCATTTAAATGTAAAGTAACTATAAAAGCAATCAATTTAAATGTAAAGAAAGTTTTATCCCGAGGGATTAAATTTAATTCTCATCGAGGGTAAATTCTGAGTTAAATGGGATGGGAAGATAGGGACCCATAACCATGGGTTGGAAAACGCAATACTCAGAAGAACGTTTCGTTTCCATTCTTTACCATAGTTATTGGTGGTACCAGCAGAAAGTACTATCTCTGAAATAAGAAGGGAACAGTGACCTAAGCTTTAAGACGAGGGACCATCTTTGTAGACTCTCCCTGACATTTCTGGGAAACGAGCTGCACCCGACAACCTTGACCAGTGACGAATGTAGGCAGTGTAAAAAGAACCAACCCTTCAGAAGGAGCAGAACCGCCATTGGCAGCTAAGTTCAATATATGCTGCCACTTGAACTTCTTGTCAAAACAGTTACCTCCTATCACGACCGTGATTATAACTTTTTCTTGATCCATAACTATTCAAATTATTTTCAAACTGTTAAAACTTAAGTGATAATTAAATTGTGTTATTTGTAAATTTACACATTTAACTTCGATTTAATCATTTTAAAGTTACTGCTTGTTTATCTCAGTCAATTTACTTCACACACTCTAAACTGAGCCATAGCAGAATAATAAGAATTCCCCTGAGTTAATCAGAGGTGGGGACTTAAACGCACTAACATAAACCATTGCTTAATCTTTCACAAAAGTTGTCGGCAGATTCTAGAATTAACGTGCTCAGCCAAACGCAGCATTGTTTTCACTTATCTGAATATCTTGTGAGTACTCCTTTGTGGTAGAAGCGTCATTAACCTTCTATCTACATATCTGCCACGAGTAATCGTGTGCAAAGGTAGACACCTTTGAAGCCCATATTAGATACTCTTGAGTTTTGGCCACTGTTGGACCACTACTACAAAGCAGGGGCGGCAATATCGTCACACATATTGATAGGCTTTCCCCTGTCCAGATCTTGATGTTTAATATTTTTATGTTAAGTTCTCACATACAACTTCGCAGTTCTTTCGACCTTCAACATTTTCTTCTGGTTTAGTTGTCAAACATGCTCGTTATATGTCTTTCTTTTATATTTTAAGCCTGGGAGAGGGAGTGGGGGTGTCGGAGTGGCTAAGAGGTATGGCGTCCGCCTCGATTTCTAAAGCTACCGGGTTCGATTCCAAGCAGTAGAAGGAATATAATTTATGGCCATTTTTTCAGAACCAGTGGTCCTAATGATGTTATACTCTCTTTCCCCCCCCCACCCCCCGGTCTCGTGAGTAGTGAGATCGGATGCCTAGCCTTCTCGGATAAGGGCTAAAAAATATGAGATCCCGTGTGCACGTTGCGCACGTTAAAAATCCCACGGCAGCTGGAAATCGTAAAGAGTATGCCATAAGGCCGCTGCTCTGGCAAAATTAAAAAATTAGAAACCTACCCACCACACAAATATTTATAGAAAGTGTGATTCCTATATACACAGATAGGGGCACTGATGGAATTGTCCGTGTTCAATGAATACAGTCCTTAAAACCAAACCGAACCAGCCAAGCTTAGGTTTGATCAATTTCATTAATTACACTGGACAAAAAATTTTGACTTATTGTGTGTATCTGAGATTAAACCAAGTTACGTTTATGTTGTTTGGGTTGCTGAATATGAAAATGGCCTTTAAAACACCAGACTAGCTCTAGTTTTTTTAAATATCTATAAAACAAGTTTTACACATTTGCATATACATACCATATAATAATAATGCTCATAGCGGAAATGATTCACAGCGACGCCATATTGGCCTGTCGCTTGTAATGAGTTTCTGGAGCATCTCTCACAAGGGTCCAACAATAGTCTGCTAGCATTGCTGCATTCCATTTCCCTTGGTACCTTTTTTCGAGGGTAGTAATGTCCTAATTAAATCGTTCCCCATGCTCGTCACTGACAGCACCGCAGTTAGCAGGGGAGAAATCCAGATGAGAGTGTAAAAAGTGTAATTTCAAAGACATGTTGCACCCTAGTCTTTCGTAGCGCTGCAAGAGGGTTTCTACAAGCTCCTGGTAATTGGCAGCCTTATTGTTTCCTAGAAAGTTTGTGGCCACTTGCTGGAAAGCATTCCAAGCTAACTTTTCATCACCTGTGAGGATATCATCAAAACGCTGATCTCGGATGAGCCGACGTATCTGTGGACCGACAAATACACCTTCCTTGATTTTGGCCTCACTAAGTCTTGGAAATTTATCACGAAGGTATAAAAATCCTGCCCCATTTCGATCCATGGCCTTTAAAAAATTCTTCATTAGTCCAAGTTTGATGTGGAGCGGAGGGAGCAAGATCTTGTGGGATTCTACAAGTGGTTCGTTAAGTACATTCTTTTTCCCCGGTTCAAGTGATTGTCGTTGGGGCCAATCCTTTTTCTTGTAGTGGGAAGTCCTGGCACGGCTGTCCGACAGACAGAGGAAACAGCAAAACTTTGTGTAACCCTGCTGTAGCCCCATCAAGATGGCAATGACCACAAATCTGCCACTTATACTAGTCATAGTTGATGGTGTGCGTCACATATATATGTAAATATAGCCACAGTGATCCGACCACCTTTGTTTCCCCATCTAAGATGTATAATTTTGCTACGCAAAAACCACGCAATTCGCTGTCTATAGAACGAACGAACGAACGAACGAACTTTATTTTCAAAGGGTTAAGAATTGGGCACGCAGGCCCGTCTGACATTCTGCCCTTCCTCTCTCTCTCATCATGTATACTAATATCCTTTCATCCTCACATTTACTTTAATCATTATTAAGGCATTTATCATTATAAAAGTAATATTACATTTGCAATAATCATCATAATTAAAGTGTTTTTAAAATAAAATAAAATAATAATAAAAAAAAAATAATAGTAATAATGAATTTGAAAAATAAATAAATAAATAAAAAATAAATAAATTTAAAAAAATAAATTAAAAAAAAAAAAAAAAGAATCGAATTCTTCGTACTGTAAATTAGTGATTTGAGACATATTTAGAGGTATGTTATGAGAACTTGTAAAATGTTCATACGGTGTTCAACTGAATGACTCAGGGACTTTTTTTTTTTTTTTTTTTTTTTTTTTTTTTTTTTTTTTTTTTTTTTTTTTTTAGGTTCATCAAGATGAGGTGGGTAGACAGTTACTTTCCATTTTCCTTTCCATTTCCTTTGCGTCCCAAACTCAAGACCAGAATCAGACTAGGTAGATAGTTAGATAGACATATACGAAAGCAATTAATTTGCCAAGGGTTGAAAATCGGACACAGTCCCCTCTTGCATTATTCCTTCCTCTTGCTCATCTTTTATTACTGTTACTCAACATTCTCCAGCGTACTGAAAGTATTAATTTAAGGGCAGTGCAACATTACAAGGAAGTATAACAGCATACATTAACAGTACCTGATCATAAAATTAAGAATATAAGTTATTAAGAATATAATATTAAGAATAAGTATATTGTAATGAAAACTAGATCATCAGAGCCTCCATACAGTATATTAGATAAAAGTACAACACAATCAGTTAGGGTGGCATATAATCAGCACTCATAAAGTATTTGAATAGTATACGATTGTATGAGTAAGGACTGTGCGTGTTTTTCAGGTCATTGGGAAGATTGTTCCAAAGATGAGCAGCTGAGTAAGCCAAACTAGTTTTAAATAGGTCAAGCCTGGGCTTGGGTACCTGTAATTTATTTAAGCGCTGACTACGTCTGTCATTGTATTTTAAAAGCGGCCAAAGATACTTTGGAGCATTCTGTGACAGGATTTTGTGAATAAATTTCCCTTTGTTAAAGAGGAAGCGCTTCCTGAGGGGTAATATTTGAAGATAATTATATAAATCTATACAATGTGATTGGTGTTTATCAGCAACAAGGCGCATTGCGCGTTTTTGAAGCGAGTGGAGCCTTCTTGTGTTGGAGACAGAACAACCATCCCAGATTGTGGAACAATAGTCTAGATGCGTTTGTATATGAGATATGTAGAACATTTTCCTTGCCTCTTCATCCAGGAAATGTTTAATTTTGGCTAATTGGTAAACTTTTTGTGCTGTTTGTTTTGTGAGTGCATGTACATGTGAGTTCCAACTTAGGTGTTGGTCAACAGTGATACCTAGAGTTCTGTGTTCATTTACGTTTTCAATTAGTGATGTTCCAATGAAGAGCTGAAGTGTTGTTTTCTGCAAGTTTTGTAGTTTTTGTCTGGTTGATATTAACATACATTTTGTTTTACTAATATTTATTTGCATGCGATTCTCGTTGCTCCACGTAATAAGATTATGTGTATCGTTTTGTAAAGATTGTTCTAGTGTGGTGCAACATTTATCACTAGTATAGACAGTACAGTCATCGGCAAAAAGGTCACATGATGAGTGTTTGAAATATAGAGGAAGATCATTAATGTATACGGTAAATAGAAGAGGGCCGAGAATAGAGCCCTGAGGAACACCTGTATGGACAACGGTTGGGTTCGACAAGGAATTATTGTAAGAGACTATTTGTTGTCTGTCTGACAGGAACGATTTAATTAACTTTACCAGCTTAATATTTACTTTCATTGTTTCTAATTTTCTGATTAAAATAAAGTGATCTATCATATCAAATGCTTTTTTGAAGTCTACAAATATTGCTCCACATATATTATCGTTATTGATGTTTAGGTGCCAATTGTCTATCATCTTTGTTAAGGCTGTGTGGCATGAATGCTTTGGTCTAAACCCCCGACTGACTGTCGATTAGCAGGTCGTTATCTACTAGGTGTTGTAGTGTTGTTTTGTGGATGTGTTTTTCCAGTGGTTTGGACAGCGACGATATAAGAGAAATGGGCCTATAGTTACTAAGATTACTACTATCAGATGAACCTGGTTTGAGAAGTGGGTATACTTTAGCGCTTTTAAAAGCGGATGGAAAGTAACTCCTTGCGATACATTGATTATATATGTATGTCAGTGAATCGCTAATAGCTGGTGCGACACAGCGCAGTATTCGATTACTGATTCTATGAAGTCTCGATTAATTAATATCTCTAAGGCCAGTAATATAGTTATAAACTTCGTTAACTGTTATAAAAGGGATGTCGGGCGGAATTGTGTTTGTACATTTGTTCTCGCAGATCGTTGATAATTTGCTTAAGTTACAAGAGGGAGACGGAATGGAGGATTTAATATTGTTGATGTCTGACTGAAAATTATTGCTGTAGTCTGTACAAGTAAGTGGCGTACTGGGAGTATGTGGGTCTGGAAATTTTCGTTTGTTCACTAAAGTGTTGATTGCCTTCCATATCTCTTTACTGTTTGTTTTACTCTGAACTAAATTTCTAAAGTAGTTTTTCTTTTCTCTGCGAATTAAGTATTGTACTTTATTTCTTATTGTCCGATATGTAGTGATATCCTTATTTTTATGAGCTCTATCTCTTTGCCTCATAGCGTCAAGAACTTCTTGTGTGATCCATGGAGATTTAATTTGCCTTTTCACGCGAATTTCTTTAGTAGGCGCATGCTTATTAAAAATACTATAAAATATCATTGTCCAATATGCGATGGCGTCATCAGGATCAGGAATTTGAAAAACGTTGGCGAGAGGCGCAGTTCGCAAATCATTCAAAAATAATTCACGGTTGAAATTTTTAAGACTTCTATATTGAAAACTAATGTGTTTATTTTTGGAGATTTGTACCCATTTTTTGCCCAAGTGCAACATATGGGATAATGGTCACTCATAGCAATAGTAGGGATGGAGCATTCTATAATATTTTCTGGACAGGATACATAGATATGATCGATCAGTGTGGATGACGTTGTTGTTACTCTGGTAGGTTTGTTGACTATTTGTTTCATGTTATACGATGCTATGATGTTGGTCCATATATTGTTTGGCTTGTGCATGTCGATATTAAAATCACCAAGAAGAATAATTTCGTTAACTGTAGTAATAACTTTATCCATCATGTTGGTAAAATCTTCAAACCATGTTGTTCCTACACTGGGATTACGATAAAGATATCCGATTAAAATAGATCTTTGCTTATAGACTCACTGTGAAGCCACGCCTATTTTTCCTGTTTACATGCGCTAATGAACGTTTACAAATTTTCGCACCCGACAGTCCTAACAAGAGGGGACAGAACCGGGGTGTTTACCAGAATTCTCAAGCGAGCTGAGATGTCAATCATCGATAGTGACAGATCAGACGTCGGTAGCAAATGCAAGGGCGATAATAATATTTAACGACCACATTTGATGTCCGTGATCCCAGGGGACATAATTATTTGATCTACGGCAGAGAGGCGAAATCAAAGAAGGCCTGCTCGCATGGCCAGGTCTTGTGATGTCGTTTCGGCATCGCGAGCGAAAGAATAGGAAAATCCTTTACCTCGGGAGTAGAACCCGTTGATTTTCCCTGATACGGCCGAAGGCGTGAATTATCGCACCCTTTAGTGATAATAACACCATTTCTGTATAAATACTCCGTCCTCTCAAAGTCAGTTATCTAGTTGCTCAGAAATTTTAGATAATCTAGCTCGTTATTCTAGAGCCATTGTGAAAGTTTTTATAGCATTCCGTGGAGATTGTTTCAATTCTGATTGCGGTAATAGAATTAGCATTTACGTGATTTAATATGTTAAGTTTATCATTATAATTCACTGGGATTTTCTAGGTGCTAAGACTAGAGTATTAACGCATAGCTATTTTGTTTCAGTTGTAATGTAGATTTAATCACCCGCTAGCACCCAGAAAGAGATGTTTTAATTGACCAATAAATACACTAGGCGACTGATAAGTGACGGAATACAATTCACTTCTAATTCATTATGTGTAATTATATAAGTGACTAGTGTAATATCATGTGGCGAAACAAATAGCTAGTAATGACAAGCGATATTTGTTAAAGTAGTCATAATTAAATTAACACGGAAATTGTGCGCTGAGTGTTTTACCGGGCGGGAGGGGAAAGGCGCATACCTAAAACCCAACCCGTACCAGTTGAGCGAAGCGTGATAAGATAGGCTAAGACACGTGTGCCTTTTAATTTAATTAGATGACGGAGAGGATAAGAGATCTTACCCTTACGCGTGATAGGATAGGATATTGATATTGTGGTTAAATGTTGTGTTTTCTTCCAAATTTAGTGCTGATCACAAACCAGCTGCCAGCGGTCTAATAGCACCAGTAACAATTCTTATTATTATCGGGTCTTCGATGTTGACCTGTTCGGTCCTCTTGCTTCATTCAGAGAGAGACCAAAAATATAAACAATAAGAGTAAGGGTAACTGGACATACAAAATACCCAGATTTTTGCATTAAATTTTATCAGCCCGCTGTGGCCAAATATATATATAACATTTTTCCCGACTACTGACAGTCATGTTTCCAAGTGAATTTATTCAGGAGCATACGCTGTTTCATAATCGGCACTCAACCCCAGAGAGAAAAACCGATGGGATATACCCTCATCATCTTTATTAACAGTTTACCAACCAGATGTTTCCTTTAGCTATTGGAAGTACTGTCTACTATCTACTGTGAACACTAGATCGCGGTTTATATTTTGCTACATGAACTATCTGATGTGACATTTTCATATCCAATAACCCACCACCAAAGTAGGCGTTCCCCATTAGGAAAATTAATTATTCGTGGAGGAACTGGGGCTCACTTCGGAGAAGCACAACACTGGATTATGATACATGTACATTGATGTTTACGTTCAAGAGGTTGTTAACCAAGTATTAGGTAAGGCGTGATTGATGTGGCCACGAATGACAGAGTGAGAGTGAATACGTTCTAGTTACGGAAACTGTACCATCCTTTATTTTCTTTGCAAATACTGTTATTTTACGGGATAGATTAACTAGGAACTTTGTTCTTTGCTTTACTGTCTATTCTATACCCTAGTGTTAATCTTTGACCTTTTGGGTTATTAACTTCTTTTGGGATCTTTTCTCAACAAGAGGGGAGGGCACTTATTGGGTTATTTTCCTATGTCTGTAACCTATGATTATATTGATTTATATATGTTTGATGTCGTAAAGTTTAAGTGATAATAAACTAAACACAACTTAATTTAATGTGTTGTCAACCCCAATCTCCATTTACCATAGTTTTCACGTCTGTGAGTCCTGTTGTCACATAACTCTGTGTGTGTGTGTGTGTGTGTGTGTGTGTGTGTGTGTGTAGTTAACATGTATTTAAAGGGAGGTTTGATAGATTGTCTTTTACCAAAAGATAGTCGTATAGATAGACTGGACTAGAGAATTCACTCATTCCAGAGACAGATCTTCACCTTAATCTATTCACTAGTGGAATCTATTTTAGCACTTTCTTTCTCAGATAACCCCGCTTTTTCTGTTCTATTCAGACTTGACCAAATATATCTCTAATACCTACCTAAATGTACGACAGAGAGCAAAGCCTTAAAAAGGACTGTAAGCTTTTATAAGGACTTCTAGCTGAACCAATGCTGTCCAAGATTGAGGTTTAGTAGTGGTGGAAGCCATTTTCCTTCGGGCAGAAGGCAAGATATAGACATGATTATTTATGTTAAGTATAAAATTAATTTTAAATAGTCATCATTTTAAAATGGACATTAATTTATTAAGATGTTTTGTAAGTTTACAGACATATCCTCAGACACAGTGGTATTTCAATCTACAAATTGCTCACAACAGCGGTCAGCTGTGGCTTCTTCTCAGTTATCTTGTTGTGTAACGGGCTAAGACTTATAACTGTAAGAGTCAGCCCTCTGGATACCTTATCATCTCTGTCAGATCTTGAAGTGATTTTGGGAAGAAAGGAACTGTGTCTGATAAGGGCTTACATACTTAATCTCAGGAATAACCCTTGTTTTCACAGAGATTCGCCCTTGAGTTCACTTTTCCTCATGTAAACTTTCGTGGGATTTTAATGCTGTTGTGCGAATTTACCGACAAAATAATGAGTTCCTCGTCAAATACCAAAGATAATGATCTCCTACAGCCATAATTACATGTATTTGTAGTGGCTGTTCAAATCTCACAAGAATTATCCTGTCGGGGCATTAACCATAAATCTATAACATGATTTCTGTTGTGCAATTAACAATTTATCATAGCAACGCTAGATTACGTGGCAATTCCAGATTGTATTGCCCGTGTTATGACAGTCTACCTCTGCCTCCCTTGCCTTGCGGGTTCTAGAATATGGACTGCTTTTTAATGCCATCCAAGGTTTCCTCAATATGTCATTCATCGCCAGCGTCTTCTTCTCATCTCTTGTTCCACTCGCACTTGTCTGGTTCTTGTCATCTCTTGTTCCACTCGCACTTGTCTGGTTCTTGTCATCATTTGTGATCTTGTCATACAGTTTTAATCCTTCTATTCTACGAAAGCACCCATTTGTGAAAGCCTGTAGCTTAAAAGAGCACGAGCTGATGTAAAAGATATATATATATATATATATATATATATATATATATATATATATATATCTTATAATATATATATATATATATATATATATATATTATATATAAGTTCATATATATATCATATATCAACTCCCGCCTATGCCGGTCCCAAGCCCGGATGAAAAAGGAGGAGGGCGGCCTGCATGGAGGCCGTAAGGAGGCAGCCCCTCCACCATGCAAAGGCACAACAGGCCAATCACCTGTTTGTCTAAAACTATGATTACAAGCAATATAAGAGAGAAAACCGGACTGATTTTAAAGGCGACGAACTGGAACGGACTACGGACTACGACTTATGGAACATGGAACACAAGAAGTATAAATGGGAAAGAAGAGGAGCTGATGGAAGAGATGAGGAAAGCAAAACTAGAAATCCTGGCTATTACCGAAACAAAGAAAAAGGGACAAGGAGTCATGGATCTCGATGGCAACACTCTGCTATACAGTGGTGTACCCACATCTGAAAGAGCTAAAGGGGGCGTGGGTTGCATTGTGGCCAAAAACCAGAAAGATAGTATCAAGGGATGGAACTTTGTCTCGGAGCGCATTATGGTTGTAAAACTAAAAGAAGGAGAAACCATAGTCAACCTGGTCATAGTGTATGGGCCAAATGAGGATGAGAGAGCAGAGGTCAAGGAAGAATTCTTCGAGCTGCTTCAAAGGACAGTGGATGACTGCCTAGATGAAATTATCATGCTCGGAGATTTCAATGCCAGAGTTGGAAATGACCATGCTAGATGGGGTGGAGTTATCGGAAGATATGGAGAAGATACTCTCAATGACAATGGAAAGCGACTCCTCAGATTCTGCAGTGAGCAGAATCTGATCATTACCAACACAAAGTTCCCCCATAAGCGCATACATGCATATACTAGGTGTGAACCAACAAAGAATGAGAAGTCAGTGATCGACTATGCCATTGTTAGGAGGAGCTCATTCAAATATGTCCGGGATGCTAGAGTCTGGAGGGGGCCAGAGATTGGAAGTGATCACTACCTGCTTACAATCAAAAGAACAACTGAAAGAGTTGCTCAGCCTAGGAACTGCCCAGCACCACGCAAGAAACCAAGTAAACGAACGGAAGAAATGAGCATTAAGACCTACAAGCTGAGAGAGCCAGAAATTAAGACCAGATATCAGGGGCTTTATGCTACAGCGGTGATAAACACAGAAGAACAACATGATGACTTGGAAACTCTGTGGCTTAAATTCAAGGACATCATAAAGACAGCTGCTGCAGAAGCATGTGGTGAAGTCCGACTTGGGAACAAGAGAAAGAGGACACCTTGGTGGACAGAAGAAGTCAAAGAGAAAATAAGAGAGAAGAAAATGGCATGGAAACAATACTTAGGAGCTAAAAACACAGCAGGACAAATAGAGAAATATAGAGAATATGTGATACTCAGAACAGAAGCAAAGAACAAGGTGCTAGCAGCAAAACAGAAGTCCTGGGAAGAATTTGGAGAAAAGCTAGAAAAGGATGCGCAAGAAAACCAGAAATTGTTCTATAAGACCCTAAAGAACATGAGGAAGGAAAAACAATGTCCTCTTAAATTTATAAAGGACAAGCAAGGCAAATTGCTTACTGCCCCGAAGGAAGTAATGGAAAGATGGAAAGAATATTTCTCAGAACTCCTTGATGGTGAGCAAGGTAGAGCATCAGAAATGATAAGCACTAGCACAGAAGAGGAAACAAATGGTGATGAAGATGACATAAAGATGGAAGAACTGAAGCCAGCACTGGAGAAAATCAAGATGGGCAAAGCAGCAGGGCATGATGGTATAACACCAGAAATGGTTAAGTACATGGGAGCATCAGGCGACCTATTACTCCTAAGGGTCCTACAGGCAGCATGGTGCAACAAGGCCATACCAAAGGATTGGGAGATTGCCAACATAACACCGATTTTCAAAAAGGGTGACAATCGACAATGTGGAAACCACAGAGGCATATCCCTTCTCAGTGTCCCTGGTAAAATCTACTCTAGAATCCTAGAGCAGAGACTCCGATGCCTAGCTGAGCCACAATTGGATGAAGCCCAGTGCGGATTCCGAGCAAACCGAAGTACTCAAGACCTAATCTTCACACTCAGGCAGCTGAGTGAAAAGGCCCTTGAGTACAAGAGTGAGATCCATCTTTGTTTCATAGATCTGGAAAAGGCGTTTGACAGGGTCCCCTGGAGCAAACTTTGGGACTGTTTGGCAAGGAAGAACATTCCAGCACCTCTGATTCATGCTATACAGAGCTTCTACATGTCTTGCAGAAATTATGTGAGGACAGCAAACCATAAATCAGAAGAGTTCAGGACAACCACTGGTGTAAGACAAGGTGATATCCTGTCACCTTATCTTTTCATACTCCTCATGGACGATGTCATCAAGGCATGTAAGGAGAGAACAAGAAAGTATTCAGTGGGGTACTGGAAGATGAGACAGGTCTGTATTTCAGAGCTGGCATTTGCTGATGATGTTGCCCTGATTGCTAAATCAGAGGCACATCTCCAATTCAACCTGCAAGTCTGGAAGGAAGAGCTGGAGAAGAGAGGGATGGTCATAAGCAGCTCTAAAACTAAATCCATGGTGATATCACGAGAAGAAAGAAGACATCAGATTAAGCTGGGAGAACAGGTCCTGGAGCAGGTAGACCACTTTAAATACCTCGGAGCTATTATTGACCGAAAGGGAGGCATCAAAGAAGAGTTGGCCACTCGAAAAGCAGCAGCTGGGAGACTTTTTCAGGCCATAAATCGAGGATTCCTCAGCAAGAGAGAGGTTGGTAAGAAAACGAAGATGGCTGTATACCGCTCCACCTATGTCCCAGTCTTGACATATGGATGCGAGTCATGGGCAATGACTACAACCCACAAAAACCAGATCCAAACCTCAGAAATGAGGTATCTGAGGAAGGTGGTTGAAGTAACAAGAAGAGACATGGTACGCAACCAGACGATACGTCAAGGCCTTAAATCCCACCCCCTGCAGACCCAAGTAGAACAGTCCCAACTAAGATGGTTTGGCCATGTCTGCAGAATGGGAGAAGACCGGCTACCACGACAAGTATGGGAAACAAAGAGCCAAGGATCCAGACCCCCAGGACGACCCAGAGTCCGCTGGGAGGACAACATTAGACAATCTTTGAAGGACCGAGGACTAGAATGGAACCAGGCCAGGAAGAAGACAGCTGATAGAATAGTCTGGCGCTCTCTCTTCCAAACCTCTACCTCACGGTAGAAGGGGAACGACTAAGTAAGATCAGCATGTCCAAATTAGTTTAAAATAGCTACTTTTGTCTCTGATACATTTTGGATGTTGTCCAGTGTTATCTTTTCACTCCTGGACTAATGCTATAGCGAGATAACGAAAAAACTATAGATAAACAAAAAGTTATATCACCACTGTGCTACTAATGCCCAACCTGAGCACCAGAGCAGCAACACACAAAAATGACACATGAAATGAAAACACGAACCGCCTTTGAAAGAAACAGCAAAGGGACATAACAAATTCAAATAAATATGGGAGTCATAACGCCAGAGGTTACCTTAAAAGGGAAATAAAAGTCACGTGTGGGTGACGTTCATGCGGAATCCATTCGAATCACCTGGTCTTATAATGAGCTACTTGTCTATCATCAATCATTAGTTTACCACTCCCCGTGGAGCATACGCTTTCAACAAATTCACGCCAACAGACTACAGTTGGGAAAGGGCTATTTCAGAATAGAAGAACCTTACTGTGCAGGATGTCTTCAAGGCAATAATATAGAACATTTCTTGTTAAAATGTAAGAGATCTGAACAAATGAGAATAATAATATTGGATTATTTGTGGGCATCAAACTTGCCTATGGATATAGAAGAGGTGTTGAGAATAGACAGACCTAGGGAACTGCAAAATATAGTCAAACAATATTTAACACGAACAAAGGTTAATATATAGTGATTGGGAATGTGAAGGTCTGATGATGTTCTCACAATGCATATGACTTTTAACAGATGAAAGTCAATTAAATATCGGTTAAAGTCAGTTATATAACTGGAACCACCAGGCCTTTACACCCCTCCACCTTAATATTATTCTTGTTCAGAGTTTCTGCTTGATTTTTTTTTTTTAAGCATATAGGCATGGTTGGTAATTGTGATTTTCCCTATTTACAATGATTTGACAAATGTGATGCCACTTTCTCATATCGACAGTTGTTCATATTATTTGGAATTCAAAACAATATATATCCTAATTATAACCCATCAGAGGTTGAACGGGATATTTTTCTTCATTAATTTAAAAAAAAAAAAAATACCTTCCTGTCCTGCGTTCCTTCAATGTCTTTTCAAGTCTTCTTTATCTCTTTGATTTCCTCAGGACCCAGGTTCTTTCTCCGTGTATTTTTTCTCTACATCCGAAAGAAGAAATTCATCAGTCAATAATGATTCTTTCTCCGTGTATTTTTTCTCTACATCCGAAATAAGAAATTCATCAGTCAATAATGATTCTTTCTCCGTGTATTTTTTCTCTACATCCGAAATAAGAAATTCATCAGTCAATAATGATTCTTTCTTTTTTTTTCTCTACATCGTGTATTTTTTCTCTACACATCGAAAGAAGAAATTCATCAGTCAATAATGATTCTTTCTCCGTGTATTTTTTTCTCTACATCCGAAAGAAGAAATTCATCAGTCAATAATGATTCTTTCTCCGTGTATTTTTTCTCTACATCCGAAAGAAGAAATTCATCAGTCAATAATGATTCTTTCTCCGTGTATTTTTTCTCTACATCCGAAAGAAGAAATTCATCAGTCAATAATGATTCTTTCTCCGTGTATTTTTTCTCTACATCCGAAAGAAGAAATTCATCAGTCAATAATGATTCTTTCTCCGAGTATTTTTAAATTCATCAGTCAATAATGATTCTTTCTCCGTGTATTTTTTCTCTACATCCGAAAGAAGAAATTCATCAGTCAATAATGATTCTTTCCGCGGGGGGGGAAATTCATCAGGGGAGGTCTCTGAAGAGACAATGTAAGAGCAGGACCACTGCACCCTCAGACGTGTTGCTTAAGGCCACTAATACAACGTGTCGCTTAAGGCCACTAATACAACGTGTCGCTTAAGGCCACTAATACAACGTGTCGCTTAAGGCCACTAATACAACGTGTCGCTTAAGGCCACTAATACAACGTGTCGCTTAAGGCCACTAATACAACGTGTCGCTTAAGGCCACTAATACAACGTGTCGCTTAAGGCCACTAATACAACGTGTCGCTTAAGGCCATTAATACATCGTGTCGCTTAAGGCCACTAATACAACGTGTGGCTTAAGGCCACTAATACAACGTGTCGCTTAAGGCCACTAATACAACGTGTCGCTTAAGGCCACTAATACAACGTTTTGCATGGGGCTGACAACCAGGTCAAGTAAAACACATTGCCACGGAAATCACTGCTGTTAGAGCATGCGACTGACTACTACAGGCTTCCTGCAATGGTGTCTCAATGCTCTTCTCTCTATGTGGCTTACTTTGCTTCTTATGTCTTCAAACTTATCCGTTGTCACCAGGCCTTTCAGGTTCTCCAAAAACACTTTGTCTAATTAATTGTGCCTGTATTCTTATTACTTGTGTTACCAGTAGCCTTGTAATTATTATTTTTCTATTTTCTTCTTTTGATTTCTTCGCTCCCCATTCTTCTCGTAATAAAGATACTTTGCTTTTAAATTGTCTGATTGTTCGCAGTCCAAAATTAACATTCATACAACAATAATAGCTCTATATAACAAACACTGAAAGATCCCATTCCTTACTTCCATTGTTAGAGACTTGTTTGTTAATTTGTTCTGTCTTTGTAAGCCTGCTCTAGTTTGTGTGTATGAGCTTGTGTATGTGTGTGTGTGTGTTTTTTTTTTTTTAAAGATTTTTATAACACTATCTACTTGATTTAATATTGTTCTTTTTATTTTTAATTAACATTTAATCGGATCTTTCTGCTTCGTTATTACAATTTTTGTTTTAATTAATTAGTTAATTTATTTTTAAAGAAGGGAGAAGAGGACAATGTACAATTAAATCCTTTTTCTTCACTTGCTCTATTTATATTAGTTTATGTGGTATTATAAAAAGACAGAAAGAACGGCTGGAATCATTACAGCTGTGTAGACTGCACTAGCTTTAAAGCGGTTTTTCGATTAATAAACGCCCTACGGAGACTGAAGAGCTCAAATAGCATTAATTATGCTGACTGAATTAGTAGATGTAGTTTTGACAAATATAGATGGACCAATATTTTTGGGTATTATATCAATGACTACCTTCTCGTCGAACTGCCGGAAATTTAATTAGGCCCTAGACGCAAAACAAGCAGAAGAGAAACTGTGTTGGGAGAAAAACACACAATTACATTAGGGCCTACATGATTAAGTTATGCAGTGGATACCAGTTAGCATTCCAGGAAAATCTTTGCAAGCAAGCCTTGTTCATGTAAGTCATTTATGCTAATTAGTATTCACTGATTTGTCATTTTGGAGAAAATAAAATAGTCACTGTCAGTTTTTCCAAGTCATAAACCCGATTTGTTGCCCTGGCTTTTCAAGGAACCCTTCAACTTAGACACAATAAATGTCGGTTATATTAGGTAGCATATCCAGATATAAACAACCTTTCGATTTTAGAGCTCAGCTCTGTAAAATCTGGTATTTGTTGCCACTGGCTTTTCGCAAGGAAATCCCCAGATTCAAATTAGGCACAATAAATGTCGGTTGGGTACCAGAGCTATTAGGTAGCATATCCAGATATAAACAACCTTTCGATTTTAGAGCTCAGCTCTGTAAAATCTAGTGCTCTTTTGCACACTAGTTTATCTATTCCAGGTCACATTTTGTTTGCTATAGGCTACTGTTCCAGTAGGTTAATTGGTAGAAATGAAGCACAATGGATCCTGTTTGTCGTACAAAAAAGTCGCTGACGTCGTCAGGGTTAGAAATAAAATTAAGGTATAGGTTTAGGCGTAATTTCCTAATACTTGTGGCTGAACGCTCAGCAGTGAATATGTGTATAATATTTGTAGTTTTGTACCATTTAGAGTTAGGTTTAGGGTTAGTGTTAGGCTAATCCTAACCCTAATACTAACCCTAACTCTAATTGGTATGAAATTTACACATTATGCACATATTCACTGCCGAGCGTTCAGCCACGAGTATTAGGAAATTAACTGGACTCCTAACCCCTTATTATTGCGTCTCTGAATTCTATTTTGAGGCAATATCGAACACTTCTTCTTTGATCCTTAGCCGCCAACCATCAAAGCAGTCAGTGGCCATCACACCTGGTGGCGTCTTGTAGGGCAACAACAAATTGATTCCACTTTGCTCGGTCGGTGGCCATCCTTCGTACAGTGCCCCAACTCTGGTTCATTCTTTGCATCTCAGCCTCCACAGTCCTCCGCCAAGTTGTTTTTGGTCGGCCTCTCTTTCGTTTTCCTTCAGGGGTCCATAGCATAGCTGTTCTTGTGATGGCATCAGGGTCTCTTCTGAGGACATGGCCAACCCAGCTTCAGCTATGATGGTGTGCATGTCCTCTTGTTTGCTCCGAGTAAGCAGATCTTGGTTGGTGATGATATTCTGCCAAAAGATTAGAATTTTTCTTAGGCAAGTTGTGTGAAAAGAGGACAATTTCTACATTTCCTTCTCTGTAACTCTCCAGCATTCTGCACCATAGAGAAGCACAGAAAGCACACAGCTCTGATATAATCTTAATTTTGTGCTTGTGCTGTACTGAGAGGACTTCCAGATGTTGTTTAGACTAAAAAAGGCTGTTCTTGATGTCTTTGCTTGCTCCGCCATCTGGTTTTACTATGCATCCTAGGTATGTGAAGGTGTCTGTTCCAGTTGCTGATTCCTTACTGATATGGGCTCAGGGTTGCTCACATTGAGCGTCATGACCCCTGTCTTCTTTAGATTGATGTTCAAGCCCACCTGTTGGCTATACTTATTAAGTCTATCCGTTTTTTTCCTGGATGTGTTGATGTGAATGTGCTAGTAGTGCAGTGTCATCTGCATATTCCAGATCTTCCAATGTAGAAAATGTAGTCCATCTTATTCCTCTTGGACTGCCCTCTGTTGTCTAGTACATCACCCAGTCTATGACTGTTAAAAAAAGAGCTGTTGATAAGGGGCATCCCTGTCGTACTCCTGTCTTCACCTCAAAGGTTAGGTTGCTCTGCCCAACGCTACACGTAAAGTTGGCATAGAGGCTTTATATAATTGACACTATGCAGCTTGGAATTCCATTAGCCCTCAGTATTTTCCATAAACTGTCCCTATGTATACTGTCAAAAGCCTTTTCAAAATCAACGAAATTAATGTACAGCTGTCTTTGCCATTCTGAGCACTGCTCTATAATGTTCCTGAGGGTAAATATATGATCTACACATCTTCTGTTCTTGCTAAATCCTGCTTGTTTGTTCTTTCCTCAGTTTGTGGTCTACTGCTTTTGAGATTATCTGTATAATTATCCTGCCTAGTATTTTGCTGGGAACTGAGAGAAGAGTTATTCCTCTCCAATTATTGCAGTCTGCAAGATCTCCCTTCTTGGGCAATTTGACAATTATTCCTTTTCTCCACTCTGTTGGTGTTGTCCCTGTTTTCCAGACTTGTGCAAATAGTGGTTCTAATAGTTCTGCTGCTAGCTCTGGGTCTGTCTTAAATAGCTCTGCTGCTAGCTCTGGGTCTGTCTTAAATAGCTCTGCATTTAAGTTATCATGGCCAGGAGCTTTTCCATTCTTTAAACCTTTGATTGCTGTGATGATTTCTTCTTTTCGTGGAATGTCTGTATTAACATCTAGATCATTTTCAGCCTCAGGAACATTCAATTGTGTCTCTGGTGGTTCCTTGTTCAGAGTTTCTCTGAAATGCTCTGCCCATCTTTTTTCCTGTCCGTCTGCTGTCATGATGAGATTTCCTTGCTTATCTCTTACTGATGTAATATTGTTTGCACCTCGTTTTCCGCTGATGATTTTAGTTATTTTGTATACTGTGCTTTGTTCATTTCTCAGTGCTGCCTCTTCTGCCTGTCTTGCAAGATCGTCTAGCAAATTCCTTTTGTTGGCTCGGGTTTGGCGTTTAACTTCCTTGTCCAGCTGACTGTACTGTTCGTTATATAGTTGCTTTAACCTGGGGGACTTCGCTTCTGTTTTCTTTCATTTCCTTTCTCATCGTTATGGTGTTTAATGTTTCTGGTGTTATCCAGTCTTGCTTCTTCCTTTCCTGGAATCCCAAGCATGATTTGCTGCTTTCTTTATATACTGTTGAAATGGTGTTGAATTTCTGGTCTATATCATGTCAATGTCTTTTCCTGACTTTTGGCAAATTGATATCGCTTCTTTATATCAGCCACAAAAGCTTTTCTGGTAAGGGGGTCCTTCAGTTTGCTGATGTCAAACCTTTTCTGTGTAGTTACAGTTTGTCCAGCCGTTCTGAGTTTCACTTTCAGTTTTGCTACTACTAAATGGTGATCACTTCCCACATCCGCACCTCTTCTTACCTTCACATCTTGTAATGCATGTCTCCATCTACCGTTAATCATAATGTGGTCTATCTGGTTTCTGTCCTGACCATTTGGTGATTCCCATGTTAATTTGTGAATTTCTTTGTGTGGGAAAAGTGTTCCTCCAATGACCAGGTTGTTAATGCTACAGAAACTTATTAATTTATCCCCATTTTCGTTTGCTGTTTCCCGCTTTCTCCTGTTGCTGTTTTAACTTTTCCTGCCCCTGTCCATCTGCTCTCGCTTATCCCTAGAATGTGTAATCTACAGTTTCTCATTTCTGCTGTGACCTGTTTTAGTTTATCCGTCTCGTTCATTGTCCTGGCATTCCAAAATCCTATTCTTGTTTCACGTTTTGTGGTCAGGACATCCGTTTTCGTGTCAGTGGCTTCCTTTCGGCTTTCACCACTGACAGTCATACGAGCCTCAGACTCCGGATGTCCATCCCGCAGCAAAGTCTGCTCATTTGTTGTTGTTTCCATACTTTATTTTTCTTTACATAGACAGGGGTGTCAGCCCTATGCTAAAACCCCCAACCTGGAGGACCAGGGTGTCTGCTTTAGTCTGACCCCAGCCTGTGCAAACCTGTCCAGCTTGGTAGATCCTTCCAGGAGTAAAACTCCAGCTGGCATAGCTCTGGGGGTAATCAGGGTATGCAAGCTGCGATACCTCGACAAGGTATTGACACCGCTGATGACAGAATATCGAACACACAGCCCACTATTCTTCATTTCAACCCCAGTAATTCTTCATCATCATTTTCCTTTGTGCTCCTTATGGAGCATGGAACCACTACTGCAGCTGGTCCTCTTGCAAGAAGCCTTGCACAAAGTATTCACATGTTGTTATAGTGGTGGTTTCTGAGGTCAGCCCCATACACAACCTCATAATAGTCACCTTGAACGACACACCTAATGGTGCAGTAGTCCTGTTATATCTTTATCGCCTCTAGCATTTGGAATTTTTTTTAAATATCGACTAATACGGAACTCTTTTTTTTTTAACGTACGCCCGCTATTACTCGAGTCAAGAATCTCCGGTCAGTATATCTAACCTGAGTGATTTTTATGTGAGTATCCCTTTTTCCTTGTACACTGACAGGTGTCCGCTCACCATTCAGGCAGATACTCGCCGTCTTCGGAGGGTACCCATTAGAGCTGGGTCAGCTCAGGAGCCGCCAGTCCCTGGTCGACGACACTTCTTCAAATGTCTTCGCCAGGGCTTGAATTAATCCAGTCCAAGTTTCGGTCAACAACACTCCTTCAAATGTTCTCACCCGGGCTTGAACCTGGATCACCCGATTGCCAGCGCAGTGTGGTAACCATTACACCAGTGCGGCTCCCTTATACAGAAATAAAAATCTTCAAATCAGATGTCAAAGCAGTCCTGTTGTATGGCTCTTAAACATGAAGAACAACAAAAATGACAATCAGAAAGTTATAGATTTTCATTAATGAGTGCTAGCACAGAGCACAAGGATTGTAATGGTATAAAAAGATCACCAGTGTGGCACCGATAGAAAGAACTGGATAAGTACCAATGAAACAAGAGGAAAGGAAAAGATGCTACCATTGGATAGAACACACATTGAGTAAAACCAGTGGATAGCATTATGTGACATTCCTTGTTCAGGAATCCCCAAGGTAAGAGAAATAGAGAGAGACACCGAAAAATACAGAGAAGGGAGTTGGAGACAGATATGAAAAGGACTTTTTTTTTTTTTTTTTTTACAAAGGAGACATGGAAGGACCTTGTACAGATGTCACACAACAGGAACGCTTGAAGTTAACTTGTTGAAGGCCTGAGCGCCACAGGTAGCTGGAGGGTAGTGAGTCAATGGCAAATTATTAGTTAATGGGTTAAATAATTTCACTGTATATTTTGTCATATTCCTTGATCCCTGGCTATATTTTGTACTTTTCTCTTATAACTTCACTTATCTTGTCTTCTTAGATGAAGTTAAAGTAAGAATGATTAAGAAGCATCCAAGACCTGGTGTGGAGATAAAATATGCTATTGAATCACTGCAAGACATATGCTGCACAGCTATCAGCATCAGCTGTGAGCGCTACCCTGAGTACATGATTGAGGGTTAGTGCGCTCTGTCCTTGGCTGGTTATTATTTAAGTTCTGTTCTTATTAGTGTCCGTTTGGCATGGTGGTTAGGGTGCTGGCCCCTTGTGGCAGTTACTGGATTCAAAACCAGATAGCGTCATTCTCCATTCTGCCCAGTTGTGAATTGCTACCTGACTCTGCTCTTGAGTTAGGGAAGGCAAAGGCAGCAAGGAAGGGAAATGGTCCCCCCCCCCCCCTCCATTTCATAAAGTTGAGACATAGTATTGTGAAGTCTGTAACACTTCACTCCCTTATGGCAGTATCTGCTATGTGACCATCTTTACATGTTCTTATTATGGCTTATAAAGATATTAGATTTTATTCATCATCATTCAACAGATTCATGGTCATCATTATCAATTTTCTTTTTTTCCCTCGTGGAACAGATGGCTGCAATTATTGTTCACCATTTATTTATAACTTACTTACTTAGTCGTTCCCCTTCTACCGTGAGGTGTAGAGGTTTGGAAGAGAGAGCGCCAGACCATTCTATCAGCTGTCTTCTTCCTGGCCTGGTTCCATTCTAGTCCTCGGTCCTTCAAAGATTGTCTAATGTTGTCCTCCCAGCGGACTCTGGGTCGTCCTGGAGGTCTGGATCCCTGGCTCTTTGTTTCCCATGCTTGTCGTGGTAGCCGATCTTCTCCCATTCTGCAGACATGGCCAAACCATCTTAGTTGGGACTGTTCTATTTGGGTCTGCAGCGGATGGGATTTTAGGCCTTGACGGATCGTCTGGTTGCGGACCATGTCTCTTCTTGTTACTTCAACCACTTTCCTCAGATACCTCATTTCTGAGGTTTGGATCTGGCTTTTGTGGGTTGTAGTCATTGCCCACGACTCGCATCCATATGTCAAGACTGGGACATAGGTGGAGCGGTATACAGCCATCTTCATTTTCTTACCAACCTCTTTCTTGCTGAGGAATCCACGATTTATGGCCTGAAAAAGTCTCCCAGCCGCTGCTTTCCGAGTGGCCAACTCTTCTTTGATGCCTCCCTTTCGGTCTATAATAGCTCCGAGATATTTAAAGTGGTCGACCTGCTCCAGGACCTGTTCTCCCAACTTAATCTGATGTTTTCTTTCTTCTCGTGATATCACCATGGATTTTGTTTTAGAGCTGCTTATGACCATCCCTCTCTTCTCCAGCTCTTCCTTCCAGACTTGCAGGTTGGATTGGAGATGTGCCTCTGATTTAGCAATCAGGGCAACATCATCAGCAAATGCCAGCTCCGAAATATAGACCTGTCTCATCTTCCAGTACCCCACTGAATACTTTCTTGTTCTCTCCTTACATGCCTTGATGACATCGTCCATAAGGAGTATGAAGAGGTAAGGTGATAGGATATCACCTTGTCTTACACCAGTGGTGGTCCTGAACTCTTCTGACTTATGGTTTGCTGTCCTCACATAATTTCTGCAAGACTTGTAGAAGCTCTGTATAGCATGAATCAGAGGTGCTGGAATATTCTTCCTTGCCAAACAGTCCCAAAGTTTGCTCCAGGGGACCCTGTCAAACGCCTTTTCCAGATCTATGAAACAAAGATGGATCTCACTCTTATACTCAAGGGCCTTTTCACTCAGCTGTCTGAGTGTGAAGATTAGGTCTTGAGTACTTCGGTTTGCTCGGAATCCGCACTGGACCTCATCCAATTGTGGCTCAGCTAGGCGTCGGAGTCTCTGCTCTAGGATTCTAGAGTAGATTTTACCAGGGACACTGAGAAGGGATATGCCTCTATGGTTTCCACATTGTCGATTGTCACCCTTTTTGAAAATTGGTGTTATGATGGCAATCTCCCAATCCTTTGGTATGGTCTTGTTGCACCATGCTGCCTGTAGGACCTTTAAGAGTAATAGGTCGCCTGATGCTCCCATGTACTTAACCATTTCTGGTGTTATACCATCATGCCCTGCTGCTTTGCCCATTTTGATTTTCTCTAGTGCTGCCCTCAGTTCTTCCATCTTTATGTCATCTTCACCATCATTGGTTTCCTCTTCTGTGTCAGTGGTTATCATTTCTGATGCTTCATTATGCTCACCATCCAGGAGTTCTGAGAAATATTCTTTCCATCTTTCCATTACTTCCTTCGGGGCAGTAAGCAATTTGCCTTGCTTGTCCTTTATAAATTTGAGAGGGCATTGTTTTTCTTTCCTCATGTTCTTTAGGGTCTTATAGAACAATTTCTGGTTTTCTTGTGCATCTTTTTCTAGCTTTTCTCCAAATTCTTCCCAGGACTTCTGTTTTGCTGCTAGCACTTTGTTCTTTGCTTCTGTTCTGAGTGTCACATATTCTCTATATTTTTCCATTTGTCCTGTTGTGTTTTTAGCTCCTAAGTATTGTTTCCATGCCATTTTTCCTTTCTCTCTTATTTTCTCTTTGACTTCCTCTGTCCACCAAGGTGTCCTCTTTCTCTGGTTCCCAAGTCGGACTTCACCGCATGCTTCTGCAGCAGCTGTCTTTATGATATCCTTGAATTTATTCCAGAGGGTTTCCAAGTCATCAGGTCGTTCTTCTGTGTTGCTCACTGCTGTAGCAATAAGCCTTAATTTCTGGCTCTCTCAGCTTGTAGGTCCTAATGCTCATTTCTCCTGCTCGTTTACTTGGTTTCTTGCGTGATGTTGGGCAGTTCCTAGGCTGAGCAACTCTTTCAGTTGTTCGTTTGATTGTTAGCAGGTAGTGATCACTTCCAATCTCTGGCCCCCTCCAGACTCTTGCATCTCGGACATATCTGAATGAGCTTCTCCGAACAATGGTATAGTCGATCACTGACTTCTCATTCTTGGTTGGTTCACATCTAGTGTATGCATGTATGCGCTTATGGGGGAACTTTGTGTTTGTAATGATCAGATTCTGCTCACTGCAGAATCTAAGGAGTCGCTTTCCATTGTCATTGAGAGTATCTTCTCCATATCTTCCAATAACTCCACCCCATCTAGCATGGTCATTTCCAACTCTGGCATTAAAATCTCCGAGCATAATAACTTCATCTAGGCAGTCATCCACTGTCCTTTGAAGCAGCTCGAAGAATTCCTCCTTGACCTCTGCTCTCTCATCCTCATTTGGCCCATACACTATGACCAGGTTGACTATGGTTTCTCCTTCTTTTAGTTTTACAACCATAATGCGCTCCGAGACAAAGTTCCATCCCTTGATACTATCTTTTTGATTTTGGGCCACAATGCAACCCACGCCCCCTTTAGCTCTTTCAGATATGGGTACACCACTGTAGAGCAACGTGTTGCCATCGAGATCCATGACTCCTTGTCCTTTTTTCTTCATTTCCGTTATAGCCAGGATTTCTAGTTTTGCTTTCCTCATCTCTTCCACCAGCTCCTCTTCCTTCCCATTTATACTTCTTGTGTTCCAAGTTCCATAAGTCGTAGTCCGTAGTCCGTTCCAGTTCGTCGCCTTTAGAATCAGTCCGGTTTTCTCTCTTGTAGTTCGCGTAATCATGATTTAAAGCAAACAGGTGATTGGCCTGTTGTGCCTTTGCATGGTGGAGGGGCTGCCTCCTTACGGCCTCCATGCAGGCCGCCCTCCTCCTTTTTCATCCGGGCTTGGGACGGCATTGGCGGAGTTTTTATTTATAACATTGGTTATAATTATTGATTATCAATTATTTATGTTTTGGGCCATCTTCAGCAGCTGTGCCTATGAGGTCCTCTTATACCATTCTTCTCCACATGCTTTTCTTCCTCTGTGGGTGCAAGTCAAGGGCATGTCTGGTTATAATGGTTGATTCTTTTCTGAGAGTATTTCTGGTCAATCTCCATTACTGCCTTTAATCTTTCAATTACGAGGGGCGTTCAGAAAGTAATACACCACATCGTTTTTCTCAGCTAATAATGAAGATAGAAACATGAAATTTTGCACACTTCAAATATGGCATATGCCAATTGTTTGCACCAAATTGCACTGCAACCGGCCAAATAATACGGCTGCCCTAAACCGTTGAAATGGATCGTGTTAGCAACTTGCGTTATAAGCAGCGAATTGTGATAGAATTTCTCATTGCAGAGAAGGAAACTGTTGTGAACTTTTAGAAGCGTCTATGTGATGTGTATGGAAGTTTTGCAGTCGACAGGAGTACAGTCAGTCGCTGGGTTCAGAGAATCAAAGAATCAGGAAGTGGAGATACGGAGCTGCTTGATCGGCCGCGCTGTGGACGTCCTGCCACAGCCACCAACGCAGAAATGTTGAAATGCGCTGGGGACATTATTCTTACTGATAGGCGAATCACTACTCAACAATTGGCCTTACAGCTGTCAGTCAGCATTGGTAGTGCAAATGCAGTTATAAAAACTCTCGGATTTTCTAAGGTTTGCGCAAGATGGGTTCCTCGAAGTCTCACAAACGACCAGCGATTGCAAAGGAAAGCAATTTCTTCTGAATTGTTGGAGCGTTTCAATGCTGATGGAGAGAACGTTTTGGCTAAGATCGTTACAGGTGACGAAACCTGGGCACATCATTTTGAACCTGAGACAAAAAGACAGTCAATGGAGTGGCATCATCCACAATCACCACGAAGAAAGAAATTCAAGACAATTCCTTCAGCTGGAAAGGTCATGATCACTGTCCTTTGGGACATTGAAGGTGTGATTCTTGTGGACGTTATGCCAAGAGGAGAGACAATCAATTCGCAAGCTTACATTAAGACATTGAAAAAAACTCAACGTTTTCGCAGAGTTCGGCCGCACAAGAATCCAGCAGACCTGCTTCTCCTTCACGACAATGCGCGACCTCACACAAGTCTGGCAACACGGGAAGCAATCACCAAATTGGGTTGGACTGTACTACCCCATCCACCCTATAGTCCCGATTTGGCACCCTCTGATTTTCATCTATTTGGTCCACTTAAAGATGCACTCCGTGGGACAAGGTTTGAAGATGATGAAGGAGTGATTCATGCAGCGAAGAAATGGCTACATGATCAAGACAAAATCTGGTACGGGCTAGGAATACATGCACTTGTTTCACGCTGGCATAAAGCCGTACAAGTTGATGCGGATTATGTTGAACAATACCGATGTTTACTTGACATATCCATGTAAATTGTGTATAAATTTCATGCTTTTTGAATAAACAGCTCCTGAGAAAAACGATGTGGTGCATTACTTTCTGAACGCCCCTCGTACATTGGATGTTGGCTGGTTCTGTTCCATAGATCTTTCTTTGTTTTTGCATCTGGTCAAATGATGTAGGGGAGGCAGCAGAGGCAACTCAGAAGATATATAACCTTAGAAAAACGTCTTCATGGTACAGAGCCTGCAAGGTTAATCTAGTAACGACGCTCTTTTATGAGATATTTTTCTCCATTAACTTTTGACTTCTTTTTTCTCAAAGTTGCCTTTTAACAAAATGCAATGACAGCATTTACCCAGTCTGACCTGTCATATGCTAGCCAATAGAATTCCTTGTCATTCCTACTTCATTTTCTTTTTCTTTGCAGTACTGTTTAGTTTTTTTAATAAACCTGTCTTTTTGTTTTAATGTAAATTTCTTTCACAAAGCTGTGTTGGGGGATATTTCTATCTCAGCATGAAAATAGTTAGTGACCAAGAACGATAAGAGGGAAGATAACTAGAAAAGTAAAGATTGACAGGATAAACATATCTAGGAATGAGGTACAGCAAATAACATACATTGGAGTACACTGGAAGAATATGACAGAGACTCTGTTTATTAGGCATTGGCATGGTCATTGTAATCAAGGAAAGCAATAGATTATTATGCTAGACATTTTAATTATCATTTATTTAATATTTGGTATCACTGTGTTTTGTCTGATTCCATGCTTTCTTCTTTCAGAACTAAGCCTGCCATGTCTGTACTTGCTCGTTCAGCATCTCTCAATGTTTGACCTACTGAGGCTTGAAAAGCTCTTGGAACGAAGAGGTAATGGGAGTTCTGGGATGTTCCCCTTGCATCATTAACTGGTTTTAGACAGTACCTGTTACAAACATCAGCTAAGTTCATCCCAGTCTGTTGTTTTATGCTGTCTGTACACTGTAATGAAGAACAGGATCTGCTCCCTCAAGCATGTTATAAAAGGCGACTGTGATGAGCTTGTGTGTGGAGTTTGCAACCTCATCATATGAAATAAACTGCTAAAGAAATAACTACTACAGGAGTACTGAAATGCATTTGGCACAGGCTTCCTGCATAGTGGCAGCTACAGTGGTGGCCCAGTGCTGCTAAGGAACAAAATATACTGCATTCTTCATCAAGTGTTTCTTTTCTTCCTGTGTTTTTTTTTTCTACCTTATTAAGATTGTAAAGTTTTTATTTTTTGTGCTACATTGTATTATTTGAAACAGTGTGTAGCAAATTTTTTTTTTCTTCACACTTCGATCTTTCACATTATTTGAAAGCTACCCTAGCTTATTTTGCTCTTAGACGTTAGTGTCTTTGCCCATTTACAAAAATATTGAAAAATATCATTTAATTTTATATATAATATATATATATATATATATATATATATATTTTTATTTTTTTTTTTTTTATTTATTTTTTTTTTAATATTTATTTTCTTTCCATTATTATTATCAGGTATTGATCCCAAAAATGTTATGTACAGCCTCCAACGCAAGCTCTTTCAGAGTGGTGAGACCTACCCAATCAAGGCAACAACGTGCCCACACTTGCTGAACCTATTTCCATGTGATGGACTAGACTGGGGGCTATCCCGGCTACTCTTTCGTAGAACCATAGCAGTTCTTGTAGAAGAGTATAATAACTGCACTGATGAAGAATGCAGGAGCTTTCAGAGTGGTATATTGCTGTAACATTGCAAATTTTTTTTTATGTGAGACAGATGAAGAGAGAAGAATGTATTAGTATGAGATTAAAAACAGTGAATTACTGCCTTCTTTTGTCCAAGCTTATCTTACTTTTTTTTTTTTTAAATGTAACACTGAAAAGGTTCTTGAAAGATTTTATCTTGAAGAGATAAAGTTGTATTTTCATAAACATTAAAAGAAGGAAAAGGAAAAGTTACGTGAAAGGTTTAACCAAGTTAGAAAAAAGTCTAGTTAGCCATTTCATATGTGGTCTATTAGTATTGTCCCCTTGTAGTAGCCAGGGGACTCTGAATAGACAAAGAAAGAATGACCCTGCTGCACCTTCAGATACAAGGCGACTAATATGAGGTTATGCATGGGTTGGCAGCCTCATCATGTAGAAATCATTGCCGCAAGAGAATGTGATGCTTAGTGCAGGCTTCCTGCAAGGATACCAGCTGCAGTCATAAGGAGTGCAAAGGAAAATGATGATATTAATATGATCATTTATTTTTGTGATATGTTATTAATAATAATTTGATATCACTGAAAGTTTAGTAACTTAAATTATAAATTTTGATAATGAACTGAAATAATTCACAGACTTGAAATAGGCAGAAAAATGTATTTTAAGGTAACTTGCAGAAACAGAAAATTGCTAACATGCAGTTTTTCACCTTAACACATTAACTAATGAGCTGGTGGGACTGGCTTTTGAAATCCTATCATTTGGACCGCGAGCCGCTCAGAGCGTCGATCTATGTTTAGTAATAAAACGAATGAAAAATGTACTGAAACACTTTCTGATATGGTTCGAGATTTTAAGTTGCCACCGGAAAACAAATTCCCAAAGCATGGTTGTTGTAGAACACTGGAAAATTGATATTATGTTCATATTTTTCAGCGTTTTGGGTTAGTTACCAAATCGTGTAAAACTGTTTACCGTGGCATCTAGTGATAGGACCACAAAAAATGCTTGTACATCTCGTCTAACAGCTGAATAGGCTAGAAACTTGTTTCAACAATTGACTGATAGATCTAGCGACGAGGACAAGAGTGAAAACGTTGTGCACATTGATTGAAATAGTGATTTTGATAGAGATGGGGCACAAGCAGTTATAATTTGTGAAAATATTGCAAGTCCTCGGCCATCGGTGAGCCGTTAAATAGCAACAACCTCTATTAGAGTTACAAATGGTGCTTATTGTAATAGTGCATTCATTTATCTTTAAAATGACATGTAATTCATAAAATCTATCTGTAAACAATTACGAAAACTACAACTTACTTTATGCAAACACCTACAGGATGAAAATGGGAAAAAAAATTTAATTCGACCACAGTGTGTTTTTCAATTCGGTAGTTAATGTGTTAATGCAGAGGAAACAACACTACACACTTTGCTTAGCTGATCAGACAAATTTAGATAAATAATTGCGTGAGGGGAACATCTGAGCCAGTAGAGTAAATTAGACTGCGCGTGAAAAGCTTAGCATCATCTGAGAAAGAACAGAGCTAAACTGTCAATATGAGACTAAAATGGAGTAGATGAGAGAGTGTTCAAGAAGATCCCTGGTAGTCACTGTCCAGAAACAATACCACAGTCTGCTCTCATGTTCATGCCCGGCACTCTTTTTTCATGTTTGACTTGTCGTATAACTGGATGTTTTCTTTTGATATTTTCTTTCTTCCTTCCTTTGTTACATAACCTCTGTGGTCATTGGGGGCACTATTTTCTGTGGAATGTTTTATTTGTGTTCATATGTGTCTTTGTTATCATCTGCCAGTGTCTTTCCTGTCCAATTCTGAATATTGCCTGCCCTATGTATCTTTGCTCTACCCCATTTTTCTTGTCTCTAAGACTGTCACTTTTAATGTTTCATACAAGCTGTTTGATTTTGATCCCTGGCCATACTACTGAAAGTTTGTGTGATTTTGCACTTGCTAGTAGGTTTTTATTAATTTCAAAGCCTGTTTTTGATGCTTTGCTGCATTATTTATGACATGATTTGTGGTTGATATCTCAAGGATTTTTCAGGAACTTCTTTTTGCTTTTACTTTTAATTCTTCAGCATCCAGACCACATACACACCACACTTTTTGTCACTGAGAAAGAATTTACCACTAATAATTATTTAGGGTTGTGGTTGGTAGTGGGGAATCATAGTTATTGTTCAGTCCTGCAGGAGCAGTAGTTTGTTGTGTTTTTATTGTAAGTATTAGGAGAATGGTAATTTGGAAACTGTAATATTGGCATTACTTGAAAGGTTATAGAGAGTTCTTATGCATGGAGGCATATCTGGAGTCATCCTTGTATGACCACCAGCTAAGCACAATGCTATAGTATACACATCGGGGAGAGAACCTCTGTCTGTGAGGCTAGTTACACCCTCATGGACTTTTGAAATCATCCACACTTCCAGGGATTCCCCCTGTGATGAAACGTGGTTAGAGCCCAGCATTGCACATTAAGCTTGGAGGAGTCACTTGAGCCCCAGACATACTCTGGTTTTTACATGGTTGGCTGCATGCAGGAGGATCTGACTTTGGACCCAGTGATCGGCAGGGGGAGCTGAGAAGTGGCTCTGTATAGGACGTGACAATTCCTTGGGAGAGTGCAGAACCACAGCACAGAGTTTAGCTCTTCATATTTGGAGAGCCCCCTTGGATGGCGGGGAATGCACAGTATGCCACATGCTTCTTCCGTCTAGCTTGGGACCAGATGTGACAATCCTTTAAATGCAAGCCAAGCTGGAGAAACTAGAGCTCTTAACTTCAACTCAACACGTTTCAGAATGGCAGAAAAGCCACAGGAAAAACCTAGATTTACAGTGAAGATAATACCAAGCAGTCTTCAACTTGGTATTGGGTGCAAAAGAGTGAGAAGCTCAGCAGCCCTAGTTAAACAACAACAATAGAGAGTTCTTTGTAGTTGTTAAGAAAATAATAGGAAGTATAAGAGTATGTGAAAATAGTGCGTATTTTGAAGAAGAAAAATATGTCTTGAATTAACAAGATCAGGGAAAATTCAGTTTGTTCACACTTTATAATTTATTAGTAACAGCATATTCTTAAAAGGTAGAGATTACAACACATTTACAGACAAAAGAAGAGAAAGGCAAATTTTAAGGTTACCATCACTAAAACGTGATGATATCTAAATTGGTGTTTTCCTGTTGGCAGGATGGTATTCTGAATGGAGTAATGTGTTCAAGTCTCTGAAATAAAATTATATTTACTCTTTCTCTTCTCTTGTCCACATGTATTCTTTACATTCAAGTATAATTAGAGGTTTATATGAGATGGATAATTAGAGGTTTATATGAGATGGATAATTAGAGTATTTTCATTTTAATGTTATACTGTAGCAGCAGTTTCTACAGAATTCCTCATTTCACATTACCAGAGATTGTCAGAATAGCTTAACTCTTAGTATACGAGCTAATTTCATGACTACCATTACAGATTTTGCAATAAATAATTTATTTATAAAGATAACATAAAGTGTTATATATCAAAATGTGAAGAAATTAAACCCCTATACCATGCACATAACTAAATTGTTCAGTGGTTTTAAACATGCATTCACCCATACATTTTCGCTATTAACGGGGATCGATCATTGGCCTTTCTAAGAGGCCGCTCGTATACTAAGAGTTAAGGGATTTATGGTATGAGTTATGTTCAGTGTATTGTCCCAGGATTGTTCACTGGGTTACTTACATTATGGTCTGTGCATGATCTTTTATTTCGAAAGTCTCCCAAGAAAAGAGGGCAATGAAGACATTTTGTACTTCCCTTAAAAAAACCTCAAGGTTTGGAAGTTAGGTCACTCTCTTACCCTGGAGATTCCAGAAAAATGAATGCTTTTTAATGCTATCTGCAGGTTTCCTCTATTTATCAGCAGGTTTCCTCTATTTATCAGCAGGTTTCCTCATTATGTATCCTATCTATCACCAGCATCTTATCACCAGTTCTTCTTTGTTCACCCTCAGACGTCAACTTGAATATGTTCAAAGAAATGTGGCTGTAGTTGTTGTTTAACTAGGGTTGCTGAGCTTCTCGCTCTTTTGCAGCCAATACCAAGTTGAAGACTCCTTGGTATTATCTACATTATAGATCGAGGCTTTTCCTGTGGCTTTTCTGCCATTCTGAAACGTGTTGAGTTGAAGTCATGAGCTCCAGCTTGGATTGCATTTAAAGGATCATCACATCCTGTCCCAAACTAGGAGTAAGAAGCGTGAGGCATACTGTGCATTCCCCGCCATCCAAGGGGACTCTCCAACTATGCAGAGCTAAAATACTGTGCTGTGGCTCTGGGCTCTCCCAAGGAATTGTCACGTCCTGCAAAGAGTCACTTCTCAGCTCCCCCTACCTATCTCTGGGTCCATAGTGAGATCTTCTTCATGCAGTCAACAAGGTCAATACCAAAGAATCACATCTGGGGCTCAAGTAACTTCTCCAAGCTTAGTGTGCAATGCTGGGTTCTCAACATGTTTCACCATAGGAGTAATCCTGG